>CM069455.1:43311937-43487381 GCA_035610835.1 Ophiura sarsii | reverse complement strand
AATTGAATTGAATTTGTTTATTTTATTAAATTAAATCACATTCAAAGGGGGGGGGGCTGTCTTTTCCTTTGAAATTTTGATCATGGATACGTTGGCAAATTCTGTTTATGACCTATCTGAACGGCCAATAATGTTATGCCGCTTAAGTTTTTATTGTGTGAAATTAGTAATGGCGAGCGTAACGAGCTGGAAAATGTGTCATATTTTCGATTTTGGGTGATATTGTGATATGAGTCTTTCTAACCCAAACAAGTTTAAAACATCCTGGGCAGAAACTTATGATCCACTCCAGTGAAACATCTACTTTTGTGAGCATTGGTGCAAAGCTGAGACGAGGTGAAAAGCATGCAAGAAATTATGTTTTTAATCACAATTGGATTTTGTAACATAATAGGCTAATTAACATGTTTATATTTTGATACAACCTGTGACTCTAGTAAAAAATTTTCTCCAACAGATAAGCATGTCTGATAGGCACCGAAAAGATTTGCTTTCCGGAAGTCGTCTCATAGTAAATGTTGTTGAAGTTGATAGGCTGTAAGAAACTAGTTGCGCGAATTAGACAAAAATGGCATTTACGCTCCAAAATAGCCTCTAAAACGCTCCAAAATAGCCTCTAAAATAACCCCAGTCAGTTCACCATGATCTTTGTAGTTTAAATTAGTAACAAGTTACACCCCCTATTTAAGAATTTAATAAATACATAGCCCCCACCCCCCCCCCCCCCCCCCCCCCCCACCACCATCACCATTTCAACAAATACGGTACACATAATGTACTACATTGCACTACTTGTACGTGCAAATGATGAAAAAAACAAATAACAAATAGGATTGATAAAAAAAATGGATAAAACCCAATTTAGTTCAATTTATATCCGTTCAGAAAATTCACATTCATTTCCGCGGCATTATACCGATAGCATGGGTAGAATAATTAGGTCATCAACTTACTATAAAATTGCCTCTGCCATATAAGACCTTGCATGCTCATGATCTGTTTCTCAGTGTACATGTACGTGTACACTGTACAAACAACAATGAATACAGTACAGTGCAAGTTTACTTGATTACATAACAGACTGGTGTTATATTCACTCCTGTCTCAGCAGTAGACAGTGGCCTGGTGCACAGCGGGCCGCTCTGATATTATAATACAGTAAAACAACTTAATTTCGCTAGCAATTTAATTTCGCTAGGAAATCCAATTCGCCAATTTAAATTGCTAACCAATTATATTATTTATAATGGTTATATATATGAAGTTGGAACAAAATACTGAAATTAAATTGCCCCCAAAATTGACCAAATGCTAATTCGCAAAATTAAGTTGCCGTGAAATAAGTTGTTTTACAGTTTAAATTGCGCCCCATATTGCACTTCCACTATTATACCTATTCATTTCATTATTCAATAGCACAAATGTTCATGTGCATTTTCTTGATTGACAATTTAATTTTAATATTTGACATATCTTTGCTCTTCAACAAACAATTAGGTAAGTACAGGAAATGAATCCATTCACGAAAATATCTTACTGCAAAAATATAATTATAATATAATTTTCCAAAGCTTTTACATGACACTTTCCTGCTTTTATGCAAACATCTTTCTATAAGGTGATTGTCACTTTTGAAACTGGACCCACGACCATTGAAATGACAATAACTCCGCTCTGCAACATCGTATCTCATCGATCGAGGTGTCAAAATATGCAGAACAAAATTATGCACTTGGTTATTTGCTTCGATTAATGCATACCTTTTCGAGCCGTTATATATTGGATCATTTCTAAGTGTTTCGATACTTTTTGTGAGCAGTTTAATAATCGAACATGCTTTACTCGGTTATAATCGGTGCTGGACTAGTTTGTGCATCAGCCTTAACAAACTAGTCATGCATGCACATGAACAGATCATATGGACTTCTTGTGACATCTATAGAACAGCAACTGTTCTGAGCTCTGATGAAATTTCACTTTTAAGCGGAACTGCGTAATACAAATTTCCAAAATATAATAGAAAAGGACAAAGGTGCAACACCAACCTCCATAGGCCAATAAATTAAATCAAAACATAGCCAAAAAAAAACTGCGTGGTTGAGTAAGTGCAACATTAGGCACCGTTGTAACTCTAGGAAAGTATGCCGACTATTGAAACATGTTGCGGTTTTATTAGTAGAATGTTTTCTCTCTGGCAGGGCTATAGCGGTAGTTATGCGGTACAATGGAATATGGGTAATAATTCCCGAAGTTATCTGATAGATGTACAATTATAACTATAGTCTCGATATCTTAGTTCCTTGTGAAGGTTAATCCTCGCATGTGACACTAATACTGTAGTATACTGTAATTTATGTTCTCGATACTGTATTATTTTGTTGCTTCTATTTTTTTTTAATATTCGAAGATACAAACTGTTTGTTTCGTGGCCTTAGTGCAAAGACATATTTATTCCTATCATCTTTAAGCGGAAGTCAGCGCTGTAGAGATTGTTTTTCTTGCATCAATTACATGCATATATTCTGTGATTGATATGCGGGTAAGACTTGACCATAGCCAATTTTCTTTGGATAATTCAATGGCAGGTAGATAACATGAGTGCTTGAAACCTTATATCCATGATATGATATGAGACCAACGTGTTACTTGAAAAAAGACGTCAAGATATCTTGTCTGTAGCGAAGGTTTATAATTGCAAAACCGAATATTTGAGTTACGTTAATCAAGTAGCCCTGTCATAGCTTACACAGATTACTGCCCTTTTTGCTCGTTTGTATTAGTTTGACTGACAGTGTAGGCAGAGTTAAGTGAAACACTTTCCACGTAGCTATTAACTTCACCATATACAAAACATATTTAAAAATAAAACTTTTCCAACTTCCAAGAATTACGAAACCAATACTGGACATGTTTGTATTTATTTTGAATGCATCTCTCATTTTCATTCCAAAAAAAGTGATGATAAATTCAATAATTTTGACATTTTGTATTGCCGCGTGGACATTTTAAACATGCATCGTCCCAAGGAACTGGGACCAACAACTGGAAAGAAATATAGGCAAAATAGCTGCTTCATATACAACATGTACACGACATATCAATTTATCATTATACGGAAATGACTATATTTTGATTTCTCAGAACAAGGGATGGGCAAATTGATTGATGGGCAGGATTGCTTCACAACAATGCGCATTGCTTATTATTAATGTTGGTACGATGCATGTATAAAACAAAGCTTAGAACGATGCATGTATAACACGTAGCTTAAATCAATCGGAGCTAAGACTGACAATTGATATCCAATAATTGTTTTATTTCATAGAACAGTAATTACACCAAGCTAAAGACACCCGAATTTTTGTTTAGAATCACATAATTAAATAATACAGCAATGATGATAATTAATAGATTGGCAAGTTATTACAAGACGAGCATGTACTGTTATGCCGCCCTCTGGGTATATAATACTCGAAGACCTGAGCGTAAAAAGTTACCGAGTCTAATGTTGCTCTTTGAGTAAGTAGCATCTTGATATGAGACAATGCTCTCATTAAAAATGGATAATTGAGTTCGGGGAAATTATCTCCTTTTATGCCTGATAGTTTTACTTTTCCCCCTCAAATTGCAAACAGTAAACTCCCTGTTTAACCTCAACATAGAACATTTCATAGAACACGTTTCAATGTTTCAACACCTGTTATTGAAATCAAAACATTACCCCATATCGCTTACAAGATGTGCGTAACAGGTATAATTTCATAAAAAAACACCTATTCTGAAAACGATTTGTATATCCCACTCTGATATTGTTAAGCATTAATTGAAATATCGAGTTATCGATCTACTCTTATCTTGTAAAGAGAATATTGTATTAACATTTTGTTGATAGGTAACACAGGCTTCAACACTTGGCATTACACTATTTAAAAAGGCAAAAATGACAAGAATCGCCCAATGGTATTTTAGCCGTTGCCATGGACACGAAGATTATATTGTAAACATTAATTCCATATGTGCTTAATTCTATCAAATATGAAAGTATAAAGAAATTATACTTTTAACAATCCCTTTTAACAGTCCATTTATCTTAAGATTTGTATCAGTTATTCAATTAACCGAATGTATCGATAATCCAGACACCAGCATTTACATTTTATAATAACTATACGCGCTGAGTTTAGAATAACGGATCAATCACAGTTGTGTTATTGTTTCAAAAATAAGTAAACTATTTATCCGTAAATATCACACCGTGATCGAGAGTGGTCAGAACAAACCAAGACAATTGTAGATATTACATGAACATGAATAGTTGACATTACGAGAAATGCCAGAGCATAGAAAAACGTCATCGTGCATCATTAAAATGTGTCCCACACATCAATTTCAATTTCAATTTTGATATTTTCTGAAGATGTACAGTCCGAATGGAAACGAATAACAACAAAAGACTTTGTGCGTCTTCACCGATGAAAACTGTATGGCCTATATCATTACCAACAATGAATGTAAACATAAACATTAGAACATGTAGACTCGTCCGATATTTAAAAAAGAAAGAAAAAAGAACACAACGTGACTGTTACTCAAAAATTGACTTACTTACTATTTGCACTGAGATCTACAATAATGCAACAGTTCAACCTTTTTAAGATAACAGAGGATGTTTTTCTTTCTCATAATGTGTTTACCTTTTGACAAACTACACACGAAAATAATATATTTTAGATCGAATTATGCGGTGCAATGAGAGCGGATATGAGCCTATTGTTTTGGAAGCAATTAACACACCTCGGATTAAAACTACATTTATCTTCTTTATTATAGGTTGAATAACAAGCGATTTTCTCAAAAACAATTGAATTCAAAAATGCATTAATTCCATTGAGATTTATATATAAACTTAGTGCACTTCCGAAGCAGACAATGGTAGTTTTGTTCTACTATATATTCTTGCAAATGTTAATGGAAAACCACTTAGCTCTATGGTTACAGTATCAGCCTTATTGTTGTGTTTGTTAAACACCGGAAAGATTAAAGTATAATTGTTTTTAAAAACCCAACCGTAATTGATTTGAATGGGATACTTATGTTTCAATGGCGTTTACAATCAAACTTAGTTGTCAATAGCCTGCAGTACGATGCGTAAACCAAGACAGCTGGGTCAACTATCTTTTAGCAACATTTTAGCTACATCGCCCTCTGTTGTCATAATTGACCAGATTATGTGCTATCTGTGCAATAACTGTCACGCCGCCAGTTGACGATATTATGTTCCTTTGGCCGACAACGAAGATTTTTTGAGCAAAACCAGCATGCTTCATTTTCATCATATGAACACCGTTTTCTGTCATCAGTGTTAATTGGTTCCGATCGGTATGACAAGCAGTGAAAGGCTAGTTATGTTGTTAAACGAGGATTTTTGCTACTGAAAGTATTATAATATAATTATGTCGCTTCAATTCCATCGCGGTACCAAATTGAAAATACAATTAAGACCAATTTTTAAGGCCCCTCAATATAAAACACACGCTGACAGGTTTGGCCACATAACTCACAATACCATAATATTGTTAATTTTACTGGACGCACTGTGTAAGTCACTGTTATTACATACCGCGTGTTTTCACGTATTTTAATATTTTAGTATTTAAAAATACTGTGCTTGACATTAATAATGTTCGTATTAAGGATTATATCAATCTGATATTAAAAAGAATCATTGCAAAGAACCGATTTTCTCTTCCCTACTTATTTATTCAGCTCGTTATACTACGAACTACTACAGTTCGTCTCTATTGTGCAAATGGATACCTATAGTCTGGTACCAACATACTTCTACAAGTCTTTTCTATCAAAATATTTTGATACTGCGAAATATTTAACAGGGGATATACCGTTTTGAAAAGGTTTCGAAAACTGTTGAGACACCTATACATGTGTGTGGCCAATTCATGCTTGCCTATACCATGTATTACAAGGTGGAAGTCAGACGACATCCAGGTCGCAACACATGTTGTGCACCTGTTTTTCTTTGATAAAACCTTTAATTTGTCGCTCTGTAGTTTTACGCTTAGCATTTGATAGGCTGCGGGCCCGGCTGAAGAACACAAAATTAAAATTAAACTACCTGCTGATCTTCACCATGACTATCTGTGTCATCTCTCCGTTCGCGATATGATTGGAATCATATTATTTACATAGGGGTAAAATGACAGGCTTGAAGCTTAGTGCCACGTCTTGAATGCTAAATGACCGTATCTCCCGTCTGTTAATGGACATAGCTTACGAAAAGTAAATATACCGTTGTAAATACGGCTATTAGTTATTTCACACCACCTGTGTCTTGCCAGCGTGCTTGCTACAATTTCCACCGCTATCCCAAGCATGGCTCAATGTTCTAACATTGGATCATTTTCTGGGTGTAACTAGAAACCCAATGTCTTACCTTTGAAAGTTAAATTCAAACTTTTAACATCAATTTGTTATAGAAACTAGTGCTATTTCATATTTTTTAAGATCAAAAGTTCAAATTTCGAGAAAATCCACCACCAAGGGCGTCACAAAACTGACCACTTCCGGTCAATTTCCCGGCAAATCAACAATAGCCGATCAGTAGCTTTGAGAAAGCTGGTCGTTGACCAGCGAAATTGTCAGCTTGGAAACAAAACGTAAGTTTTTAAATCTATCTGATATTGGTCTTGCCAAAAAACTTTACTACTTCATAAAACCATTGAATTAGGGACTGCCTTTTAAACACCTTTGTGTTTCAAGCATCAATATGTGTACCGTATAAGTTGATACCTGTGTTCAAATTAGGGGTTCAATAAAGTTTCGGAGTTGTTTATCTTGAATCGACAACGGTAAGACGGGTTTATTTTGCGAGGGCAAGCTGCCCGAGCAAAAAAAAACCCGTCTTACCGTTGTCGATTCAAGATAAACAACGATGAAGACCTTGTTGAACCCCGTTCAACAACGACCAAATATATTTACATCATTTATATGTGAATAGCGTTTTGGAAAATTGATGAAAACAAGTAAAACACGTGGTTTAATAGGCTTAATTTGACATTAAAAAATAGCTGCTCCTTAAAAATGTTTACGTTTTATTATAATTAGGCCCTTATTTATACATCGTCCGTTCCCTGTAAATGGGCGAGGGAACTTCTGAATGGGATGGGTTACTTAAGTAATTGTGGAATTTAAAATATTTTTTAAATAGCATTTTATTCACACACCACCTTTAACATTAAGAGAAAAATTAAATCAAGAATGCGTTTAATTTACATAACACATTTTGATAGATATATGTTTACAGAATATTTGTATCAAATGGCGATTCTCTTGTGCTGGGTAGCGACCGTTTCGGCTAAAATTGTGGCTTTAGGAATGGTCCGTGACATATGGCCCTCGCCAAAAATATTTTCCTCAGGGATATAGCTACATTTTGGTATATAAAGCTGTTAGCTAACTTAAGGATCGCATGGCGAAATGCATTAATTCCCCGAAAAAACGGGCGAAAGAATGAACACATTTTGCGAACATTTGTTGTTTGTTTACAATTTTGCATCGATGCATGGATTCCAAATACGGTTCGCCATCCTATTAATTTGCATATGAATAGTGGGTTTATCTCAAATCAACAACGCTTTGTTACTGTACTTAAGGTATGGGGGAGTTTTTGAACAAAAGTTCATCAATTTCCAGTCTCAAGGGAGAGCGTTACGAATGACATAGTAATCGATCAGGACACTACTATTACCAGGGATATTGTGCTTACAATTACTATAATGAAACCGGCTTAAATACACCTTCATCAAGAAATTGTTGTTGTTAAATTGGATTAAGGTATTATTCCAAATAATCTCATTGCCCGCATCTTTAATCTCATACTTATGATGCACTCTCTTTGTCTTAAACCTATTCTTAACGACATTATCATAAAAACATGACATCTTGTTAACAATATCATACAATTAATATTAACGTTTTTACACGGACAAGTACATTAAAAATGTAATTATCCATGCCAATGTATTGCCTTGTAAATTGCATTATTATTCCATGTTGACCGTCTTAACCTAAAATTGCTGTTTTTCTTGACGGCTTCATTCCTGTTCCCAAGAAATCTGGTAAACATGGTGTTGATCTTAACGACAACATGATCAGGTATGTGAATAGCAGTTGCTTTAAAGGTGAGTTGAGACGCCAACAGGGTTTTTACAATCAGGTTCCTATTATACTCTCATTTTACATGCGCGGATCAAACTTTCAACCTTTTGCATTTTATTATCTCATTTTCTTTCTATATTAATAAAAAGTAGACAAATTAGTATCACAATTTCACCAATTAAGGTAACGTGTATAACTTTAAATATGAAGAAACATTGTTTCCTTCTTTTCAGTTAAAATCTCTCCAGTTCTTGGATCCAGTGTGTTGGGACATTCTCTACGTGATCTCTCAAATTTTCATTTCCGTTAGAATAAAGCGCTTAACATACTAAACTACGAACTTACTCATTGCACTTTCACAAATGTGTAGTAATTCTCCCGCACAATAGCATGACGCAGCGAACGCTTGCGCTCAGCGTTGGAGCGTGGTGGCGTATGCTGAGCCCTTACGATACATACGACGTTATAAGGAAACTATACCTTTCACACGTTCGTGTTCTTTTGTTATTCCCCAACTCTCCCAGATATGGCTTGTTTTACTTTTCATTTTTATATTATAATATGCAGGGTTAACTCGTAATACCGTGTTGCGAGAACACGCTGGTTTAGGAAAACTTACGTTAGCGAAACAAGTCTTTAAGAGAGCTCGTGGGAGGTACCATCCCGGGAAACCTTATGTTAGGTATTGTTAATTAACAAGCTTGGAGGCTTCTGATTCATCTGAGAGTTCTTACCTGGCATTATATATAATCATAACGTCCACGGCCTTCTATTCCTAGAACCTGTCAATGTCAGGCCAAGACATCAAAACATGTTAGGGATTACGTCAAAACTCGACCGCCAGGCAACCGCCGGTTACGGCCGGTTCCGCCCGGTTCTCACAAAACGTGTCGTCTGTTTTAATATACACACATAATGAGGTCAAATAGTTACACTCTGGTGAACACGACCGGTTGATAGTGCCTCGTCACACGCGTGAGCAATAACATCTTGAAGTAATGGGCTCTTAAAGTCTCAGTTGACAACCAGTACAATACAGCTATTGATTTTCGCTGGGGTTGGCTTTTTCAATCTGTTTATAGCTCAATTAACTTTTTTAAATCAATACCGAAAGTCTATGAATGGGGTTTTTTATAGAACGATTATAGAGAGAGCTATTATGACCGCAAAGTAACAGATTGATAGTGTAAATTGGTCCGGTTACAGCATTAAGTCAACCGGTGGTTGTTCAGTGTTGCATGCGCGAATATTCATATACCAGTAAAACATTTGACCTGAAAGAACCGGGCGGAACCGCCCGTAACCGGCGGTCAACGGGCGGTCGAGTTTAGGGCAGTTCCGCAATTAGATAACCAAAATTGAAAAAAAATTGAAAAAATTGAAAATCGTCGAAATCACCCAATGTATGTATCATATCAAAGGTTATAGGTTGTAGTTACATGATCTAATTTGGAATGACCTAACATTATCGGTTTTGCTGATTTTGAAGTTGTTGCGGACGTACAGGGTATTTTTAGTAGAAATCACACCATATGGAAGTACAATTATTTCCATGAATGAGCTAAGGCAAGCATTACAAATGGATACAATCAATACAACAATGATCATATTCATAGTTTACTTTAAATGACCAAAATATTAATAATTATATTTTTTTGGATTACATTTGGCACCTTCCTTTGCGGACGCACACTTCCCAAAAAGCTACTACTTTTAACTACGTCGTGTAATACCTTGGCAATGTTGGAAACCAATGTAGTTAATATTTTTGTAAAGCCGATAATTTATACTTAATGTTTAAAACTTAATTTGTTCTGTATCTGTCTACATTGTTATTACGTAGTCTCTGGAAGTGTTGCGGACGTACATCTGTGAATTATTTCACAGATGTACGTCCGCAACACTAAATCGTACGTCCGCAACGATAAACATTGGTCAATTTTAACTAAAAGATAAAGTTTTCTGTTTGTTTTCTCTAGATTGGTCCCTCTTACAGACCTGAACACTTCCGAGAAATTTTGATAGTAATACACATAATTATACTGAAAAAATTACTTTCTCTGAATACGACAGGGACGAAGGGTTTTCACACCATATCTCATTAACCGAAAATGGTACAGGAAAGGAATTTTCAGGTTTTATACTTGTTCTAGAGATACTTAAAAGCCAGGTGTTAAAAATCGAGCAACTGGCATAGTTTAGATTTTGCAAGCCCTCAAAGTGTCTAGAATGTGCGTCCGCAACTACGGAACTGCACACTATGATTTAAAATTTGCTAATCCATAGATATCCACTATTATTGCATGCACCTGTATTAATGAACATGCAAGGTTACAGTTAACGAGCTGTACCTATAGATACATTGTAGAATGATATCATTAATGGCCATCGATATCCCTTAGGAACATAGGACTTAAAAGTTACATCCTTCACGCAATAATCTCTCAAGGTCAATACTCGTATAATACACCGCTTGCATCAAAACATCTTCAATTTAACGTCATCCTTGAGGCTCTTTGAAGTCAGATCCAATCCACTATTTTCTTTAAAAAGTCAATTAATATCGATGACAATATAGCCATCGTACTTTATTGTTTATTTTAACACTTTCCACGCGGCTATTAATTTTACTATTACAAAACAGAATTTTCCGAAACCTTTTCGTAATTTTCAGAGTATATTTAAAGGATTACTGAACCAATAATAGGCATGTTTGTACTTAATTCAATGCATTTCTCATGGTGATTCCAAATATAGTAATATAATTCAATAATGTTGACATTTATTAAACATTTTGTGAAATTTCGGAATGTCGTCTGCAGCCGCCTGCCGCGTGGAAAGTGTTTTAAAATACTGATGAGAGCAATATTGGAATACAGCGATATGATAAGGAAGCATTTACTCGCAGACATCTGTATTATATTACTTTAACCCGTGTCATAGGTGTATGCCGAAACAAAATCAGTTTAGAATATCAAGCATGGCTCCAATAATGTGTATGATTAAGGGTGGGGTTGGGCTGAAGATTGAGACCCCTGTTTTAACTTTAAGTGAAAATTAAAGATTTTTTAATATTTGCTTCATTTTGTTTGTAATTGAATTAAATCAAACATTTGGTTCAGTATGGACCAGTAAGGCAAAATAAAAATAAAAACATATTTAGCATCCTGACTTTTTCCTAAGTGCAATCAGGTGTTTCCAAAATGGGAGGGAGGGATTGGGAGAGGGGGTGGGGGGCTTGATTATCATTTGGGGGGTTGCACCCATTCAAATAAATAAATAAATATATAAATATATAAATAAAAATTCAAAGTTTAGACCTTCCGAGAAAGGGAGTCGTTACTCTGAGTTTCATGCTTAACGCAATCGTCAGACGACAAGGATTGCGTCGTCTGACGATTGCGTTAAGCATGAAACTCAGAGTAACGACTCCCTTTCTCGGAAGGTCTAAACTTTGAATTTTTATATAGCTCTTCCTTTATTGGAATTGAGCACTTTGATTCGAAAGATAGTCTGCCCATGAAATCGATTCGATGTTCATGACATTTTTAAATATATAAATAAATAAATAAATAAATAAATAAATAAATAAATAGATAAATAGATAGATAAATAGATAAATAGAATAGATAAATAGAATAGATAAATAGATAAATAGATAAATAGATAAATAGATAATAGATAAATAGATAAATAGATAAATAGATAAATAAATGGTTTAACTAATTTTGAGACGAAATTCCAGACCATTCTTTGAAAAAAGCCTGGAAATCCGAATTCCTCTATAGGGTGCTGACTACGGGCTGACTAATTAGGGGGGGGGTGCGGATTTTTTCTGGAATAGCCCAATAGCTTATCTTGTTTGACTAAGGAGAAATCTCCCAATTGTTGTGGGGTTGTTTAATGAGTTGTGGATGTCATATATACCTAGATTGTTCTTCAGATGGTCCCCCCCCCCCCTCCATGCACACAAATCAACTTGATTGGTTTCCTGTACTGTTTTTAGACTGCTGTGATTTGATTTGTGGGTTTCTTTTGGTTTGAATGATACATACACTTTATAAGCAAGGATTTGTGCAAATTGGTCCTGATTTAAAGTGACAAGGGAAGTTTGGATTTTCAGACAATTGTATAAAAATGTGTTTGGAATTCCATACTTTTTTGGCGAAAAGTATTTTGTCCTCTATAGGTGCAGCAAATGAGAGCGCCTGGAATTCCATACTTTTTTGAAGTTTGATCTGGAATTCCATACTTTTTTAAAGTTTGATCTGGAATTCCATACACTTTTCATAGAGGGAGCCATGGAATTCCAGACTAAAAAATGAAAAAATAGTTTGTCCTCTATAGGTGCAGCAAGAAATAGCGCCTGGAATTCCATACTTTTTTGAAGTTTGATCTGGAATTCCATACTTTTTTGAAGTTTAATCTGGAATTCCAGACACTTTTCATAGAGGGAGCCATGGAATTCCAGACTAAAAAATGAAAAAATAGTTTGTCCTCTATAGGTGCAGCAAGAAAGAGCGCCTGGAATTCCATACTTTTTTGAAGTTTGATCTGGAATTCCATACTTTTTTGAAGTTTAATCTGGAATTCCAGACACTTTTCATAGAGGGAGCCATGGAATTCCAGACTAAAAAATGAAAAAATAGTTTGTCCTCTATAGGGGGGGGTTCATTATTATCTGGAATAGCCCATTGTATAACCCCGTCGCTTATTCACTTACCACTGATTCAAATTGCCGTTTATCAGCAAGTATCGGTGGCCTAGTGGTTAAGGCGCCCGTCTAGAGATAGGGAGACCGGGGTTCAATTCCCCGTCGGTGAGTGTCCTTGCTTATTTTTCGTTGGGACATTCGCCGGTGGTTGTTAATATTTGTTGTTATATTGTCTATTGTAAACACTGTGGGTTGGTAAACTGCTTTATATTATATTATATATATGATATAAAACATTATTATATGATTTATTTATTCAGTTTCCTCTTGTCATCACGTTTGTGATCCCTACTGTGTTTGGCCAAATGTCTCATGTTATTGTGCTGTGTGTATTGTATAACCCCGTCGCTTATTCACTTACCACTGATTCAAATTGCCGTTTATCAGCAAGTATCGGTGGCCTAGTGGTTAAGGCGCCCGTCTAGAGATAGGGAGACCGGGGTTCAATTCCCCGTCGGTGAGTGTCCTTGCTTATTTTTCGTTGGGACATTCGCCGGTGGTTGTTAATATTTGTTGTTATATTGTCTATTGTAAACACTGTGGGTTGGTAAACTGCTTTATATTATATTATATATATGATATAAAACATTATTATATGATTTATTTATTCAGTTTCCTCTTGTCATCACGTTTGTGATCCCTACTGTGTTTGGCCAAATGTCTCATGTTATTGTGCTGTGTGTATTGTATAACCCCGTCGCTTATTCACTTACCACTGATTCAAATTGCCGTTTATCAGCAAGTATCGGTGGCCTAGTGGTTAAGGCGCCCGTCTAGAGATAGGGAGACCGGGGTTCAATTCCCCGTCGGTGAGTGTCCTTGCTTATTTTTCGTTGGGACATTCGCCGGTGGTTGTTAATATTTGTTGTTATATTGTCTATTGTAAACACTGTGGGTTGGTAAACTGCTTTATATTATATTATATATATGATATAAAACATTATTATATGATTTATTTATTCAGTTTCCTCTTGTCATCACGTTTGTGATCCCTACTGTGTTTGGCCAAATGTCTCATGTTATTGTGCTGTGTGTATTGTATAACCCCGTCGCTTATTCACTTACCACTGATTCAAATTGCCGTTTATCAGCAAGTATCGGTGGCCTAGTGGTTAAGGCGCCCGTCTAGAGATAGGGAGACCGGGGTTCAATTCCCCGTCGGTGAGTGTCCTTGCTTATTTTTCGTTGGGACATTCGCCGGTGGTTGTTAATATTTGTTGTTATATTGTCTATTGTAAACACTGTGGGTTGGTAAACTGCTTTATATTATATTATATATATGATATAAAACATTATTATATAAGGTATGTATGTTTATCGGTAATTGGCATGGCAACTCGCATCAATAATTGACGATTCTCGTTGAATAATTTAAACCAAATTGAATAGACTCAGGAACCGAGTTCTATTTGTATTAATATCGCTTGAAATTACGCTTTTATCCTTGTTATCAATACGCTTTTGATTGATGATTTCTGGTCTCATCGTACTTGTAACAAGTACGATGAGACCAGAAATCATCTTGACTGCTTTATCTCCGCCCTGCCGTTGCTCATTTTTATTTTATAGCACATGGGTTTTTGGCTAGCTATTTTTCCCATTAACTAATTATTCTCGTTGAAAATGGAGCTAGCTCGCGAGCGAACATTTTTCCGGTCGTGTTAATTCACAGATCCTGTGGTTAATTCTACAATAACACATAATTTGAACAACTCGTATTATTTTATTTTAGATATATCGAAATAACCATAATTAGCACTATATCTGTAGTTGCATTCAATTAGATTATAGTCGATTTGACACTCGGCAATAGTCAAGTCATATCAATATTTTTATTTATTTCATGCTCACAGGAGGATCCTAAAAGAAATTTAGCTTGGTTAGTGCAAAATTGCCAATTTTGGCAACTCTGATAATTTTCATAAATTCAAGATAGTAGCCATTATGAAAAAGGATTTAGCGAATTTTATTTAGGTCCGTACGATTAAATTGTGGGTACCCTGGTTCTTGCACTATTACATGCGACGTGCACAGACATGCATAGGCCTACTTCATCTGGCCTTGCATGGTCAGAGCGTAGGTTCTAGCTTGCCTTGGTTCTAAGGAACGGCACAGCATTTATGGCATTTACACCACTGGTTTGTTTTGCCGGGCCCAACACCTCAACTTATATTTCTGTCTCCGGGTTTCTGTCCCTTTTTACATGTGACTTTTTCCCATGGAACCAAAGATTTCTGTTTTCGAAACGCTCTTTCCTCGAGTTTCGTAGTCTATGAATTGTTGAAATTCACCATAATGTCAACAACAAAAAAATTCAACAAAACGACCCTACCTTAGAGGTCCGTTTGCAAGTAGAATAGGGAGGTATGTATACAATTTAACCAAATTCAAAGCTGATCAAAGTCTTTAAAATGGTGGCGGATGACCGGTCTCGACTAATCTTAACGCAAATCTTAACACTTTCCATGCGGCAGTTGTCTACAGACGACAGTTCCAAGATTTCACTTAATGTTTCAAAAATGTCAAAATTATGGAATCTCATCATCATATTTCGAATTACCATTTGAAATGCATTGACATGAGTAAACACATGCCTAGTATTGGTTCAGTAATTTATGAGAAAGGTGGTTAATGTTTCTGAATCGCGTGGAAAGTGTTTTATAATATCCGTAATAGAGTGTAAGGGGTTTGTTTGTTTGTTTACATTGTTCGGCTGTGATGTGGGCACTCTTGGGTCCTGACGGGACCGTATTCGAAGTAGTTACCGGAAAGAAGCAGGAGTCAGACTCAGATGTATCTAGGTTTCTTTTTAAGGAAGTTCATACAAAAGTGATTACCGTATATGAATAGCTACGAGTCCGACCGGATAGTGTGGTACAATGTAGTACGAAGCCGGTACGAAGGGATGGACCATATTATTGCAAAGTGCAACAGGTTTTATTTTCTTCATTTACAGTAGCGTTTAGTTCTTTTTTGAAAGTAGATATCTCAAGAGTGGTGTTGGTTCAGTAATTTCCGCGTAAGAACGCCTCATCATATGTCTCAGCACAACTTTGAAATCCGGATGTTTCGCGGCGTAGATCACGAAGTTAATGGCGCAATTAAAAAGTGGACATATCTTCATATAGAATAGGATATGATTGACAGTGGATGAAGGCTTTAATTGCACTGCGATAAAATATGGAATAAAAACCACAAAGAATCCGATGACGACAAAGAAAAGGTTTTTGGTGATCTCGATTTCTTGTTTCGATATTCGTTTCCTTCTTTGAATTGCTACAACGCTATTGGGATCCCGCGTGCCCTCTTCGGTAATTACAAGATCCGATACCAATGTGGAGTTTTGCATAGATACCTGCGAAGGAGCAGAGATAACATGGTTAACGGTAGACGCCGGTGCCGTGTATTGCTTCTGTTCCCGAAAGTGATTCCTGATAAATAGGTAGATCCAGATGTAACTGATCACTATTGCCGGGAGTGGAAACAAAAGTCCAAGTATCAATACAGCAAGATTGAACTCATCATTAAATGTAATAAAATTGCAGAATAAAGCAAATTTGTTGTACCCGAATGCAACATATCCATTGGCATCTAGTACAAGCAAACATGCTGTCGGGATGATCCATGGTATGACCACAAGAAGACCAAGCTTCCAAGATATGAATATCTTATTATACCAGAAAGGTTTAACGATGTAGATGAGGCGATTTATGGCGATGACTCCCAATATCCACATGCTGGTTGCAACGCTGGCATAGACCATAAAACCGGTAAACCCACATAACCAGTGGGCTCCTGGTATCGGCCATTCACCCTTACCAAGAACACCGACACAGTACCAGATTAGCGTAAAAGCTGTCAGCAGGTCGGCAACACTCAAACTTATCACAAATATGTTAGTTGATGTATGCAGTTTCTTCGAGAAAGAAACGGCGGCGATTATCATGATATTTCCGACAAGTCCACCGATGGCAATTAACCCGACAATGATCGCCAGGATAATTTGCTCCCAATAGGAGACAGTCAGGATGAAATCGGTTGACATTTCACGAGTTGCAGCAATAGTGGTATTGTTCGTAGCCATTTTGTTATTAATATAACGTAGAGTCCTAAAATGAAAATTGTGGATGAGTGGGTGGGTGCCTGATGTATATTAAAATGAATACGGCTAAAAATAACAGTTTGTTTCAGGTTGTCGCGTGCATAGGTTGAAGAATTCATATTTTACCGTTTTTTTACAAAAGGTTTTCAAAAGATTCTCTGCGTTTTTACTTTAATTTATCAAAGAAAAAATGGGAATTTTGTCATTTTGCCAAAATGAATAGCAAACTTCCACCAGTGCATAGCCTATTGACTAACAGGAGTGCTTAGTGGTGTGTGGGGCGGGTTTTTTTATGGGGGGCTATAGAAAGCAGAGACAAACTATTTGTTTTGCTTAATACATAACATTGCTAAATAATCACTTGGCCAAGTAAAATGAACCATTGCCAAATAAAAAAATTAATTTTCCAAATCTAACGTCACCTAGGTAATGATGCTTGTCGGAAGGATGAAGGCATATGACCATACAAACTAGTGATTTTATTTGTAAGCCGATAATTTCATGCTTTGTGTTTGAAGTATACCGTTGACCTGCACAACTAATGCTTTGATCATGGAATTAAAGCTTAACACAATACTCTGATGAGTTAGGTGCGGTATTACAGTTTTTTTTAAGGGCCTTAGCTATTAGGAGCTATTTATGTGTATATTATATATTCTAACAGTAGCCCTTTTTTGCTAAATGTAACGAGATTTTTGACACTATTATACATGTATATGTATAGGGATCGTATATTAGCTATCGCTATCAGCTAAAGGGGTACCCCTAACAAAAGTAATGTTTAGCTTATATTAGCTACGCCTATCTGCTAATGGGCTATCTTGATCTTATATCTTTTCCCTGGAAAACGTAGCTATTGAGCTATCAGCTATCACAACGCGTTAGTTTATATTAGCTACCCCTATCTGCTAATGGGCTATCTTGATTTTATATTTTTTTTCCCTGGAAATCGTAGCTATTGAGCTATCAGCTATCACAACGCGTTAGCTTATATTAGCTACCCCTATCTGCTAATGGGCTATCTTGATTTTATTTTTTTTTTCCCTGGAAAACGTAGCTATTGAGCTATCAGCTATCACAACCCGTTAGCTTATATTAGCTACCCTATCTGCTAATGGGCTATCTTTATTTTATATTTTTTCCCTCGAAAACTGTAGCTATTGAGCTATCAGCTATCACAACGCGTTAGCTTATATTAGCTACCCCTATCTGCTAATGGGCTATCTTGATTTTATTTATTTTTTCCCTGGAAAACGTAGCTATTGAGCTATCAGCTATCACAACCCGTTAGCTTATATTAGCTACCCTATCTGGTAATGGGCTATCTTTATTTTATATTTTTTTCCCTCGAAAACTGTAGCTATTGAGCTATCAGCTATCACAACCCGTTAGCATATATTAGCTACCCCTATCTGCTAATGGGCTATCTTTATTTTATATTTTTTCCCCCTCGAAAACGTAGCTATTGAGCTATCAGCTATCACAACCCGTTAGCTTATATTAGCTACCCCTATCTGCTAATGGGCTATCTTGATTTTATATTTTTTCCCTCGAAATCGTAGCTATTGAACTATCAGCTATCACAACCCGTTAGCTTATATTAGCTACCCTATCTGCTAATGGGCTATCTTTATTTTATATTTTTTCCCTCCAAAACTGTAGCTATTGAGCTATCAGCTATCACAACCCGTTAGCATATATTAGCTACCCCTATCTGCTAATGGGCTATCTTTATTTTATATTTTTTCCCCTCGAAAACGTAGCTATTGAGCTATCAGCTATCACAACCCGTTAGCTTATATTAGCTACCCCTATCTGCTAATGGGCTATTTTTATTTTATATTTTTTCCCTCGAAAACTTAGCTATTGAGCTATCACCTATCACTACCCGTTAGCTTATATTAGCTACCCCTATCTGCTAATGGGCTATCTTTATTTTATATTTTTCCCTCTAAAACGTAGCTATTGAGCTATCAGCTATCACAACCCGTTAGCTTATATTAGCTACCCCTATCTGCTAATAGGCTATTTTTATTTTTTATTTTTTCCCTCGAAAACTTAGCTATTGAGCTATCAGCTATCACAACCCGTTAGCTTATATTAGCTACCCCTATCTGCTAATGGGATATCTTTATTTTATATTTGTTTTGCCTCGAAAACGTAGCTATTGAGCTATCAGCTATCACTATATTAGCTACCCCTATCTGCTAATGGGCTAGGCCTATCTTTATTATATATTTTTTCCCTCATTGAAAACTTAGCTATTACGGCTATCAGCTATCACAACCCCTTAGCTTATATCAGCTACCCCTATATGCTAATGGGCTATCTTTATTTTATATTTTTTCCTCATTGAAAACTGTTACGAAAGGTTTCCGAAAAATCTGTTGTTCGATAATAATTATGGTAAATAATGGCCGCGTAGAAAGTGTTATCATGCATATTAAGAATTTTAACTTTTATTGGCTTTCTACACCTACACGTTTTAAAGAACGACCAATCGTGTGTTCCGGGATCGATTTGATGTTTTAACGCTTAATAAGGGTTTAAATTTCTATGGCTTCTAACACCAAGTTAAAAACACCAACAATGTGATGTTTAAATTCTTAACATGCTTTTAATACCGGTTTAAACGTCATTGGCTTCCTACACCAAAGTTATATCAAATGTAACCACCTTAAAAGGTGTTTACATTTTTACATTTGATTGGCTTTTTTAAGAACGACCCTTGATGTGTTTGGGAAACGATCAAGTTAATGTTTTATCTTATAATATATTGTTGTAATAGCTAATATCAGCTATAGCTAGGTTTATAATAAAGTAAAAATATAACTACCATTAGCGCATAACCCGATATTAGCTATCAATAGCTGACATTAGCTACCAATAGCTTACATAAGCGGCAATCTACCTTAATAGGACGACGGAAGTGACCGGACCCCCTAACTTACTGGAAAAAAGCACCGAAGTTGTGGCAAACTTGTTGACGAAATCAGTGTTATGATGTTATCGATCTCTCACAGCAGTACTGCTGTGGGAGATCATAGTAGAGCAAAATTGGCCATAAAAGTCCTCTAGTTTTCGATATACCGATCAAATTTTAAAACATCACCAGATTGGTTTTATATGATAGTGTTAACCTTTTCCTTCAAGAAAATTGATGATGCCAAAAATGTATGCGTGGGCGAGCTGAGAAATTAGCATATCAAAATGGCGACTATGTTAATAGTTAAGTAATTGCTAGCCGCTTGTTACATGTCTCTTACTTCATGGAACACATCAACTTATCTTGTTTTTGATACTAATGGAATTCATGATGCATACAGTACCTATACACAAAAACACTGTTTATTTCATTCAAAATGGCCGCCATTTACCTTGATTTTCTTTTTTTCTTCAATATTTTAATACATTTTAGCATAAACAATTTCAATTTTGACCTTGATTTGAAAGATGTTTTGTTGTTATACTCTATGATTTAGAGGCAAGTATTCCGTATAAAAATGTATATTGAATTAAAAGGGTATGTTGTAATTGATTTAGATTTTAGAGCTTTCTAACTGTATGACTAATATTGACGGATGACGATAATTATTTAAAATTTGTCAGTAAATTATCGTAAACGTAAGACCACATTTGCGTGAAATTTGATAATAGTTATGACATGATACTGCACTTTATAGTTGGACCCTAATTGGACTCCGTAATTAGGATATTGTACATAGGGACAAGGGCGGCGGACCTATGATAGCAAATGCTGACAACTGGGATCACAATGAGCGCATGATCGATGGCAAAGGTACAACGCACGCAATGATTAGCATATTGATGCAACCGAAATTAATACCAGTCGAGATTCCCAGAATTAGGAGATGTCAGGATTATACACTCAACCTCGATGCAGTGACAAATGGGAACCTGGAAAAAGTTCTTCCTTACAAGAAACCCTCGGTTTGTCCGGAGCCAAAGTTTGTCCCTCCGGTGGTTAGTGCCGAAATTCGTCCGACAACAGACAACATAGGTTGCTTACAATATAGCCAGGAGTCACGTGTTTCATGAAGTAGATGGTATTAGTTTCATTCCATCCTGGAGTCCATTCCATGCAGCGTTATCTCCAGATGTGTGTTCGAAGGTCTTAACTGTTGCGTTTAATCCCATCATCATGGCTCCACCCTCTGAGCCATCAACGATATACACAACACTACTTAGATGAAAGGAGTCCATGAAGGAATTAGGGCAGGACTACGCGCCAATCTTTTTTGACATGGGACTTATCAAAGCACTTGAGATCACAGGGGCTCGACCAAATGAATTACACGGAGTAATTCCTTGTGAAGGTGGGATGCACATGGTGATGTCAGTTATTGCCGGTATTGGATATTTTTACGGCCACTGTGGACTGAAGCAATTGTTATACGAGTCGGGAGTATGCATCAGGGACAGTTAACTAAATGATGTCTGGCAAAGACTTTGATCGAGTAGTTCGAGGCTTGAAGATTGTCGACGAATCCTTGCACTGTGTATTCTACAGAGAGTTTACCAAGTGGTGTGATAAAAAGAAGTACACTATACCTAAGCAAATCAGCGCACTACTCTCGCAGATGGAAGACACATTCCTGAAGTCAAAGGAAAGAGCGGAACTGAAAAATGTACTATCCCGGCTTCAGTCAGTAATCCTAGAAGAGTTGCTACCTATGGTGAAACAATTCCGCAAGGAAGGCTGTGCATCATCTCCAACATTCAAACTATGGGATGAGATGTTCATCAGCAGTACGAGGAGTGGAGATTGAATTGTGCACCTATCGGCCCAAGCGGAACTACTACCGTTACTGTTTAGTTCTAACCGGATTATTTACGCCAGATATATGTCGGTGATATTGCTTTTGATGAAACGCTTACCATCCGATATTTTCAACGACTACTCACACGGAGGATTCGTTGCAAAACTTACCGATGGTCCATGCATGCAATGCCTTTTGGTCTTACTACATTCTTGAAACAACTGAAAACAAAGAGCTGAAAGGTCGTGGCGGAATTATAGGGCTGACTATGAAGGGTCCGGCACTTGTAAGGTGGTTCATGGCTCGTCCTATTACCTCTCAGTATGCGGCAAGATTTGAAGAAACCTTGAATACTTCGTCTGGATCAAAACTTACCCTGAAGCCCGGCCATGAAGCTGGTGAAGCAGCACAGAAAACGTTACACATCAGATGTTGCAAAGATGACAAATATGTTCAATGAAACATACCTCAATCCATTTGATCTAGCGTCATCACCTGAGGGCCTCGTTAACTTCGCAACTGGAGCTCTCGCGCCGGCAGCAATCCAATAAAGCCTGTCTAATGCTTTGGACAAGGGATACGAATTATCGAAAAAATGTGTATCGGAACGTCTTGTGGTAGACCGAAAGATAGGCAAACCAGAAAAGAGCTTCTATGATGCTTTACCAAGATCGGGAGTAAAGACCATGACTGACATTGAACAAATGCGTAACAATACGAAGCACCAAAATAAGTATCGATGCTGAAATTATGTACCTGACTGTGACAGTATTATTATTTTAAATGATCATTAACTAGTTGTTGGACGAGGATGACAACAACATTTTATTTTAAAACATGGCAACTCAAGAAGATTCCAAATAATGCCACGATGATTATGTCAATAATATACATATTTAAATTGGAACACTTATATGGTAAGTTGTGTGTCATACGCATACGTCTTCCAAAGACTGATGATGCCTCTTTAATTAAGTCCAAATAACAAGTTTTGGACGAATTTGCATAATGAATTTGTGGAAACGACTATAATCAAAAGAAGTTGCCAACTTTCACTGGTTTTAAATACCAATTTCTTATATACCCCTGAAAACGTTATTTAGTGCGTTTGCCTTATTGAATTATTTGAAATGTCAGCCATATTGGAAGTTGGAAATAAAAATTGCGGAATTGAATGTTGGCAACATCTTATGTTTCAATGATATTAATATATTCTAGGATTGCACATCATTATATCAAAGCATCAGGACGTTTTTTATAATAAAATAGACGCCATTTTGATATGCTAATTTCTCAGGTCGCCCACACCTACATTTTTGGCATCATTACTTTTCTTGTCTTACAAGGTATATACTATCATATAAAACCATCGAGATGATGTTTTAAAATTTGACCACTAGGGGTCACAATTTATGGTCAATTTTGCTCCACTAAATAATATTGGTGTCTATGTGTGTTATTAAAAATAATAAAATAAAACCATTACTTTACAATTATAGTGTGTCTTTTGTATGCATTCCTAAATTCTTAGTGTAGTGTGTCCCACGTTAAGTGTGTCCTATGCTCCTCTAGCTCTATATACTACTCCCTTGACGCGACGAAAAACAGTGTCTTTCTATTGTCTGGGTATACAATATCGTCGCGTTAAGGGACTAGTATATAGGTGCGTTGGATACCTCGGGCGCTCTATATATTACTAGTCCCTTAACGCGACGAAAAACAGTGTGTCTCTATTGTCTGGGTATACAATATCGTCGCGTTAAGGTAGTAGTATATAGGTGCGTTGGATACCCGACACGCTCTATATACTACTCCCTTGACGCGACGAAAAACAGTGTTTCTCTATTGTCTGGGTATACAAATTCGTCGCGTTAAGGGAGTAGTATATAGGTTTGATTACTTATTTATCATACTAAATGAATACACGGTCCGGTACGGACGGAAAAGGGGATTTCTTTTGGGGGATATTATAGCAGCAAAAGAGGGGCTTGGTATAGTTTTGGGGGGAAAGAAGGTTAAAAAAGGGAAGGAAGAGGCTATTTTTCGTCTTATTTATTTTTAGACCTGCCGTCTTATTAATTTTTGGGGGAAACGTGAGTATTTGTCTTTACAACTAACGTTTTATTTATTTTTGGACCTGCCGTCGCCTTAATTTTGGGGGAAAACATGTTATTTTTGGTTGAACATGAAGTAAGAAAAATAAAAAGTTTCTCCCCAAAATTAATAAGACGACATTCCCGTAAATAAATACTAATTTCAAACGGTAGAAGTCATAAGACCTTACTTTGCCGGGTCACTTTCTCCCGTGGTCAAACACGGCACACCGCGGGACTAATAGCTTTCTCCCGCGGGCAGTACGGCACTGACCGCGCGCACTGCACCGGGTATTTAACCGCGGTCGAGAAACCCCGGCGCCCATGAGGTGTGCCGTTGAAGTTGCTGTAGCGCGCTGTATTGACGCGACGGATGAATATATTTTACCATGGCGTCCTATAATAAGTAGGCCGCTACTGGATGTATTTACTCGGCGCTCTGTATTACGCGACGCAATTCCTGAAGAACTGTTGATTGGCGCAGCGGTACGGTGCAGTGTTGTATGTGACCACGGGAGAATATAACCGTGAAGATAGACCCGACGACTAGGGTTTCTCCCCGGCCGTTTCTCAGTGCGGACGGCCTCCGACATTTCCGTTGCGTTAACATCTCAAACTCAGAAGTAGCTTGTTAAGTTTTGAAATCTTCTTTAAAACGGAATAAAGCGCATCATTAAAATCGTAGGCTTTAGGCCCTACTTTTTAAGTTAAAATAATGAGAAAGTAACTTGTATACTTATAGGAATGATCATCAAGCTACACGGAATAAACTGCATTATAGAATAGCTTTAGGCCTACTCCGTAAAAGTAATGAGAAAGTAAAAGCTATAGCTTTTATAATTTTAGGAATGATCTAATTCTACACGGAATAAACCGCATCATAGATAAATCATAGCTTTACTCCGTAAAAATAATGCCAGAAAGTAACTGTTATCATTTTAGGAATGATCTTTATACGCGGAATAAACCGCATTATTAGAATACCTTTTCTCTGTAAATATTGAATAGCTTTTATAATTTTAGGAATGATTTACACGGAATAAACCGCATTATAGATAAATCATAGCTTTACTCCGTAAAAATAATGAGCAATTTTAGGAATGCCCTTCTATAAACGGAATGAGAAATTTGAAAAATGATATTCTACACGGAATAAACCGCATTATACAATAGCTTTAGGAGGCCTACTCCGTAAAAGAATGAGAAAGTAGCTTTTATAATTTTAGGAATGATTTACACGGAATAAACCGCATTATATATGTTATATAGATAAATCATAGCTTTACTCCGTAAAAATAATGAGAAAGTAGCTTTTATAATTAGGAATGATCTATACACGCGAATAAACCGCATAATATAGAAAGATTTAGCTTTACTCCGTGAAAAATAATAAGAAAGTGACTTTATTTTAGAACTTAATTTAGGAATGATCTTTCTACACGGGAATAAACCAAATCATAAAAAATAGCTTTAGGCCTACCCCGTCAAAGTAATTAAAAACGAGATTGTATAACTTGATTTAAGGAATGATGTTCTTCATGGAATAAACCGCATTTAAAGACAAATCCTAGCTTTACTCCGTAAAATAATCAGAATTCAATTTTATAATGTTAGGAATGTTCTATACGGAATGAAGTGCATTATAGAAAGATCATAGCTTTACTCCGTAAAAATAGAAAGTAGCTTTTATAGGAATGATCTTCTACACGGAATAAACCGCATTATAGAAAGATCATAGCTTTACTCCGTAAAAATAGAAAGTAGCTTTTATAGGAATGATCTTCTACACGGAATAAACCGCATTATAGAAAGAGCATAGCTTTACTCCGTAAAAATAGAAAGTAGCTTTTATAGGAATGATCTTCTACACGGAATAAACCGCATTATAGAAAGATCATAGCTTTACTCCGTAAAAATAATGAGATAGTAAATAAGAATGTTTTTAAATTTCATTTAGGCCTATACGACGCAATGTCTCGCCGGTAGCTCTGATTTGTTTTGGTCCGGCGCGGCGCGCGTGGGGAACTCGTTCGAATAGGCGCCGCGACTGTGCCAACGTGCGTTCGTAGAGATTTAGTTTAGCCGCGGGTGGATTGATACCCGCATTATTAGATACAAATATTTGTCACATAAAAATGAACCAAAATGCCACAAGCGAATAATTCGAACATTTACCCCAAAAAAAGCAAAAAGTTCAAATTGAACAAAAAACACAAATTTCTCACCAAAATGTCACAATTATTAACAAAATTAACACGTTTTCCCCTCAAATTATTAATAAAACGGCGGATAAATATAAATAAGACGGTACTTTTTATGTTAAAAAACGTTTAGAAATTGTATTTATGTCCGGAAATGTCGTCTTATTAATTTTGGGGAGAAACTTGTTAAGTTTTTCTTACTTCATGTTAAACAAAAAAATAACACGTTTTCCCCCAAAATTAATAAGACGGCAGATCTAAAAATAAATAAGACGAAATAAATAGCCTCTTTCTTCCTTTTTTTAACCTTCTTTCCCCCCAAAACTATACCAAGCCCCTCTTTTGCTGATATAATATCCCCCAAAAGAAATCCCCTTTTCCGTCCTCCGGACCGTGTATTCATTTAGTATGATAAATAAGTAATCAAACCTATATACTACTCCCTTAACGCGACGATATTGTATACCCAGACAATAGAGAAACACGGTTGTTCGTCGCGTCAAGGGAGTAGTATATAGAGCGCCCGATCCAACGCTCCTATATACTACTACCTTAACGCGACGATATCGTATACCCAGACAATAGAGACACACTGTTTTTCGTCGCGTCAAGGGAGTAGTATATAGAGTGTCGGTATCCAACACACCTATATACTAGTACCTTAACGCGACGATATTGTATACCCAGACAATAGAAAAGCACTGTTTTTCGTCGCGTCAAGGGAGTAGTATATAGAGCGTAGGATATCCAACACACCTATAGAGCATAGGATGTAAAGAATCACTTTGATGTAATAAATGAAACGCACTATAGTTTTGAGCTAAGAACAATATTTTATTACAAATAGTTTATCATCGATAATACAAGTTTGAAACATGCTTTATTACAAGTTTAGAAACACTAATAATTGAGATGACCGGTACCGACTGGGATTTTTGTTGCACTTTTTTTCGGTAAGCTAAGGGGTCCGATTTTTCCGTCGTCGTATTAGAGTAGATTGCCAATCGAAATCGAACTACCATATCGCATTAGCGAATATTAGCTATATTAGCTAGCGCTCTATTAAGCCGATATCAGCTTATGTTAGATAGCAATAGCTTATATGATTGTTATAATAGAAGGTTGTAATAGCTAATATCAGCTATAGCTAGATTTAGAATAAAGTAAGAATCTATGTACCATTATCCTATTAGCCAATATTAGGTATCGATAGCTTATATTGGCTACCAATAGCTTATATTAGCTACCCGTAGCTTATAATAGATTGTTGTAATAGCTTATATCAGCTATAGCTAGGTTTATAATAAAATGAAAATCTAACTATTAGCGCATAACCAGATATTAGCCATCAATAGCTGATATTAGCTACCAATAGCTTATATTAGCTACCAATAGCTTATATTAGCTTCCAATAGCGTATATTTGATTGTTGTAATAGCTAATAGCTGGTATATCTATGTTTACAATAAAGAAGAAATCGAACTATCATATCGCATTAGCGGGTAGTAGCTTATATTAGCTAGCGCTCTAGTTAGCCGATATCAGCTTATATTAGATAGCAATAGATTATATGATTGTTATAATAGAAGGTTGTAATAGCTAATATCAGCTATAGCTAGATTTAGAATAAAGTAAGAATCTATGTACCATTATTCTATTAGCCAATATTAGGTATCGATAGCTTATATTGGCTACCAATAGCTTATATTAGCTACCCGTAGCTTATAATAGATTGTTGTAATAGCTTATATCAGCTATAGCTAGGTTTATAATAAAATAAAAATCTAACTATTAGCGCATAACCCGATATTAGCTATCAATAGCTGATATTAGCTACCAATAGCTTATATTAGCTTCCAATAGCGTATATTAGATTGTTCTAATAGCTAATAGCTGGTATATCTATGTTTACAATAAAGAAGAAATCGAACTATCATATCGCATTAGCGGGTAGTAGCTTATATTAGCTAGCGCTCTAGTTAGCCGATATCAGCTTATATTAGATAGCAATAGATTATATGATTGTTATAATAGAAGGTTGTAATAGCTAATATCAGATATAGCTAGATTTAGAATAAAGTAAGAATCTATGTACCATTATTCTATTAGCCAATATTAGGTATCGATAGCTTATATTGGCTACCAATAGCTTATATTAGCTACCCGTAGCTTATAATAGATTGTTGTAATAGCTTATATCAGCTATAGCTAGGTTTATAATAAAATAAAAATCTAACTATTAGCGCATAACCAGATATTAGCCATCAATAGCTGATATTAGCTACCAATAGCTTATATTAGCTACCAATAGCTTATATTAGCTTCCAATAGCGTATATTTGATTGTTGTAATAGCTAATAGCTGGTATATCTATGTTTACAATAAAGAAGAAATCGAACTATCATATCGCATTAGCGGGTAGTAGCTTATATTAGCTAGCGCTCTAGTTAGCCGATATCAGCTTATATTAGATAGCAATAGATTATATGATTGTTATAATAGAAGGTTGTAATAGCTAATATCAGCTATAGCTAGATTTAGAATAAAGTAAGAATCTATGTACCATTATTCTATTAGCCAATATTAGGTATCGATAGCTTATATTGGCTACCAATAGCTTATATTAGCTACCCGTAGCTTATAATAGATTGTTGTAATAGCTTATATCAGCTATAGCTAGGTTTATAATAAAATAAAAATCTAACTATTAGCGCATAACCCGATATTAGCTATCAATAGCTGATATTAGCTACCAATAGCTTATATTAGCTTCCAATAGCGTATATTAGATTGTTCTAATAGCTAATAGCTGGTATATCTATGTTTACAATAAAGAAGAAATCGAACTATCATATCGCATTAGCGGGTAGTAGCTTATATTAGCTAGCGCTCTAGTTAGCCGATATCAGCTTATATTAGATAGCAATAGATTATATGATTGTTATAATAGAAGGTTGTAATAGCTAATATCAGCTATAGCTAGATTTAGAATAAAGTAAGAATCTATGTACCATTATTCTATTAGCCAATATTAGGTATCGATAGCTTATATTGGCTACCAATAGCTTATATTAGCTACCCGTAGCTTATAATAGATTGTTGTAATAGCTTATATCAGCTATAGCTAGGTTTATAATAAAATAAAAATCTAACTATTAGCGCATAACCCGATATTAGCTATCAATAGCTGATATTAGCTACCAATAGCTTATATTAGCTTCCAATAGCGTATATTAGATTGTTCTAATAGCTAATAGCTGGTATATCTATGTTTACAATAAAGAAGAAATCGAACTATCATATCGCATTAGCGGGTAGTAGCTTATATTAGCTAGCGCTCTAGTTAGCCGATATCAGCTTATATTAGAAGGCAATAGCTTATATGATTGTGATAATAGAATGTTGTAATAGCTAGTATCAGCTATAGGTAGGTTTGTAGCTGATATTAGCTAATACAATAAGCACATTGTAATAGCTAATATCTTATAGCTATAGCTAATATCTAATAGCTGATACTAGCTGTATTGGAGTACTATACTAATATCCCATATTAGCTAGCTATAGCTGATAATAGCTAAGGCATTAACGGGTGAATTGTAGTAGCTAATATCTTATTACCTATAGCTAATATCTAATATCCCCATTTATTACCTAATATCATCCAATATCAGCTACAAGTGTCATTAGCTAGTATCCCCAATAGCTGAGGCTATTGGTGGCTATTAGGTTTCTAATGCAGCTAAATGTAATATCGCACCTTAATGACTCTGATGTAGTCAGAAAATACTCAATGGGTAAAGGACATGACAGAAATTGAGGAAAACAAGTTGTGTATTTTGAACTACAAGTACTGCCATCACATATTTGGTGTATAATAAGAGAATAAAGGTATTGTCAGACTCTCTTAAATCGTAGCCATTTCACATTGATATTAATAAGCAATTTCTAGAAAAAAACCTGAATTTTGATAACATTTTTTGATTTTTATCATTAAAAATAAACTCTTTTTTAGCTCCCTTTTCCAGCCCTTTTTAGGGCTTTATTAACTTTGTTTGGCTTTAAATTGCTACATTAGGGTTTAGATTTGCATAAACTAACATTGTAACATCCCCTGTATTATTATTATGCAGACCTAGCAACCCGGTATTTCGAGGCAGATACGCACGGTCGGTACGGCGCTGGGTATTCCCCGAGTAGGCATCATTGGATGAACAATTTGCATTCAGAATGTTCAGTTTGCATTAAGTGGCATTTCGTTATTTTAGATTTTCCACCCTTAGTTTTTCCAGTGACAGTTAATCCCATTAACTTCCTTTTACCATGTCCATAGGTACTGATCAGGATCGATGTTTGAAACGCCGGGAAAAGTGTATTTTAGCTCCCAGATTCTGGTATACCAGTATCGGTCAATACTGGACATAAAATTTGCCAGTATCGCTCGATACTGGAACGATTTTAATGTTCCAGTATCGGTCGATACTGGAACACCAAATTGTGTTCCAGTATCGAGCGATACTGGAACGTTTTTATGTTCCAGTATCGTTCGATTGTGGTACACAGGTTAGCAGTAGTAATTTGTCCCAGTATTGAACGATAGTGGTACATAATTTTGTTCCAGCATCGCCCGATACTGGTACATTTTATATGTGCGAGTACCGGCCGATACTGGAACACTGACTTTGTACCAGTATCGGACGATACTAGTACAGTCCAGAATCTTGGACCTAAAGTACACTTTTTGAAACGCCTAACGCAGCGTAGGACATTAGGCCTAAGCATTTCTCACAACACACCGTTTGGCATCCAACTCTACACTCTGTCTGGTGTATACTATAAGGCTCAACATTCTTTCTCTTGTTACACTAATGATACTAACAATAGTGATGCTGTCGATACAACTAAATCTCACCAGCTCCTTGGGACTCCGCTCCCTGTACTTCCAACGAAGCCTTTGCCTACATGGACAGTTTATCATTAACGCGGTATTATAACCGAATCTCGTGGTTTTAGTAAGGGCTCATGGCAAGCTTTAGGAAAACACCTCACTGAATGGGTAGCCCAAATGTTTTAAAAATGTCAAAATTATGGAGTCTCATCATAATTTTTTCGAATTAGCACGAGAAATATATTGACATGAGTACACACATGCCTAGTATTGGTTCAGTAATTCATGAGAAAGGTGGTTTAATGTTTCCGAATCGCGTGGAAAGTGATTTAAAATATCTGTAATAGAGTGAAGAGGTTTGTTTGTTTACATTGTTGGGCTGTGATGTGGACACACTCTTGGGTCCTAATGGGATCGTATTCGAAGTAGTTACCAGAAAGAAGCAGGAGTCAGACTCAGATGTATCTTGTATGAAAACTGTAACAAGTGAAATAGGATTAACAAGAGAGGGACTTAGATGGCATTCTGATGTTTGATTCTTGACTAGGGTTCTTTTTCAGGAAGTCCATGTAGAAAAATAGCTACGAGTCCGACCGGATAATGTGGTACAATGTAGTACGAAGCCGGTACGAAGGGATAGGCCATACATTGAAAAATAGCAACATGTAAATGATTATTTGCTGAAAGGGTATTTTTCCATTTGTGCTGTCTTTGTATAGACCAATACAGTAAATGTTACAGTAGCGTTTAGTTCTTTTTTGAAAGTAGATATCTCAAAAGTGGTGTTGGTTCAGGAATTTCCGCGTAAGAACGCCTCATCATATGTCTCAGCACAACTTTGAAATCCGGATGTTTCGCGGCGTATATCACGAAGTTAATGGCGCAATTAAAATGTGGACATATCTTCAGATAGAATCGGAGATGAATGATACTGGATGAAAGCTCTAATTGCACTGTAATTCAAATATGGAAGAAAAAGCACAAAGAATATACGATGACGACGAGGAAGAGGATTTTGGGGATCTCGATTTCTTGTTTTGATATTCGCTTCAATCGTTGTAATTGTAGAGCGCTGTTGGGATCACGTGTGCCTTCTTCGGTAATTACAAGTTCCGATACCGATGCGGACTTGTTCCTAGATGCCGGTGGCATGCATTTATTCTGTTTCCGAAAGTTATGCCTGATAAATAGATAGATCCAGATGTAACTGATCACCTTTGCTAGGAGTGGAAACAAAAGTCCAATGATCAATATACCAAGAATTGAACTCGTCATCATCTTCATCAGTGTCAGCGCAGACTAAAGCAAGTTTGTGATACCCGAATCCAAAATGTCTATTGTCAGTTAGTACTAGCATGACTAGAGAACATGCTGTCGGGATGATCCACGGTATGGCCACAAGAAGACCAAGCTTCCAAGATATAAATATCTAATTACAACAAAAAGGTTTAACGATGTAGATGAGTCGATTTATGGAAATTGCACCCAATTTCCACATGCTAGTTGCAATGCTGGCGGACCATAAAACATGTAAACTGACATAACCAATAGGCTCCTGGTATCGGCTATTCACCCTTACCAAGAACACCGACACTGTACCAGATTAGCGTAAAAGCTGTCAGCAAACTCAAACTTAAAACCACCGATGGCTATCAACCCGACAATAATCGCCAGGATAGTTTGCTCCCAATAGAAGACATTCAAGATGTAGTCGGATGACAGGTCACTCGTTGCTGTAGTAGTGGTCGTATTGTTTGTAGCCTTTTTGGCCTTCGCCTCCTTTATGGGTAGGTTTTGACATAATGGGAAAACGACATCTTACGTACGGTTTACATGCGACAATAAATCCCTTATGTTTTACGTAGGCCTATGTCCCACTACATAAAACAGATCCTCTCTGTTGTAGCGTATTCCTATCACCAACGAGTTTTCTTGACCTTTTTCAATTGAAGCCAGTTTTAAACGTGTGCTTAAACGGGTTCTGTTGAATTGGGCTACTCATTGGCTTTGGCTGAGGTATTTTAGGCACATATGGTGATGTTTTAGGCGATATTTGTGATGTAGTCTGGCAACACTGCATATCTGCTCAAATAACAGTTGTTTGCACCAGGGAGGTGTCTGTTTACGCAGCTGCGGGCGATTCATGGACCGTTAGGACCAGCAATAATTACATCTTGATTGAAGACAAAGTGCTTTAAAAAAATAAACGTTTTTTATTGTTTTAGGAAAATTTTAAATGCAAAATATGAAAAGAACGTGTCTTTATTGGTATAGTTTTTCGTTTGAACGGTGGAAATCGATAGGGTATTATTTAAGATACCGAATTCCGATGTTAAAAGATATTGAATCAATTCGTCGCTGTTCTGACATACCGGCACATCACTTTACTTAATTCTGTTGTGATGTGCTGGTATGTCAGAACAGCGACGAATTACGTGCAAAGGGTATATTTTGTGACGTCAGCATAGCCTTGGAGGCGCTATACCGATAGGGCGTGATTGTAGCAGACGATGGTGGACACGAGCGGCCGTTAATTTTGAATTTCCGTTGTTAAAGAAGCATTAAGAGATGTGGTGGAGGTAGCGCCCCCAATTACAAAAATATATGATAAAAAGTGGGATTTATATATTTTTACAATTGCATTACATGTATGAACTTACACCTACATGTATAAGGATTAAGAAATAGCAGCCCTCTTTGTACAACAAAACGTCGATTCAAAAATGCTGGTCCCTGCAGTACGCGTGATACATAACACGAACCATTATTGGCATAGAAGGCGTTTTTCAATAAATAGCGATGGTATTGTTTTAATCAAGTTTTGCTGTGTTTTTGTTAGTAGAAACAACAATAATGGCAAATTTTAATGTTCATCATAAATTCTGAAGTAAATTTTTAAAATTGTCAACACCACTTAATGTCCCTAACAACAACAAAATGTTTTTAAAACATGATCTTTTACAAGTAGCGCCCTCTATCATTGATTTTTACTATGAAAGTAGATTTTCTTGCAGATTTGCATTTTTGATCATAAATCATAAAGATCCTCTAAGTTACAGATCGATGCGATTCCCAATTACTTCAAACTCATGGTTTGAATTTTACTCTAAATTCACTCTTTAAACCATGATTTTGAGGTTATTAGGAATCGTATCTTGGAATATATTTATGAATTTTGATCAGAAAAGTAAATCTGTAAGAAAATCTGCTTCCAATTTGTTCGGGGATTGAGGGCGTCCCATGGAAAAGATCACATAATACCTTCAATTAAGGCAAAGTTATATGAACATCTGCACTATGTACTTATTGTTACTGTTAAAATAATGCTTATGGATGTAAACAATAACATTTTTATATATAGAACGTGCTAAGCTAAATAGAAATACGCAAATTTATTGGTTGTAGACAATTTTTAACAAAGCCACTTCATTTGACGTTCCAAGTTACAGATTGAAACAATCATAATCAAAATAATATTTAAATAATATATAGACTCGGACAAACTGGCGAGATTTAAATTAACAAAGACATTAAAAATACACAGCCTCGAACCCGGTCCCTCTCGCTATTTGTTAGATAACATTTCAACTGTTCGTGCAACCAATCTGTTTTTCAACCCTTAAAAACCATAAAAACACATATTGTATAATGCTCATATAGATTTATAAACTTGTCTAGAATATATTCACGCTCTATGATCAGAAATGTAAATCTGGAAGAAAATCTACCTTCTTTAAAAACAAAATAATTATGCTTATAAGATAGCGTACTATACCTTTAAGCATAACAGAAATAAAGTACCTATTAAAGGCAAGCTACCACTGTGGGTTTCTAGCCATACCCAGTTCTTTTGAGGAATTGACAAAGTTACAATTCCTCCATTAAACTGTTAGTCAACAAGTAACAGGTTATGACCAATTTATCTGTGGTAAAATGCCAACGTGATAAACCAGCTCTAAGATGTAACATACTTGATTCCAAAAGCCTTTAATGTTTTGACTCGTCAACATTGTCCTGACTTTTTATAGTATTATTAACATTAGTTAGTAATTTCCATTCATGTTTTATATTGATAAATAAAACTTATGACTAACCACTCTTTGTGTTACCTATATCACACTCTGCTGTCTGTTTCTTTAAATTTATATGACCGCCTCTTTTCCTTTTTAAAGGAATATTTATTAATATAAACGTTTAAAGCCCTGGAATTGAGATTGTGGGTGGGTAGGTGGCTTGTGTACACAGAAACAGATACGGCTAAAAGAAAAGTTTGTGTCGTGTTTTCGCGTGCATATGTCGCCCAAAAACCGTAGACAAAATTGTATTGTCTCTGATTGTTGCTTTTTTCTTTGTTACCTTAAATGATTTGTGCTTTTTTGTTGGTATTGACACAGAGACAAGATATTCCCCTCAAAGGGGCACAGAGAGATTTCACACAAAAATGAAATTCAATAGTTGATATACATAGACACCCTCTAATGTAAGATTTCTACAAAAAAATCAGTTAAAATGAAAATAAAGACATTAATTCAGCATTTCGGAAGGTATGTTATTGCTTTTCACTTTTGTTTGTATTTTGGTTAAAAGTCACCACCAATTGAATCAGGTAGGGCATGACTAGGCATCACGTAACAAGCCATGGGTGGTTTTCAAAGTTATTTTGAATAAACATGAAACATATTAATTATGATGTATGATATTCATTAAACTCAAATTAGACATTGGTACAGTTTCGCTTACAGATCTTGTGTTGACAGCGGGTAAGCCTATGGGGAAATTGAGTTTGGATTAAGAATTTCTTTTTTAACGCCAAAACAGGGCTGAGAGAAAAATTGTTAACTTTGTTTGTTGGGAGTGGTGCTTTAGCAAGCATACGTATAGGGTTATTCTAGCCTGTCCAAAGGGGTCAAAATGGTCTAAAATGGAGAAAGGTCTCAGTAATTTAGAGAAAGGTCACTAGAAAATGGAGAACGGTCTCAGTAATTTAGAGAAAGGTGACTAGAAAATGGTGAAAGGTCTCAGTAATTCAGAGAAAGGTGTCTAGAATGTAGAAAGGTCTCTGTAATTTAGAGAAAGGTGTCTAGAATCGAGAAAGGTCTCTGTAATTTAGAGAACGGTGTCTAGAATGGAGAAAGGTCTCAGTAATGTTGAGGAAGTTGTCTAGAATCGAGAAAGGTATCAGTAATTTAGAGAAAGGTGTCTAGAATGTAGAAAGGTCTGTGTAATAGTCTTGGAAAGGTCAAATGTTGAGAACGGTCTGGGTGTAAAGCAGAGAACGGTCTGTAAAGCAGAGAACGGTCTGTAAAGCAGAGAACGGTCTGTAAAGCAGAGAACGGTCTGTAAAGCAGAGAACGGTCTGTAAGTGTAATGTACAGAAAGGTGTAGCCAATATGTAGCCAACTCTACTAATACTATGCAGAAGGTACCTCAGGGACCACCCAGTTCAATCAGCCTTACATAGCCAAAGGCGTGTAATTTTGCATTGCTACTACTATTACCATAAACAGTGAACCCTTTTCACCGTCTATGCTATTACAGTGTATTACTATTATAGTGTAGGCATTATTTCATTGAGATTAGAGTTACAATTAAAGTGATTCAATCAGTCACTGATACAACCTAATTGCTAATTGGGAGAACTTAAGTAATATATATGGGCATATTTAACCTCACCTATTGACCTGGTGTTTTAGATAGTCAACCCAAGTTGGGGTGTTGACAGGTAAAATTTAGGATCTGGGCCAATAACTTGTTGAAGTTCTTTGACGTTAATATACTGTATTCAGTCGAACTAGGTTTAGTAGTCAGTCCTCCTACTATCACCTGTGTGAGATGCGATATAATTATTTGGAAACTGTATAGTAATGGAAATGTTCTAACTCAAGCTGTAGTGAATGATCATCGTGGCTATAAAGTTGTATTTTTGGAAGTAAATGGGAGATTTATATTTTATGCAAATTATAGAGGTGATTGTCTGTTAAAAGTTGTCCATGAAGTTTATTTACAGATTTGATTAAATTAGTAAAACAAGTTAATGTTATCAACACTTTTATATTAAATTTCATATCTTTCGGCTCATTTCATGTAAATATTAATGTTCGTCAATTCAATATTATGTGAGATATTCAGTTATTTCCACGCAATATCATATTAGTTTAATCAACCCAGACTTATGGTTATTTAATATTCATAACCTGTTGACCAAAAAGTGATTGATTTTTTACCACAACAATGATGTTGGTGCAATTTCGCCATTTTTACCAAAAACTGTGTTTTATGAATAATATATTACATATGGTTTAATTAAAGTGTTTTTGTTGAAATACATCATACACTGTCTAAATCTTCTTTTCAAGTTTCCTTTGTCCTCTGTTAATTTCATTCTCCGACGTTGACCAATTTTGTTATAAATATCTTGTTTACTTTGAATTATTAAAGGAAAAATGATATTTGGACATTTGGCCGATAAAGTAGACCAAATATGAATTTTAAAAGATCCGCGCGGCGCATAGCTTTTTGACTAAAAACCTTCAAATAGCGCTTAGGGGTTTTGGGGCTACAGAGAGCAAAGACAGACGGGGTTTTTGTTGCTTACTTTAAACATTGCTTACTAATCACTTGGCAACGTTAAATGAACTTTTGCCAAATAAAAGAAAAAGTTTCCAAAATCTAACGTCACGTTGGAAATATGAATGATGACACAGGTCCATGAAAATTGGTTTGATTTGTAAGCCTAGAGTGTCATGCTTTGTGTTCTGTAGTATACCTTTGACATGCACTGTGTATAATAAAAGATATTACCAGGCTCTATCAAATGAGCCATTTCCAATTTACATTGATATAAAATTACTATGCATTTTCTAGAGAAAACCCCCTGAATTTTGGTAATATTTTGGTAACATTTTGTGATTTGTATCATAAAGAAATCCCCTTTCTTAGCTCCCTTTTCCAGCCCCTTTAAGGGTTTTATTAATTTAACATCCCCTACATTTAAGGTGGCTAGCTGTCAACCCTAAAAACTTGAAATTTACCAAGCGCTGTAACTTTTAAACTATTTAGTTTTAAAATGTTGACTAAAAAGTACCTACATGTACGACAAAATTTTAAAAACTAAACAGTTTTATGACAAAACTTTTTTTAAAACCATAGGGAAGTGTCTTTAGATGATTTTGGTGCAATTTGAGCATTTTTTTTATCAACAACTTAATTTGCTACGATTGACCCAAATTTTGAGCCAAAATAATTTCATTTCCTATCCAAAAATGTATACTTTTATATATACACATGGAAAAAAGTATCGCACCACTTTTTTTTGAAAAGTGCAAATGTGGCCTCGAATTTTGCCACCATGGTGTGATATTAAGGATCATTTGTTTGCGTAAGCTGTCCTACAAAATGCTATGCAATAAAAGGGCCACATTTTAGTTTGTGACGTAATCGATGTAATGTTTTTCAAGGCCAAGGGGAAAATGCATGCTTTTGTCCAAAAACATGCATAAAACAAGTTTGGGTATAACTCGATATTGAATAGACTTTAAAAACTTAAAATAGTCATTATATTAGTTCTGTATTTGGTGCAAGAAATGTTCCATTTAGACATTATAGGCTACAATGCAGTAAATGAGTCCAAACATGCCATTTTTTGTTGCTCATAAATTCAGTATATACGATGAGGTCACCGTTGATTTTTGTATTATTATTTGACCTCGGTCAACACTTCCGCAATATTGTTTTTGTCATTTAACTTATTTAAAATTTGATTTATTTTGACCTTTGACCCCATAACCGTTGGGTGTACGAAAAAGGGTGTTTTTTCATATTTGAGGACAATCGGGCAACTTTTGAAATTTGACCCCAGATGACCTTTGACCTTGGAAGGCTGGAATGTGTTACCAGGGATTACAACTATAGAGATTAATCATTGGGCCTCTCAATATCGCGTTATATCCAAACTTGTTTTATGCATTTTCCCATTGGCCTTGAAAAACATTACATCGATTACGTCACAAACTCAAATGTGGCCCTTTTATTGCATAACATTTTGCTGGACAGTTTTCGCAAACAAATGATCCTTAATATCACACCATGGTGGCAAAATTCGAGGCCACATTTGCACTTTTCAACAAGTGGTGCGATACTTTTTTCCATGTGTATACATCACAATTATAGTTCAAAAGTTATAGCGCTTGATAAACTCCATGGGCCGTATTCTCGTACGTAGTTAACACGGTTTTAAGCTAAACACGCGTCCAACTTTGACTTTAGACACAGCGTTTAACTAAACGCAATTCTCGTACATTTGTTTTACTTAAAACCGCGTCTTACTCGCCGATAGTCAATAGTTAGGTCACCCAAGCCCTATATGAAAGCTATGAAGATTGTTAAACGGGGTCAGTCGTCACAAACATGAACAAACACAATAGTTAAACAACTTGCTATTGTCAACACTCCTACTACACAGAGGACTGCAGTGCAAATCTGTACGATGTTCGCCATGTAATGTCTACGGCAGATTTCATTCCCTGGTATGAAGCTATGAAGTTTCCGTGGTCTTCGCTATCTCCAAGCAGATAGAGCAATACGTACATGGACTTTTTTTGTAGACGAGGGTTCATTTCATGATTTGATGAGGTTTAGGCCTATAATGAGTTAGGATTCCTGTAATTTCGAAGACCACAGATTTTCAAAACGTGAATTTTCCAACATTTTACAGCATAAATGTGGTCACAAAACGTGTTTAATACTATACATTTTACCGTTCTGCAGGTGTTATTGACCCTCCTCTAAAATTCTACATGATTTTTAACACGTTTCTCAGTTTTTGAGATGCTCAAATAGACCATTTCCCGAAGCTATTTCTAGCTAAAATTGCAGTCACTAAGACTCCATTGTTTTCTTGTGTTCAACAAAATCTGACATGCAGCGTGACCTCTCTGCTGACTGCCGAAATGTGTCTAACTTTAAACATGGGTACGGGGGGTAGTTTCATGCGTGTTTATCTAAACTCGCGCACCAACTGTATGCGTTGAATGATCACTCATCCGTGTCCGGTGCATTCGGTCGATCTTTATTGTACTCCATTAGGACCACAATGAATTAAATACCAGTATATACAATCATCGCAGGACCACTCTGGGAACGAGATTTGCAGAGTTTAAAATCGTGTTTTGTTAAACACGTCGTTTAAAGGATAAACTCACGTTTGAGTTAGACACGCGTTTAGTTAAACACGGTTTTAAGCTAAAACCGTGTTTAGTGCGAGAATACGGCCCTATGTTTTTAGGTAGCCAGAAGGAGATGTCAGTGAATGTAAGAACACCAGAACGATAGCTCTTATTCCACATGCCAGCAAAATTCTACTGCACATCATTATTAATGAAAGTTTGAGACCTCATCTTGAAAGAGAGCTTCCTCCAGAACAGGCTGGTTTTCGACCTCGGCCAAGGTGTGCACCAAGGATGCATCCTCTCACCGACTCTGTTCAATTTGTATGCCGAGCACATCATGAGACATGTCCGTGATGGATGGATGGACTGGTGGCATATCAGTAGGTGGCTGGCAGCTTCACAACTTACGATATGCCGATGACAACACACTATTAGTAGGTATAGCACACTAAAATTTCAAATTGATTGGAATTCAACAAAACAGGTGTCATTTTAAAGATCTTGGCAACAGATCCATTTGGTGCAAAAATCATGTTAATCGAGTAAGGGGCCATATCCAAACTCCAGTGATTTTAAAGCATTTTTCTACCGATTTTACCCCGGTATTCCAACGAAATAGAACGAAATACCGTTGGAATACCGGGGATAGAACGAAATACCGTTGGAATACCGGGTTAAAATCGGTAGAAAAATGCTTTAAAATCACTGGAGTTTGCATATGGCCCCTAATGCGTTCTGGTGATATGGCCATTTGAAAATCTCCAAAAGTAGTCGAAAACCTGCCACGAAATGCCATCTTGGGATTGGATGCAGTAAAAACTTCCATTTAGTGCGACGGAAACGGGTAAAGAACAGCCAAATGTCTTATAAGTGCTATTCATTTGGCCAATTCTAAGAGACAAAATGTACCTATCGGTCAATTACAATCGTTCTAAATTACAAATATCTCTTGAACAGACTTTAAACAGTACAAGTGACAGATTTCTTGGTCAAAAATTCCCTTTAATTAGCCAGAACTAGACCAGGACAGCCATACACTTTAACCCTACCCTAGAGAACCGCTGCAAAAGTCATATTTGGTTTTCATAGGGACTAAGAGATCTTCATTATACAGGACTAAATGAATATATTTTAAATCTCTCGAAGATATATTTTTCTATCACTGACTACCTGATGAACTATTCTTAATGGTGCATATAAGTAAAACTGATAAAGTTACTATTCGAGGCATCACTGTGGCTTGACTTGTAACAACGGACATTTTGACTGAATATCAGTATTCCAGTATGCTAAAGGCGTGTCAATACATTTGAGTTGATATTATACTATTGCATGCTACAACGATTATACTGCCAACTATCTGATTTATACATGATAGTTTAGCATTATATACGGAAATCATCCATATTTTTTTTCTATTTTCAGTATTCAAATCGGGCGGTTAGCCTATACCTAATCATAAAATACGGAGAGAAAACGAAAAAACATGTATTTATCTTTGGCGTAATTTTCCGTGTCCGTTGTCCAAAATCTCTCTCTGGCTTTGATTGCATCATGACAAAATTTGAATAGGTATTAATTAGCATTTACTATAAATGTGTAGCTATGATTCAGAGCTACAATCATGACAAATGTCATGACGCTGACATTCATATTATCGATGTTATGAGTGAGGAGGTAGAACTTATTGAATGACCCTCGTAATTAGTTCGACTCCCTCTCTCTCTCTCTCTCTCTCTCTCTCTCCTTAAAAAATAATGGTGGATCTGTGCAAAGAACGAATAGAGTTGTTTGTCAAGTAAAGCGAGACGAGATAATTAAAGCCAGTGTTGCCGGTGTATAGAGACAGAATTCTTAAAATACCATGGGTCGTGTCACCGTCGAATTCCCGTGGCCGCCATCGTCTGATTGAGTATATTGTCGATTGACCTCTATTGCCGCGCGGTGGAGATCATTGATCATGCTACAGTGAACAGAGAAAGAGGGCGCTCTTAAAGTTAATTTAGCAGCCTTATGCCTGTCCCAATTCGAAAACGAGTGACGTCTTAACATTTTTCTTCGCAGTTGCACCATAACATAGCTCTGGTTGCACCAAAGAAGATTTATTGTGCAGTCCAGCATGCTTAACTTTCATCACATGACTACGGGTTTCTGTTACCAGTGTCTACTGGTTCCCATTGGCATTACATTGCAATGAAAAGCATCGTTTAAAACACGAGGGTCTTTAAAGGTGGACTACCACTTTGGTAGCTTACCACAGACGAACCGGTCATACACCTGTTGAAGACATACTTTACAGAGTTAACATGGAGAAATTGTAACCTTGTCAAATTTCCAAGAGAACTGGGTGTGGCTAGTAACCCAGAGTGGTAGCTCGCCTTTAAAGAAAATCCTACTGGAAAGTCACGGTACAATTCTCGGTACAGACGATGGTGCAACGCGATTTCACGTGATTGCAATAGTGGCAAGACCCCTAGTATCGTAAGAACATACAGGCAAGACTGGATTAAACGATCTCTCCCGTCGCATTTCTTGAAGAAAACAACACCTATTATTTTCTTATTTTGCAGGTTTTAAATACAAATGCATGTTTTCCTTTTTAATATGACATATTTATTTCAGAGAAAAAAGTGTATTTATACTGTAAAATCAAAATTCATAGTGTGCTTAAAGCGTAGGTCTTCCTAATTCCGTAGGTTTTCCTAATTCCTAGTGTGCTTAAAGCGTAGGTCTATTTTAAAATGTCAGTAGACCATGTTTTGGGGAAGTTCTCGGATAGGAGAAGATTTTGGCAAGTGTTGTTCGATAGTGTGACAAGTATTTTGTTTTATTTTTTTTAAAAGGTCACTGTCACGTAAGATGTCGCTTGACTCCGCGGGTAACGAGCCGCAAATAGGGTTATATTGATGTATTTTTTATTATTGAATAAACGCGATATATTTGAAATGTTTTCCTTTGAAATAATAATAGAATAGGTAACAATGGAATAGACGCCGTGTAAAAGTAATTGTTTGTATTCGCGGTTCGTTATTTTTAAAGCAATACTTTGTGGAAATACAGTTCACCGCGTTATAATTTCTTTCGCAATTTTGTGATTTAAACCGCGCACAAGTGTAATTACATAATGTGGCTTCAGCTAAACAAAATTAAAGAATTCAAGTGGATTCAGCGCCTTGGAAGACACACTGTCTCACAATTGTTTTATTTTCTTTCTACTGTTGAAACGCCAACTTGTACATGTTGTATCTACCTATCTTTAACGCTTTCCACGCGGCAGACGACTTTCCATAATTTCACAAAATGTTTCAAAATTATTGAGTTTCCTTACCATCAAGCTCGTAGGTGGACACCCCCCCAAATCTGAAAAAATCCTTTTTTGTACCACTTTACCTTTTTTGTGTACAAATGAACGTTTTTTGTATACTCTTTTGAGTGAAAACGCCCCCCCCCCCCCCCCCCCCACACCCAATTTTGGAAAACGCCCACCTTTCCCATTGTGTAAAGCGTTTTGGACTAGAATATGTCCTAACCCACCTCCCCCCCCCCCCCCCCCCCCCCCCCCCCCCCCCACACACACTAAGAAAAATCCTGCTAACGGGCCTACAAGTATGATGCCAAGGGCATATTTTGCACGTAAATCCAATATAAACGTTCAGAAAATCGACCAAAATATGACGTCATGACCATTGCTTCGGGACAAAATGTGCATTTATCAGTGAAAGTTACGAAGGTCCTATTTTAATTGACTACCTGTAGTGGCATATCAATATTAAACTCTAGGCAACTAGTGTCCTTTAAAACGAATTGTACTAACAACTCTGAAATATGTACAGAAGGTACGGGCCGAGGTGAGTAAGAAATATATTTCCAGCATATTTTCGGCTAAAACCATCAAAGGCATTGAAGATCAAAAATATCGGCATTTAAAATCTCTAATATAACGGCTGTTTGTGTTTGTAACTTATAATACTAGCTACCGCTAGCAAACACACATCACGACAATTAAATTACTAATTACAGTACTGCACGACAGTGCTCAAAAAGAAACGTACCAGGCAAATATGCGCATAAATCCAAAACTATAGCTCCTACGTAAATGTATAAATCATAGACTGAATAAAAATGTTTTCTCTTTAATTAGCACGTGAACCTTATCTGAATATTAACAAAGATATGTGTTGATATATTAATACACATTATATATATATTAACAAAAACTAGCAATAGGCAATAGGCATATTATTGATTAACTGGAAGTGATAACTCATTCAAAACCTCATGAATATACGTGCGCATAAATAAACGCAGGTCATTAACGGAGAACCAAGTACCTCCGCGTAAACATTCGCAACGCCGAGTATAATGCGCATGCGTATTTGCACAATGCAGTAGTTACGCGACGTATGAGTGGTTCGCTTGCACGATTTTGATCAGATTGATAGATTTGTAATGGATGAAGCATAGTTAAATTGCCGTAAAGTGTAACTTTTAAAATAAATAAGTAACGTCCGTATCATTTTAATTGAATGTTTTGAATCAGGATAATTACTTTAATCAGTTATTTTGTCGGTAACTGTGAAGAATCGAATATTTAACTTTGGGACCTCGGAATTTTCCTCGGGCTACGCCCTCGTGCAATTCCTCGGTTCCAAAGTGAAAATGTTTCTCCTTTATTATTATAATTATCTTTGAATCAGTCGATAGTAAGATGAGGTTTGGAGATGCTTCAATTGATCAATGCAGCCCATTCGATTACCTGCCACACTATACTGCTTGTTCAAAACCCAAGAGCGTAAATGAAAATGACGCTTTGTCGCATTCTTTTCGGTCTAAAGTCCTTATATTAACCGATCTTCGCGATCGAAGAAAAGAAGAAGAAGAAACAAATCCACATCTTTTTATTTTTTTATTGTACAATATACAAGTATGCTTTAGAGTTGTGAGCGTATTTATTACAAGGTAGGTTTCTTTTTTGAGCCCTGTATTGAAAAATTGTTTCCTTAAACGCGATGTATGTATACTATAAAGCCAGGTATAGTGTTCATCAATATTATTTCAATTTATCATGCGTCATTAGCAGGTCATCTTCTAGTAACAATATGTCTTTGACAAAAGATACAACAATACACTTCACCTTCATCGAGCTTGGGTAGTATAGTAGAGACCGGAAAAGATTTCTTCTTTATTTTCATTTTTTATCATACCAGATCATCTACCGGCTACCATTCGCACTGTCGGCAATATAAACGCACCTGAAAAGACTTTGTTGCTTATCTTAGCTGTGCATAGAGAGACTGAATTATCTAAACGCTACAACATGGAAAATTTAACCAATTCATTTAAAGATGAAAGCGTAACACCTTGGTCACCACCCGAAATCAACATTTTCTTCACGATATTACTGCCTCTGTTATCGCTTCTCACAATCATCGGCAACCTGGCAACAATAGTAGCGTTCTGGAAAGAAAGAAGTCTACGAGAAAAACCAAGCGATCTACTAATTCTGAGTCTTTCTTTCACCGACCTCTGCGATGGTATGACAGCAATCCCTCTATTGATACCCGTGCACGTTTTAGGCTACTGGCCGTTGGGAGAACAGATGTGCAAGATGCTAACAGCAGTAGCAGATATCTTTATTTTTGAAAGTTTATTGATGATGATCTGTATAAGTTCGGATCGTCTGTTGTTGGTTTCACTGTCGTATTCAACATACGTGAAGCTTCAATCTCGATTTCGAGTTCGTTTGACAATTGGCATTTGCTGGATAATCGGTATGGTGCCTATGACAATTGAGATGGCGATGTGGAATATCGCGAAGAAAATTGAACCTTCTACAGCTTTGATCAATTATGACTTCTACTGTCTTTCACCCCCTCGACGTATCAAACTATTTGCTCTGCTTTTCTTCTTCGGATTTGTTGTCCTACCAATTATAATAGTTTGTTGGTTAAGCGTAGCTTTTATTATATTTCTTCGACGTAAATTACAACGTAGAGCTCAAATTGGCATCAGTGAGCAATTGGCCGCAGCTAGCCAAAACGCGAGCGTAAATTCTACTACCGTGGACGGCGATAGACCATCAGCGTCAACAAGAAATCGCTATTTGAAACCAGCCATAACACTGGGCGTTCTCGTACTCGCTATGTTCATCTGCATGTTTCCGTATTGCATATACCTCATTTGGATCGAAGTGTATTGTCCTGCTTGTAATAATCCATCGATATTACTGGGATTAGTTATGTTAATGCATATAAATCCTTTACTGGATCCTTTACTGTATTCTATAACACAAACAAAGATTCGTAATTACTATAAATTACAGCTACGATCTTTATTTCGCCATATTAATGCTAATTAAGCATACAATCAAACGTAGCAAATATAAGTAAACGTATACCTTACGATAGTCGGGTTTGAAGCAGCACGTAGAACTATTGTTTCTATGTTGTTCACCGGTCAAGCCTGAAAACAAGACTGAGCACGCAGGAGACTCTGTTTATTCGCTCTTTGTACGGATCCCCCATTTGTAAGGAGAGCATCCTAACTGGAATCAGACTGCATCATTGCACAATGTCTCACTGCATGACCAGTTCTATTGTTTAGAGAGAGTCGAACTACTACCAGTTCGAGGCTCTCCTCGCAGATGGCGCACCGTGCAGAGAGCTAATAGGGCGACTGCACGGAGTGCCAGCCATTAGTTTCAAATTATCCTCCAGACGAAGACATGCGAAGATGGAGTACAATACCAATCACCTGTTAAACTGACATTTATCCAAGTGATACTTGTTGAAAGTAGGAGCACAATGCATGCAATGGGTCATACTAAGAGCGCATTGAAAACGTGATAAGCTGGATAGGAACATACTACGCAAACTACCTTGTTTTAACTATTTGACAACTTGGGACAGTTTTCCGCGCTCTTCCTGCATGTTGTTCATATTTTGATACCTTTTCAGCGCAATTCAAATGCTGGCTTGATCGCAGCAGAGTGAAAACAAGTGCGGCGCTATGTCTGGCACTCAAGGGCGCAGACGACGGTGGCTACGAACGGCCGTTAATTTTGAATTTCCGTTGGTTTCAATGTAACAATGGATTTTGATTATATGACCCCATAAAATTCATCATAGGTTAGAAGAAAATTTTTCCAATCCAAAACCGTTCGGGATGGCTAATCATCCCAATTGTAAATGCTATTTTTTGAATTTAAACCGTTGTTAAGCGGTCGTCCCATTCACTTGATCAGGTAACCTCGTTCGCATATTTTAACCTGAATACTCGTGAATACGCCTATGTCCAGCGTCGTCTGCAAGGGCGGCCATGGGGACCCTCTCCCGTTCTAGCCAGTGTCCACTGCGAACTGCGTTACTATTCGGTTCTTAGAGACCAAGCGTTTGGCTTAGCACTTTGATATACTTTAATATATACTTTTTTAACGCAATGCAAGCGCAAGGCCTGATCGCCGTAGGTGTGACAGCCCTTTTAGCTTATTGAGGTTAAATTATGAAAAACTGCACAATTTTGTTTGTCCGCCCCTTTTGAAATGGGGACATTGTCGCGTGACCCTCTGCATTTCCCCTAGCTACGCCTCTGTAGAATGACCTGTACAGTGTGGTTCAATAAAACGTTGACAGTTTTACAAAGCCATATTTTTCAAAATTGTGTTCCTCAAAAAAATCATCTTGGCCATCTATGCTGAAAATCTCGATGTTAATAATGCTATAGCGGCAAAATGATAGCTATTTGAAGAGAATCTCTCCAAAATCTTTTTGTCCACGGGTAAGTCTATGGGAAATGACCAGCAAGATAACATTAAATGGCATCGTCACTTTTAAGGCATAGAGTATAATAGATAATTACACTTCCAATCTATGAAAATCAATAATTCTAATTAGGGTCACTCGTGGAGTCGTGGTATTATTATTACGTATCGATTGCACATGTGGACGATATAATAAAATGTGAACGTTCTAGAAATATATAAGACATTTATGTCACATATCTGGATTGAAATATTTTAGTTTGAACATCAATGCCCGTATTCTCGTAAGTATGTGAACACGGTTCTAACATCGTCCACGCGGCGGGCATCTGCAGACGACATTCAAAAATTTCCAAAAAGTTTCACAATCACAAATGTCAACATCATTGCATTTCATTACCATAACCATGAGAAATGCATTGAAATAAGTACAACCATCCCTAGTATTAGATCAGTAATCCTTGAGATATGCCTTGAAAGTTGGGAAAGGTTTCTGAAAAATCTGTTTTGTAATGGTTAAATCAATAGCCGCGTGGAGAGTGTTATGCTAAATACATCGTTTTACTAAACGCAATTCTTGAAAATGTGTTTAACTTTAAACACGCGTGCGTCTAACTGACTGAAAAGAGTCTAACTATAAACATTGGTATGGGGTACTAGTTTAACGCGCGTTTAACTAAACGCATACACCAACTGTATGCCTTAAATGATTACTCAACCGTATCCGGTGCAAGCTGACGTGCAAATCGTGTAGCCTTAAAAAACCGGGTTTTGTTAAACCAGTGACGTTTAAATTAAAATGGCAGCTAAGCCGTGATTTTCAGTTGAGCTATGTGTGTATCGGATTAAAATCGATCAAAAGAAACCATCATAAAAGGCCTAAATATACATTTAGGGCCGTATTCTCGTACTAAACGCGGGTTTAGCTAACAAGCGTGACAAACTAAACTCGTGTCTATAATTAAACGCGATTTTATCTTTTGGACGACGTGTTTAACCAGAGACGATGAAAAGATATTACGATCCAACATTATGACTGATTAGTGATTACCTCAGGGATTACCTTATCTAATCTTGTGATTGACTTTTCACCTATACAACTCATAATGGATTATCCTATGTGAAGAATGACTTTCACACCTATTATGGATTATTGATATTCCACTTATGTGTGTCAATAACTTGGATTGCTGTATTATTATATTATTATTATTGTTGACTATTTTATAATTATATGTACGCCAGTCTGAAGATTGCCACCACCCTGAGTAGTTGGTGTGCATGAAACTGCCAGTTACTATGTATAAATAATTCTTAATTTACTGCTTGTTTTTCAACATATCACGCTCTTCTTAGGAATTGAGCACTTTTGATACGGGCAGTGCATCATTTTGATAATTTATTATATTATATATATATTTATTATATTATATATTTATTATATTACTATATGTTACATTCAATCGCTGTACTGCAGTAAGACGTATTTCTCTTTGCCTCTTTGTGTTCTTCTGACCGCTCGAATCCAATTCTAAAAGTAGAAGGTAGGGCCCTCAAAAGTGTCCGTTTTCGTCCTATATCTCGCCATACATGTATATTGTATGCACGTTTCTGGTTTGCTTTCTTAAAATAAATGGTTTATTTCAACAATGTCTACCAACTAGTAACGTATTTCCACGTACGTAGCATATTACGATTCATTAAAACAAGTTATAAGTCGATTTAATCTCAATGGGGACACTTCTTGTACCTTTAATTTACGGATGTCGTCTGCAGTACAAATACCTTCCCATTTGCCTTTGATAGATTCTTAGTATTAATCTCCTTTAAATGTAAGTCGATATTTTACGACGACATTGAGCGTGTTTCTACTGTGGAACATACCGTTAATTACATATAAGTTTTCCCAGTAGAAACAGCCAGATACCGTTAAGAATCGGTATTTCTTGTAACCGCGAAAATCTTCACAAACCAGGTTTATTACCGGTAAGAAACGGCAAGTTTCCCAGTAGAAACAGCCAGCCGATTAATCTTACCGTTATTTTCTGTGAACCGTGTCACGCTGGATTATACGTATTGTGAGGCAATCTTTTTTACTGTCGTGGCCCATCGACTAAGAGCGTGTTTCTACTGGGGAAGAACCCGCTAAGAATCGATAAGTTTGCCCAGTAGAAACAGGCAGAACTCGCTAAGAATCGGTATTTTGGTAATCCCAAAAACCTTCACAAACCAGGTTTGGTACCGGTAAGAAACGGCAAGTGTCCCAGTAGAAACAGCCAGCCGATTAATCTTACCGTTATTTTCTGTGCACGCTGGATTATACGTATTGTGAGGCAATCTTTTTTACTGTCGTGGCCCATCGACTAAGAGCGTGTTTCTACTGGGGAAGAACCCGCTAAGAATCGGTAAGTTTGCCCAGTAGAAACAGGCAGAATCGGTATTTTTGGTAATCAAAAAAACCTTCACAAATCAGGTTTGAAACCGGTAAGAAACGGCAAGAAACCCAATAGAAACAGAAAGGCGATTAATCTTAGCGGTTTGTGCCGTAAACCGTGTCACACTGGGTTATACACATTGTGAAGCAATCTTTTTCAGGTGCGGTGGCATTGTTTGGTATTACAAAAGGTCAAATGTCGTGGCCCATCGACTAGGATCGATAAACTTAGCGGTAACTTTTCGCGAGTAGAAACAGGGGGATTAAAAACTTACCGATTAATCTTAGCGTTTACTTTGCAATGCCCCAGTAGAAACACGCCCCAGTAGAAACACGCTCTAAGATCGATAAACTTAGCGGTAAGTTTTCGCATGTAAAAACAGGGGGGGATTAAAATCTTACCGTTAACTTTGCAGTAACCCAGTAGAAACACGGTCATTGAGCGTGTCACTTAAGTTCTGAATACGGGTCAACGTTTGAAAATGCCGCGGTAATGAAAATATGATCTCTAATTGTTCGGATGATTATAGAGTCTGTACGGCGAAATCAGAGTGATTTCCAATCGTTGTGCGTCATTATCGCACACATATTGGAATACGCTAGCGTAACTATCCACGCAATTAAATAGTAATTCCGTCTCTTTCTCTCATAAGTACTGCGTCGAATATACTGTGACTTTACTGTACAGAGTAATATGAATGATATATAGTTATATAGCTTTCTGACCTTTTACTCAACGATTGTTCAAGATGCTGATCTTGTAGATTGTTGCAAACTTTAATTATTTTTATAACCTATAGTAGATATCAGAGTAAAAATAATGGTAACTTGACCCAAGGAATAATTAGCTATCACTTGGCATAGAAACCAGATCGATTAGAGCTAATGGTCACTAATATTTAATATAAATTATTTCAAAAACATCAAAGATGTTTTCTTTCCTTCCAAAACATAACACAGGAAGCGTGCCGGCTAACTTTGTAGGCCGACTATGTAAACGCAATTAAAATGCCTTTGTTAAATCAATTATTATTCTAGTTTTATATTCAATTGTTGGATGGGTGGGATGGCCGTGTGTGTATTTATATACGCTGTGATACTTGTAAAAGGTTGCTTTGTAAAATTGCAATGGATGTTTATTTTGTTTTCATTTGATAATACATGTATTCAAAGGTTATTTTTGACCGCTAAAATATTGTTATTTAGTTGATTTATTTAACGCCTTGTATAATTTAAAAAGGTGATAACTATAGTACGGTCGTTAAAGGAAAGTTTTATCATTACTTTTGCAAGTTGGGAAACGTGATTCAGCAACAAACTCTTAATTGTGACCATTTCATTCAGCAAATGTCAGGGTTTAATAAATAAATAGAAATTAAATGTTAAATAGAAGTGTATTAGACACCCACGACCGTATTCAAACGCAGTTTTAAGCTATCTATTTTGTCCACATCGTTTAACAAAACGCAAATATCGAAAATATGTTGAACTTAAATAAGCGTCTAATGTTTATGACGTCATCATTGTGACGTCATGCGTAGGATATTTGTACTTGTTTTGGTATGTATGGAAAGAAGAGACTTTAGGCTATGGGTATGGGGGTAGTTTAACTCGCGTTTTTTAACTCGCGTAAAATCATGACGTGCACCATATGCACGTCGTGATTTTCCTTCCGTAACACCGTGGCACATAATATTGGGGGCATTCAAGGTAAACGATAACAAACGTTCATTGCTTATTGCTTATTGCTTATTGCTTATTGCTTATTGCTTGTTAACTCCCTATAGCAGCTTATTCGGCTAAACTGGAAGCCCTCTGAAACCTAGAGGTTGTGATTTTTGTACACGTAACAGACCCGGAATGATCCCCTACTCTTAACGATAAGGTCTGTGACTTTAAACGTGTTCAGGGTGAAGCGTTTGAATACACGGGACCAACGGCTTAACGTGAATCTCGGAATCACGGCGAACTGGCACTCACTGTATAGACCTGCACGTTGTACACAGTGAATGGGGTAGAGGAGAAATTCTACAATTAAATTTGATTATCAGCTTAAACCACGGAAAGAGACTCCGATAACTAACCCACACTGAATTGAGATTTGATTGTAGAATTTCCGACCTAGATAGGAACTTTTTGGGATGAACAAAGAATCCTGGTTTCAAGGCGACTTGAACCCACGATCCTGTGATTGAAAGAATATTCCCGACCGACGATCAGCGCGCTAGACCGCTCGGCCACCTCTACCTTGATGCATTCTTCTTATTTCAACGACTTTTCTGGGGACGATATTCATCATAAAACCGTGTTTTCTTTTACGCCCTGTCTTACGTGGAACTTAAAACATGATTTTAGTTAAGGTGATGGTCTACCATAAAAACTGTTTTGTTATTTAAAGTCCTACAAAGTTCATTTTTGGATATGTTGATACTTATGACCGTACTAGAGGATTGCCGGAGGATTTTTTTCCAAAATTCATTTCATTTGCATAATTTTGGCGGCCATCTTGGATTTTATCAGCTATTTTATCCCGGGGTAGTACGCAAACATTTGTCGTTGATTTTTTTTCAACTAGAAATATGCTTATACACATAAATGTTGGGATAACATAGCCCTTTTTTCAAATTTGTGTCCAAATTTTCAAATTAGCCATTTTGTGACGAAAAATATTAAAAAATCATTTTTTAACCAAAAATGAGCATTTTTCAAAATAAAAATGGCTATAATTTTTCAAAAAAGAACAAATATGCAAAAAGGCTATGTTATCCCTTGTTGAACTATTTATTCTAGTTCCATTCGAAATTTCAGCTTCATACATGCTTCCGTTTTTGAAAAATAACCCCGGGATTGATCGAAACGACCATTTCGAAAAAACAGCGTTTGAAGTCTAGAAACACTGTTTTTAATTATTATGCAAATTAGGTAAAGCATTTACATTTTTGAAACCATATTTAAAAATACTATTTGAATTATCACAATTTTTAGTGGTATTTTCATGGCAAAATCTCCTTTATTGCTAAAGTGATGGAATTTATAAGGAATATAACGTTAAATATCATTGGTTGAAAAACAATGAAATACATAAGATATTACAGAAAATATTTACGAGAAATGCGTTGGATTTTCGACTTTGATTTGACGTAACTTAAACCACTGCTCCGATTTTTATAAAATCAAAAGTAATCAAAAGTAAAACATTAACTGCGTCTTATAGGCATAATATTCTAATAGCCTCTTTTTAGCCACTGTATACACTGCAAAAAGGTTGCTTAAAATACGTTGCTTAAAGTACTTTTATCATCCGTTGGTTTGACGTATTGATTAAAATTCATTCAATATATGTAGAAAGTTAGGCGTTGTATAAAAGTAAAAAATCCCCAGCGTTGAGCAATTCGTCGAAAACAATGTCCTTAAAATGTTGGTGGAAACTGTTTCTGTTGCTAAAATATGTCGCGTAAAAATATTCCACTTTGGCAACTGCTGCATGAGCATTGAGGACAATCACGCAACAGTTGATGCAAGTTACGCACATGTGAATTTTAGGCAACTGTTGTCCAAAAAAGCCAATTTCGCGAGCTGTTGCATACTTGAACAACTGTTGAGTGAATATAATTACCTAACTTTTGAGTAACTAGAATTGTTCAACTGTTGGTGAAAACATGTTATCTAACGGTGCTGGGCAAATTTTACTTAACAGTTGAGCGGTTGCATACTTGAACAACGTTGTGTAAAATGTTGAGTAAATATTTAAGCAACCTTTTTGCAGCGCAGGACCACAATTAGATTTATTCTGTCTTGGCATCCAAAACGGAATAAATCGCTAACACTGACACTGACAAAATAGTTTAAAATTGCCATATATTTGTTTATGAATATCATTTCAGCGGTGTTATAGCGACGTCACTAGCGATGAATATTGAATAGTCGACTTTTATAGCCAAAAAATACACGACATGGACATATACTGAATAGTTCATGTCATGTGATCTATTTTCCACCAAAAGAATCACATAAATATGTTTATGTATTATATAATATGGACTATTTATATCTTCATACTCAGATAGCAAGACTACGTCTTGCAAGAAATTAATTTTGGATAATGGCATTGAGGTTAATAACCCTAATGAAATTCTAAATGCACAATGTGAGTACTATAAGAACATTTATGAATCCAAAGTTGACAAAGATGCATGTTCCAATAATATTTTTCTGCAGGGTAATGTAACACCCACACTTGATAATGATGACATGTTAAAATGTGAAGGTAATGTCACTCAGGTGGAATTATTTAATGTTCTTAACAAAATGCCTAAGAATAAAAGCCCAGGTAACGATGGACTTTCTTGTGAATGGTATTTACAATTCTGGAATAAAATTGGTGTTTTCTTGGTTAAAGTACTCAACAGAGGTTTAAGAAGAGGTCAAATGTCATCCTCTCAAAGACAAGCTGTTATTACATTGATTGAGAAAGAGGGTAAGGATAGATGTAATTTAAAGAACTGGAGACCTATTTCATTGCTGAATGTTGACTATAAAATGGTGTCAAAAGCTCTCGCAATGAGAGTTGAGAGTGTTATTCATAAATTAATTCATATTGACCAAAGTGGTTTTGTCAAGGGCAGAAACATTGCAGAATCTGTTCGAACTATTCAAGATATTATTGATTACACTAAATATAAGAATATCCCCGGTTTATTGCTCTTTTTAGATTTTGAGAAGGCATTCGACTCGCTTGAGTGGAATTTCATTTTTGCAGCCCTTAAACACTTCAATTTTGGTCCTGATTTTGTTAATCATGTGAAAGCATTGTATAGTAATATAAGTAGCTGTATTTTGAATAATGGCCTAACCTCTAAATATTTTTCTGTACATAGAGGGGTGAGGCAGGGCGATCCGCTGAGTTCTTTTTTATTTATTTTAGCGATAGAACTCCTATCAAACTCAATTCGTGGTAACCCATTAATCTCTGGTATTTTAATTAACAACATTGAATTGAAATTAATCCAATATGCTGACGACACAACATGTGTTATGGATGGGGTTGACTCTGCCAATACACTCTTGAAGCTTCTTGATTCTTTTACCAAGGTTTCTGGCTTAAAATTGAATGCCAGTAAATCAAAGGGCCTATGGATTGGTTCAAAGAGAATGAGTATAGACAAGCCGCTAAACATTGATTGGCCAACAAAACCGATAAAGGCTTTGGGTGTATTTTTCTCATATGATGAAAAGGCAGCTGAGGACATGAATTTTGGCCCAAAATTAAAGCAGGTAAAAACCATTCTTAATATATGGAAAGGTAGAAGGTTAACAATTGCTGGTAAAATTATTTTGATCAAGACTTTTGCTCTCTCCAAGTTTATATATTTGGCCTCCGTTTGTCATATTCCAGATTATATAATACAGCAAATAGATAAAGTCATATATGAATTTCTGTGGAAAGGTGGTAAAGGTCTTATAAAGAGGCGTACACTTATCGGTGATATTGATGAAGGTGGTTTAAAAATGATCGATGTGAAATCAATATTCAAGGCTCAAAAGATTAAGTGGGTAAATAAATACCTTAACACTTCAGCTGCATGGAAATCAATTCTGAATGAGTATATCGCTCCATTTGGTGGCGAGTTAATATTCCATTGTAATATTCATCCAACTCAAATTCATAAATGGAATAATATTCCAATATTTTATAAGGATATGCTGAAGTCGTATTTTGATTTTATTATGCCTGACAAGAATGGTCATCTTCAACAATGTGTATGGAATAACCAATATATTTGTATCAATCATAAGCCTTTTTACTATAAGCATTTTTCCAGGTGTGGTATGAATATGATCTCTGATTTATATAATACAAATGGTAAAATTATTCCCTTTGATGTTTGGACTAAACGTGGGGTTGCTAATAAATATTACATGAATTGGAGAAGCATTGTTGATGCTATTCCAGCTTCTTGGAAGCAAGATTTTAAAAGTGGCTTTAAACGGGACCTTTGTAAAAAAAAAGGTTTCATATTGACGCACGAGAATAATGAGTCTCACATTGACAATATGACATCCAAAATCATCTATCGTATTCTAGTCCAGAAAATTCAGGAACCTCCTACATCCCAGGTGAAATACAAAAATGAGTTTAATGTGTTTGACAATGAATGGAGTAGTATTTACCTTATGCCGTTTAAGGCATGTCATGATGTTAGGACAAGAATTTTCCAATACAAGATTAATTTGAATTGCTTAATGACTAATAGTAGATTATTTAAGATGAAAATTGTTGACAATGTGAATTGTACTTTATGCAGTAACTTCCCTGAGACTTTAAAGCATATTTTTTGGGACTGTGCTCATGCCATTAACATCTGGGACGAATTTAAAATATGGTTTGATTTCAACATGAATTTTAATATTGTTCTTGATTACAAGAAAATACTGGTTGGCATTGGCAAAGGAGGAGACTGTAGTGCATTAATTAACTTATGCCTAATACTTATCAAAAAGGTTATCTATGATAGCAGATATCAAAATCGAATACCTTCAATTCTTGCATTTAAGTATTTAATTAAGTTTCATTATAAACTTGAGAAACAGATCTCTACCAGCAACAACACAATGTATAAATTCATTGATAAATGGACAAAATTAGAAAAGTTTTGTGAGGAGTAAAAACAACAACAATTGTATATAAGCTTTATTTTTAAGCTTTATTTTATACTTACTGATGTGCTTATTCATATAACCCAGGAGTGTATACTGTATGTTATTATCTTTCTATTACCGTATTGTAACTGTATGTGATTTGTTTTTTATGTTTTTTTGAGCGAAATAAAAACAGTAAAGAGAAAAAAAAAGACTACGTTTGGCAAACGTTCACAGTAAATAACACCATTGATAAGAGATGTCAGATATTATATATATATAGGCCTAGTTAAATAACATGTTAAAATAAATTACAGATTCACTACCGAAAGGGAATAGTGTATGTAGCTCTGCTGCATCGCCTAGAATTCTCATTACAAGTTACCGGTTCACTACCGGGAGGAAGTGATGTATGTAGCTCTGCTGCATCGCCCATAATTCACATTATTTACCTACCCCGTGTTGCTATACAAAAATGCTCAATATAAAATAAACACTTGTCACAAATAAAATACCCAACATATGGCTACATTTGATAAATTAAGCAACAGTTGCTATACAAAAATGCTCAATATATAATGAAAACAATTCACAAATTAAGCAACAGTCACAAAATGCCCAACAAATGGTTAATTAATAATACCCAACTGTTGTGTAATTAAAATTTTGCAACTGCTGAGTAACTGGAATTGTTCAACTGTTGGTGAAAACATGTTATCCAACGGAAATGTACCCAACTGTTGAGCGGTTGCAAATGTTGAGTAAATATTTAAGCAACCTTTTTGCAGTGTAGTAGACCATTACCTTTACGACTATTTTTGGCTAAAACCACGTTTAGAACGAGAATACTGCCAACAATTGCGTTTAACTTAAACATGAGTTAAGTTAGTGATAGTTTTAGTCTAAAAACGCGTTTAATACGAGAATTCGGCCCATATAGTGTGGTTGTCTTCAAGATATGCAATTTATTTGATTACAGTTGATTTATTGCTAATGAGTTGTAATGAACTTTTTGACAGCTGCTTGGTGTGTTTATTTTATTTATGATTAATGACGTTTTATATTGTAGATGAGATAATGAACAATTTCTTCTGACAGATGTTAGGCTGTCTTTGGATAATTGTTTGAATTATTACATTTTATTATTATTATCATCAAGTTTGCAAATATGTAATTACAATTAATAGAACTTTGTTACAGGCGTGGTCATTTGGCAGCCATATTTTGCATCGTTTGCTGTTCATTTGATATTCTCCAATTAACGTTGTTGTAATCATGTTATATGATATTTTTAATTTTATGCTTTTACCATTTGGCAGCAGTTGCCTGGCAATAGCTACCACATCACATTCAATGTGAACATGTTTCCTTTAATATCTCACGTAGAAATAATATTGCATTTGACAAGAATTATTACAATCCATTTCAGGTCAATAATGTCTGATTGCAGCATTGCCGGTGTATTTTCTTTATAAATAATATTATAAAATACGTGGACACTATTTTCAATTAATAATGCCGACTATATTGTAATTTTGATACATATTTAGTATTCGCTGTATAATATTTTAACTAATATCTTATTTTGTAAATCTTTGTTGTCAACCAATCATTCCTCTTATATTTCGGCCTGGAAACGTTATACCGCCAAGCGCCAGTACTAAATATCTGAGTATCAGATTTGTCGACGTCTGATTGGTCAGAAAGAACGATAATAAGACTGCCACAAAGGTAGCTGGTGGTTATTCGGCGTTTTGCTCTAATTATCAATCTTTCATCAAGAGATAACCGAAACCATTTCAATATTTCGTGACTCCTGAAATATAAATTGTTAGTGAAGCATGGCGAATTCTACTGATCTTAATAATATTTCATTGACACCACAACACTTCGAGAATATGTCAATGATACCAGAAAGGGACACCAACGTTTTCTTCGTGATGTTTTTGTCGGCTTTGTCCATACTCACCATAATTTGTAACCTAGCGACACTGATAGCATTCTGGAAAGAGCGAAGTTTGAGAGAAAAACCAAGCAATTCTTTCATTCTTAGTCTGTCGTGCGCTGACCTATTTGACGGCCTGACGGCAATTCCGTTGTCTTCTCTTCAAATGACTGGGTATTGGCCGATAGGAGAACTGGGATGCAAACTATGGGTAATTACCTCAAACGTGTTCATATTGGCTAGCTTACTTATGATGATATGCATCAGTTTAGATCGACTCCTCTTGGTTTCGGTGCCGTATTCCAAATACGTGAAGCTTCAATCACGATTTCGAGTTTATCTTACAATAGCCATATGTTGGGTAATCAGTATAATGCCAACGGTCATTGAAATGTCCATCTGGAATCTTGCCAAGGATTTGGAGCCAACTGCAGCGTTGATTAATTTTGACTTCTATTGTCTTTCACCGCCTCGTCGAATCAAACTATTAGCTCTGGTATTCTCCTTAGCTTTTGTTATTTTACCCGTGCTAATCGTTGCCTTTTTCGGCATGGCATTCTTAATTTTCCTGCGACGAAGAATACGGGCAAAAGTTGGAAACAATGGATTGCGCAGCGACCAATCGTCCGCTATCAAAAGTGAGAGCATAGCGTCTTCCGTTATAACTAATACCGGTAATCGTGTAAGGATGAACTCAGCGCAACATCCCGTCAACGCCAGTGGAATAAATCAACGTGCAGAACAAACGACAGCAACAAATCAAAAGTCTACCGCGAGTAGTGACGCGGGGAGAAACCGTTATTTGAAGCCAGCGGTAACCCTTGGTGTACTAGCATTGGCCATGTTTACTTGTATGATTCCCTATTGCATGTACGTTATATGGGTGGCATTCTTCTGTCCCAGCTGTGCGAGTCCATCTGTTGTGTTTTTATTGGTCACTTTGATGCACGTTAACGCTGTTTTAGATCCGCTGCTGTACTCTATTACGCAAGCGAAGATTAGAAATTTTTACAAATTGAAGCTCAAACGTTTGCTCAACCGCAACTAATTACCCCTATAACGTGCTCTAGCAGGATCGTTCACTGGGGATGATTTGCATCAGTTTTAGATAGTTGGTTTCGTTGCCATATTTCAAATATTATGTGAAACTTCAATAATGATTTCGAGTTCATCTGACAATAGCCATAATTGCATGATGCCAACGACAACTGCAATATTTTCAAGAAAATTCAACTATAGATAGAAGTCCGGAAATCTGTAGAACAGGGTTATTTTTCGTCATCTTAACTACATTGACTTACTCTAACATGGCGCATGATTGGATGTGGATGTGCTAATGAAAATAACGTTGGAAACAAATGTGCTATGTCTAAGAAAAGAACGACATATATTTGATTGTTTTAAACGTTTGAAATGTTTTGAAATTGTTTGAAATGTTTTTTGAAAATGTTTGAAATGTTTTGAAAATGTTTGAAATGTTTTGAAAATGTTTGAAATGTTTTGAAAATGTTTGAAATGTTTTAGAAATGTTTGTTTGTTTTGAAAATGCTTGATTGTTTTGAAAATGTTTGCATTTTTTTGAAAATGTTTGATATCAATTCACCAAACTTTTGCAGACACTTAAACAAAAACACTCGTCCAACCGTCCAACTTTAAGACAATCCGTAAAACATTGTTTTTTTCGTCGCCTTAAGGGGTGACTAAGGAAGTTTTTTGTTGAATTTTGTTAGTGCTGTAATTTTTGAACCATGACTCAAATGTATATAAAAGTATACATTTTTGGAAAGGATATGGATCAGAGAATCCAAATTTTGGCATCAATTTTGACCAAAAAAATGTGTTTTTTTTGAGAAAATCACACAAAATCACTTTTTTGACCCAATTTTTTTGAACAAAGCTAACAAACATAATTTTGAGTTAAAAATGCCCAAATCACTTGATGATGATGTTAAGACACTACTGGAGGGACGAAAAAAAATTTATAATCTAATCCAATATTTTTGGAAATTTTGACAAAAAAGTGGGTGTTTTTTTTCACGTTTTTTGGCACTTTTTGGTCAAAATTTGCAAAAATATTAGATTAGGTTTTTAAAATAAAAAAAATCGTCCCTTCATTAACATCATTATAAAGTGATTTGGCCATTTTTTACTCAAAATTATTTTTTTGTTAGCTTTGTTAAAAAAAAATTGGGTCAAAAAAGTGAATTTTGTGATTTTCTCAAAAAATCTACTTTTTTGGTCAAAATTGACGGCAAATTTGGATTCTCTGATCCATTTCCTTTCCCAAAATGTATACTTTTATATACATTTGATTAATAGTTCAATAATTACAGCACTCACAAAATTCAAAAAATCAAATCAAAAACTTCCTTAAGTCCCCCCTTAAACTACATCGACAAACTAATACATGACATACGATTGGGTGTGGATAAATGAATGAAAGCAATGTTGGATAGAAATGTGTGCCGTTGTCATTCAGGTATACGGAGAAAATGTAACCCAGAAAATTGACTGGACACTTGACTCCTATTGATCTGGTTTGGTGAACAAAACAGAGGTAGATTCCGGGATGTGAACCCCTCGCTGTACAACACTGTTTTACTGTTTTCGGTCCTCTAAATAGGATTTTTTCCGCCAGACGGGTTTTTTTCTTCAAAATGTTCTTGAAAATGTTGATGAATTTTCAACAACAACAAATGAAGTGTTTAACCATTTTCTTCAATTTTCTTTTTCTATACGGAGAAATTTAATCGAGTATACTGAGAAAATGTAATCGAGTTAATTAATGCAATAAAAAACACAATTCTGAGGTCAGCACACATCAGTGTGCAATTAGACACAAAATAAGCACTTTCCGGAAGTTAGATTTTTTGGGACCTTCTTTTGGCCATTCTTGATATCACCTGGAAGCAGAATCATTTGAAAATCCTTTTGTAGCAATATGTTTGGGGTCAAATCACTAAAAATGACCCGACTATATGGAAATATTTGCATTCGTCTCAGTTCAATGTTTGACACTTTCCACGCGGCTATTTTACCATATACAAAACAGACTTCAGAAACCTTTCCCAACTTTCAAAGTCTTATCTCAAGAATTACTGAACCAATGCTCGGCATGTTTGTACTTATTTTAATGCATTTCTCATGGTGATTCCATTATGGTGATGCATTTCAATAATTGTGACATTTTTGAAACATTTTGGAATGTCGTCTGCAGACGCCTGCCGCGTGTTAACACTTTCCACGCGGCTAGTAGTTTTACCATATACAAAACAGATTTTTCAGAAACCATTCCCAATTTTCAAAGTCTATCTCAAGGATTACTGAACCAAAACTAGGCATGTTTGTATTTATTTGAATGAATTTATCATGGTGATTCCAAATATGGTAATGAAATTCAATAATTTTGACACTTTTGAAATATTTTGTGAACTGTTGGCATGTCGTCTGCAGACGCCTGCCGCGTGTTAAGGTTGCTTGTACGAATGGTGAAGACAAATATTAATTTTGCGACTATCGTTACTTATACGTATAAGTCATACGTACTAGGTTGGCAGTGCTTCCTTAGAGGAATGAGTAATCTTTGGCACAGTTTAGTAAAATAGTAAACAATCATATAGCACTAATGAGTGTGTACCCAGGTATGTACCACAGATGGTGCATACAATTTAGATTGTTGGTATCAGATGGAAACACACATTATCTCGTTACCCCTGCGAGATATTATACCTGATAGATGTGTTATTAGATGATATAAGTGACAAAGTTGTGAATTATTTGCAAATCAGGAATAAATACCCTAAATAGATAAATGTGTGTACAGTTCAATGGGAAATGTTGAAATGTATTTCTATTTTGATCAAAACAATCACTGAAGCAATGCAACCTTGGGAATATTTCTGTATCTATGATGCAAACATGGCATTTTAAAACTTGGTTTTGGTTGATTTTTATATTATGTTAATGCATTTTCATATGAAAACAAATGTACGGTCAATTTAAACATGGCTATTAAAATTAATGCTTTAATTAAGATCTGCAGCTGCAAATCACGTTGTGTAGGCCTACAATTCGCGTAACTATTTAATTTTAAAAAAGAGAGAGAGAATCGTCACACGCGTCACTATGCCTTGTGGATCCAGATTAAGACACGTCAGTATAATATTTATTGCGTTTTCGAATCAAGACAGTGGACTTGTTCATCGATTCAAGTGTGATTTGAATATAACAACCACGTTCCTGTTTCTGGAGCACTACGCAAACATCTCTTATAGTGTATGCGTGGACCACCAGAAATTGGGAAATGCACGCTACACTCAATTATCACTTCCTTCGTGAGTATATCGGAATATGCATGATACCAGAGGTTGCTTCAATGTAATCCCAGCATGCAGTAGATAAGCACGGCGCAATGGAATGACGGAGACAATTTAACATCCGTTTTGCATTGTAGTAGGAGCCCCAGACATCAAATTGCGAGGTTGACCATACTCACATTTTTATTATTTTCTGGTAGATATATACCTGGTTAACAAGATTAAGTTATCCTGCTCTTTTTGCAAATCTTGAAAAAGCAACATATGGCAATATTTATTACACCGCCGTCTTAAAAGGCGAATTCACTGTTTTAAACCACATCGTATTGGTAGGGGTAGGTACAGTGGTTGTAAATCAGAGCTAAATAGCTCCTGTATCAAACAGGAGAAATAACATCTGAATTCATATAATATTTTGAACAATGGTACATGTACTTTAAGACTAGAGGAAATTATCTGGGATTTTATATGAAGGTCAAGGTCAAATGAGAGATTACATCACGCCAATAGTATAGACAAAGCATATGTGTACGTATTTGTATTCAGATTCAATACGTTTTGTTTGTGTAATCTGAGATCATAATCTGTTTTAATAAAGCATAGTAATACCGCATTTATGTTCAACTCATGTTGAAAATAATTCATAAACGTTATTTACACCTCCAGGTGTAAATAGCGTTTAAGAAAATTCAATCATTGCGCAAATTAACGGGTGTGCGTTACCTTGGTTACGTACACCCGTCGTTTTTGAGCGCCCTCAATATAAACGGGCACCGTTCTACAGCCGATTGTTAAGAATACTAATATAAAATTGCGGTATGTGATTACTCAATTTCTTAGTGTCAAAACTACATTTCAATAATAATTCCATACCACCACATCCTGTTAAATAGTAATTGAAAATCTTCTTCCAACTGGCTTGATTATCAGTAAATAATCTTTTTAACCACATGAGTTGCTGTGCCTTAATTCTAGAAATAATGTCCACCATCTTTAGGCCCCCATTTTCGTAATATAGCATTTAACTCAGACCTTTTTATCTTATCTGGACCATTCCAAATAAACTAGTGAACGATAGAATTTACCTTCTTTTGCATTGCAATAGGTGTGATAACCATGCTTGTGACGTAAAATAATGTTAAAAGACCAACTTTTTCAATGAGTATCTTACCAATACCTGTGAGATCCCTATTTTTCCACAGAGCCAAAGTTTGCTTCAAAGATGTTATCTTATTTTCAAAATTACGAGCATTTGCAAGTTTTTCATTATTGTTATGAGAACACAATACCCAGCACTTTTACACTCTCAGCCCAAATCACTGGTAGTGTTTTTTCGTTTGAATTTCTAACATTACCCAGCCACATGGCTTCTGTTTTTGCAATATTAACCTTAAGTGATGAGCATAAATGAAAATCGGAAAAAGTGTACTTTAGGTCCCAGATACTGGTATACCAGTATCGGTCGATACTGGTACATGAATTTTGCCAGTATCGCTCGATACTGGAACAATTTACATGTTCCAGTATCGGTCGATACTGGAACATCAAATTGTGTTCCAGTATCGACCGATACTGGAACACTTCATGTGTTCCAGTATCGCCCGATACTGGAACGGTTTCATTCCAGTATCGATCGATACTGGAACAAATTAAATGTTCCAGTATCGCCTAATACTGGAACATTTTGTTCCAGTATCGCTCGATACTGGAACATGTAAATCGTTCCAGTATCGCTCGATACTAGAACGATTTACATGTTCCAGTATCGAGCGATAATGGAACGATTTAAGTGTTCCAGAACTCATGTATTGTCATATTTGTGAAAAGGGGACGACTATTTCAGCTTTAAAAAATAGTGACATTTTTACGACGTCAGCTTTGAGTGCATTATACTTATTTTTTCCTTTTTTTAAATACGTGTTCAGTTGTTATATATGAATTGCGGGATTTGTTTCTATTATTTGTTTGAAGAAAAAAATTGCTAGGGAAACCATCTCATTCATTATGGTTTAGGAACAACATTGTTTATGTTGGAGTACTACACACTAAATGGGGTCGTTCAATATATTTCTCTTGAAGTTGTTGTGGCTCTGAAAAGAGCTTTTATGGATATTAGTAGGATAAGCTGATTGGTAAAGTCAATTTTACGTTACGTATGCATAATCATTTTCTCTTTTTGAAAAATTGAGTGGCTTGGAAATCTACCGATGATATGTATCTCAAACGAAAATCGTTGTGATCTCCACGCCTTCTAACGAATGACTTTTGCCTTTAGTGAATACCTAGTAGTTGAATCAAGTGTCATGTATTGCACTGGGGCTTCCAAGGGGAGCTTCATCCTCTCGAAATGCTTCCTCGAATCGTCAATCAGCTTAGAAATAGTTGACTCTATTTTGAGAATTTAAATATCCCCATACTCAACTGCGACAAGTTTTCAAAACAGCTTGCTGACGTTCTCTCATAATCGCCTGATAGTGTTGGTAGGTTCATTTGTACCTTGCAGTCCGCCGGGATGTCCTCGGACTTTCCACTTTAGCTCGGTTGACAAGACTCCTTTCTTAAATTAGCCTATTGTCAATTTCGTCTTCCAAGCTGACGTGCCGTCGGCTTCTGATTCACGAGAAAAGAGACGAACCTCCCAAAGATTCCCGTCGCTTGACACATCACAGGCAGTTTTGAATACCACAATACGGCTTTTTTCAGAGCCAGCCTATTTTCCAGAAAGAGGAAAATAACCATACAAGCCAACTTCACCGATATTGTATTGGGTGATACTGGCACATTTTTCATGTTCCAGTATTGAGCGATACTGGCACATTTTTAATGTTCTAGTATTGGGCGATACTGGTACATTTTTTATGTTCCAGTATTGGGCGATACTGGAATATTTTTCATGTACCAGTATCGGGCGATACTGGTACACATTCTACCAGTATTGCCCGATACTGGAACAAAATAATGTACCAGTATCGATCGATACTGGTACATTATTTTGTTCCAGTATCGGGCAATACTGGAACATTTTAAACGTGCCAGTATCGAGCGATACTGGAACAAAATAATGTACCAGAATCGAACGATACTGGGTGTTCTAGTATTGGTCGATACTAGTACAGTCTAGTATCTGGGAGCTAAAGTACACTTTTTCCTGAAAATCCTCCAACAGTTGCAATATGTATTGGGCAGAATTTATGTCTTTTGAGAAACATGTAAGATCATCTGCATAACAGGATATATTCAAAGTACTATCATGATCCAGCTCTATACCTCTAATTTTCTTGTCCTCTCTAATATTAATCAGGATTACCTCTATCGCAACCACAAATAAAATTGAACTTCGTGGATCCCCCTGTCTTACTCCCCGATTAATTGGGAAGTAACCAGTTGAATTCCCATTATTCACACTCGATATTCTTATAAAAGACATGAACCCATATTTTGAAAACTTTCACTAAAGTTAAAAGATTAAATATTTTTGCAAGAAATTCATGATCAATGGAGTCATAGGCTCTTTCAAGATCAATATTAAGTAAAATACCTGGGTGGTTTTTGTATTTTGTGAAGTAAATAAGATCTGCAACAGTTCTTACTGCATCACCAATGTAACGTTCGTTGACAAAAGCTGATTGTTCAATGCCACATAAATTATTATGTCGGGTAAAATCTTCGCCACTCGTTTTGCAATTGCTTTTGAATCAATTTTCAAATCAGCATTAAGTAAAGTTATTGGACGATATCTGCCTATTTTACGCTACCCTTATCTTTACCTTTTTTAAGAATTAAGGTAATCACGCCTTGTTTTTGTGAGTTACTCAATTCCCCTTTTTGATAACTTGCATTTAAACTATCATCAATGTTCCACCGAATAAATGTCCAAATTGCTTATAAAATTCAGCAGTCAAACCATCGTTCCCTGGGGTTTTATTATTATGGAAAGTATTAAGCACTTCAAAACATTCATTCAGTGTTAACGTACCTTCACCTAATTCTTGTTGATCTGTATTCAACTTGGGAATTTTGTCATGCATTAAAAAATGTATCAACCTTCACAGAATTCAAATCAACATCTTTCTTTGCATACAATGTTTTGATCTCTTTTAAAATGTTACTCTGATCGTAAGAAATCTCACTGTTAATCGTACTTTTGATCTTATTGGCTTTCTCCAAACTTTAAAAGTATGTATTACTTTTCTCACTCTTCTCCACCCATTGAGCTCTGGATCGGACAATAACACCCTGTGTGATAGAATTATACTCATTTTCGAGCTGCTCTATAGCAATATTCCATCCCCTTTCGTTATCCTCTGAAAGGTGACTACATAAATTGAATTCATTCTCCTTGATTTTATCCTCCAAATTTTTCAGACGTTGGCGCTTCTTTTGGGCCTTCCTTTTTACTAATTGACTGCGAACATTTTCTAATTTCAAACTTAATCAACTCCCACAAGATTCTTTTATCATCCATATCAATGTAAGTTTCAAACCAAGTTGGAACTATTCTAATGATTTCCTGACAACACTTTTAAACATCTTCACACAGGGAATTATTGAACTTCCAATAAGATGGACCACGGATATTATTTGACACATTATCAATATTCAAGAAAATGAGTGAGTTATCAGTACTGATAGAAGGCAAAATACCAACATTCTTCGCCATATCTTGCATTGTGTTTGACACAAACCAAAGATCAAGTCTGCTTTGAATCAGTGGGGTTTTTTGTCTCCACGTGTACTGACGCTGATACGGATTTCGTTTACGCCAGATGTCAACTAAATCAAGACTATCAAGAAAATTATGAATTGCATGCATAACATTGTCGTCATAGCGTGGATTGCCTCGCCCCGCTCTATCCAGGCCAATATTCATCATTTGAAAGAAGAGACAATGGATTCCAAAATTCAGTCTGCTCTTTTGGTATACTTATGGGGCATAAATATTAATAATGAGAAATCTTTCACCTTTTACATTTACATCCAGAATAATGAATCTTCCATTTGGGTCACTCGTACAATACTTGATCTTATAATCCAGAGTTATTCTGATTAATATTGCCACTCCTTTGCTATAGTTAGTGCCATTTGAAAAGACACATTTCCACGGCTTCCATTCATTACTCCACTTCTTTTCAATTTCATAAGTACTGTACGTTTCCTGCAAAAGAATTATATCAGCATTCTTTTTTATTAACCAATTAAACACCATTTTACGTTTAAAATAGGTACGAATACCACGTACAATAAGGGACATCAAATTCACCTTAACATTTCCACAATCCCTTATGTTACTCATTTTGTACCACATAAAACATAATAGATCATAAATATTGCATCACTAAGAGGCTTTACAATCCTAAACCAACCACCATTACATATTTTATCACTTTCATTAATACTGTTATGATCAGGTACAAGTTCAAAGTTAACACCCATTGAATACAATAATTACTCTCTGTCAAACAAAAAATATACATATGCAACAACATGAAATACATAATAAGATTCAAGTCCAAAGTTATTACGGTCCAATCAAAGTCCAGACTTGACACGTTTCAATTTGCAGGACTGGCTGTGTCAACTGAGGCTCCCTGTTGACCCCTCCCCCTGTTCCTCGCTCCTTTGCCAATGCAAGACTGTTGGAGTTGGTTAACTGTGTGAATCCTATTGGAATAAATGAAAATGTCTGACTCTTGCATACAGCTGTATATAGGGTTAGTAAAAAAAATAAACTAAACTTTGGGATTTTATTTCAGAAGTCAACATTTTGAGAGCGGGGAGGGGGGAGTGTGATGTAATGTCCCCCAAACCGGCGCGAAAAATGAGCATTCGATATAATAATTAAACAAGAACTGTCTTTAAAAAAGACAGCGAGGTTTAGGCATTGTGTACCTAGTAAAGAAACAGTACCATACAACACAGAAGTAAGAAGTGTGACTAGAGAATACTATTTGGTTGCTATAGGCCTATATCTTTATCGAGGATGTTTTAAATAGATATATACAAATGAAGCGATGTAGTACATGATTGGAATAAACACACTATAAACATTACTTGCAAGACAATATAATGCTATGAATTGAATGTGTGTATTGGAGACTCTTAGTCTCAAAACTGTCGCAGGACTGATGTTTGTGAAAGACTGTTTTCGTTTAGTTGATTAAGTATGGGTGACCTTTGTTTTTATTTGGAGAGACTATTCACGGAACAATATAAAGGATCACTCGTAAATAAAACAGCTTCAACCAATAGTATATTGAGGCAAAACACTGTTAGCCTTTGTAACTGGTAGACATTAAGTAAAGTACTCTCTCCAAATAAAAACAAAGGTCACCCATACTTAATCAAAGTGAAAATAAAATAAAGTGAAAATAAAGTAAAGGTTAAGTAAAGTGAAAATAAGGTTAAGTGAAAATAAAGTTAAGTGATAATAAAGTTAAAAGGTGTATGTTCCGATCACTTTTTTGGGGTATGAATTTTTTTTCACATCAAGATATTTTGATATTAGAAGAATCCCCATATTTTTCTCATTATGTCTGTCAAATCTTAGGGGCCAGAAATGTTCCATTTAGAAATTATAGGCGAAAATGTGGTGAATTACTGCCAAAGGTGATTAACCACCAACCAGTTTGTGTAGGACTCAGTGGGCAAATGTGTTGTGACCTTGTGCTTCTAAAAATAAAACCATTGGAGTTGTGCAACTTAAACTTTGGAATGTGCCAATTTCAAGGATGACCTTTCATGTAAAATAGAAAACATCAAGTTGAAAATTGGGCCAGCAATCGGAACATCTACCTTTAAGTGAAAATAAAGTAAAGTGAAAATAAAGTAACACCCTGATTACTCCCCCCCCCCCCCCCCCCCCATAAAATCTGCTAATTGTTTCATCAAGGGAAGATTTAATTGCGCAAACATTTATTGCCCGAAAATTAAATCACACGAAAAATGTTATTAAATATTTTGGTAACCCTGTCCAGTACCTATCTCTTATTACACCCCCGATATCCCCCTCATAAAATCTGCCAATTGTTTCATCACGCGAACAGGTAATCGCGCGAAAATGTAATTGCCCGAAGATTTTAATCCTGCGAAAAGTTAATCACACACAAATTTAAAACATTTATTTATTGAAGTACATGTATTATATTTCATTAAATATTTTGGCAGCCCTGCCCTGTACCTATCTCTTTTAACACCCCTATCCCCCACCCATAAAACCTGTTAATTGTTTCATCGCGCGAAGATTTAATTGCGAAAAAGTGAATTCCCAAAAATTTAAGCTGTACCTATCTCTTAAAATTGAATTGCCCGAAAATTAAATCACACGAAAAATGTTATTAAATATTTTGGTACCTCTGCCATGTACCTATATCTTATAACACCCCACCCCCGATATCCCCAGTACTGTTTAATAGTGTCAACAGGTCACATCTAATGACAGTATTAAGTTGTTGAATTTCGTGATATTTGTATCGATGACAGGTGTTAACACTTTCCATGCAGCAGTGGTCTAGAGATTATGACATGTCATAATCTGTCATGACAGTTCTAAAATTTCACAAAATGTTACAAATAGTGTCACACTTATTGAATTTGAACACCATATATTTCGGAATCACCATAGGAAATGCATTTAAATAAGTACAAATATGCCTAGTATTAGTTTAGTAACCCTTGAGATAATCTTTGAAAGTTAGGAAAAGTTTCTAAAATCTGTTTTGTACAATGGTAAAACTAATAGCAGTATGTAAGGTGATAAAGCTCTTTTAACCCTTACAGCCCCGCACCCCATGAAATCCCATTTCCCAGCCTGTCGGTTCCACCCGGCGCTGAGGTTTTTGTGTGAAATAATGGCCCCGGGCTACATAGCTAGGCGAATACACTCGCACAGCATAGCTCCCCCCGTGGCTCAGTTGGTAGAGCGTTCGACTTGTAACCGAGAGGTCGTGGGTTCAAACCCCGGGGGCGTGGCACCTCTTGTTGTGTGTGGTTTTTTTTGCTTGAAAAAAACCTTGAAGGAAAATCCTTCAAAAGTGTTAGGGATAATGCGAGGCCTGGGCATGTCTGTGATACAGACAGCCATTCAGATCACACAGCAATTTCATAATGCTGCAAATAGAATATCAGTTGGCCCAATTACTCTGTCAGTAAACACTCTAACCTTGGGCGATAAGTGTGGAGGCTAAGGGTTACTAATTCCTAAGAAACAAAGGCAGTGTTTTCGTCAAAGCACCATAAAGGTTCATTAACAATAATGTATGGCTTTTGTTGACTTTTGCTTCTCATACGCGGGACCGCGAAAAACATTCTGATTGAGCGCATAACAAAATGAAGTCCCCATGCGCTATAACACTAAATAAAACAAAATGCAGGTAATCCATTAAGTAACAACAGACCAAACCAAAAAGAAATTAAGCATTAGCATTAAATGGTATAGCTATGATATAAGTTGACTGTACCCATCTTGCTTAACGTTGTGGTATTCATTGCAGTTTCGATAGTACTGTTGTGACGTGGTTTTAGGGAAAATACTCGCATGGCGGAGAGGGGATCAAAACACACAGAATAAATATAACGGACATAGCTTCCAAGTTATTTATATATACATTTTATTAATTCATCATAAATAGTTCACTTACTCATATTATAAACGAACACAGCATCCAGCATCCAGACTATCCTAAAGAAATGACATGACACGCATCAATCGTGAGCTTCTGTAATTCAGAGCTCACTAGTCCTGTTGTGTGAATTGAACACTATATGGCCTAAACTTATCATGAGGTGTTGTCAGCGTGACACGACGACTTGAATTGGTCAGAGATATTGGCGCGTAGACTGAATGGGATTCAGAATACGGAAGTACGGTGTTGCCATTTCAAGTCAATCATGGCCTGAATTCTAGATATGAAAATATCTAGAATTAATAATATCAATATAAATTTAGCGTCACAACAGTACAAAGAACTTAACCAAATATTTATTGACGCACTCCGTCTACGTAAATCCTAAAAGGGTGAAGTATAATTAGTCATCAACAAGCCAAATGCGACCTAATTTGGTTGGTTGAAGTCACATTATGCAATTGCACGTGTTTAAATCGGAATGCTTTTAAAAGAAATGTTAACGTGGTTAATTGCATTTCCACAATGCATAGTACCATTAATATATGAATTGCTTTAATGGACCACTAATAGAAATAATTACTTTTTACATCAAGCTATTCCATTATCATTTTTTCTATTAGTTCAAAGAATTTAGAATCCCCTGAACCTTCGTATCTATTAGTTAATTCATTTAATAAAGTACATCAACACGACCTTCTTTGCGGCTTGGTACCTGCAGTGTCAAACGACCATGTCTGTCATTGTTTGACAATATTTTCAAAACATATCAAAATATGTCATAAATGGGTTTTATTATTTTATATAGTTTATCGTATTGGGATGAAGATTGACATATGGGGCCGTAGTCTCGTACTAAACGCGGTTAGCTTAAAACCGTGACTAACTAAACTCGTGTCTAAATGTGATGCGATCTGTGAAAACCCGCCACATGGTGGCATTAGAGATATTTATATCATAAGAAAGCTAAAACTGTGCTGATTACAGAACTATTTCGATCATTTTTCTATGATCACTACAAAAAAAAAGTTATGAGTGAATGAAAATTGTGATGTCATAAAAAGCTACAAACAAGAAATCATGAAAACAGGCAAAAAAATATACATAATTCAATAGAAGAAGACGTGTAGTCTGTCTCGCTTGCATCTGTATGACCCGCAGGTTTGAAAAGCACGGTATTCAATACTGGTACTAGTAGTATGTTGCGTCAACAAATTATCTCTCATACTATTATGTTATGATGATATATTAAACTGTCTCGAAAAAACGCGTCGGTGGAAACTCAAATCCGTCAAACATTTTGAACAACTAAAATGATTGCATGAATTCACCGACGCGATTTACGTAACAATATTTAAAAAGTATTTGTTTTGTTAGACCTAAACTCGAACCCACGAGTACTTGGGACAATCAGTTCATCTTTTCAAATCGATACTTGTTTCTGGGAGTGAGAGTGTCGAGTTATGTATTCCTGTTGAGGAGTTATTTCATGACAGCGCTTGAGACTACGAGGCCTTTTATGATGGTTGCCTTTGATCGATTTGAATCCGATACAACACATAACTTCAACTGAAATACCGGCTTAGCCGTCCCTTTAATTTTAAACCATTGCTATGACGTCAGTCTTTTCAATAAACTGAAGATTATTTTTTACGAATGTACACTTTTCTGCACGAATCTAGAGTTAACAGTAGATTCGTGCACGAAAGTGTACATTCGTAAAAACATAATCTACCGTTTATCAAATAGACTAGTCATGTAAATTTGCAGTTAATTACATAGCAAAAACAACTCTATAACTCTTAACTTTTCCTATAGCAAATGTTTCATTCACACATTTTATTTTTATAACAATAGATATAAACATAAATCTGTTACATTTGTTACACAAAAATAAACATAAAATGATACAGCGTGTCCCAAAAAAACTCAAAAGTTTGCGAGCTTATAACGAAATGAGTAGGATATCAAACAAAATATACCTGACCTTAATTAGGTAAATTCGGAGACCAATCCAATGTAGACTTTTTGAAATACAAAGATTTGAATAGAGCTTGGTCAGAACCCATTTGTCCCGTATTAAGGAATTAACCATCCGTGCGATGCGTGAAACTGTGCGCTGTGTGCAGTATTCCTGGCATGGGGTTTATTCTCCGAAAGAACTTATTAAATAACTCGGGACTATAACAAAGAACATTTTGTTTTAATGTTTACATAAATAATGAACTTGTATTATTTCAATATGACCAGAAGATTTTGTTTACTGCCTAAGTCTTTGTATAGAATGAATGCAAAGGCAAAACTTTGATAAAGTCACAACAATGCGCAATTGCAACACACATCGGGATGTTCCTTGTTAAGTGAGACAAATGGGTTTTAACCACGCTCTATTAAAATGTTGCATTTCAAAAAGTTTAATTGGATTTGTGTAGAGAAGCACATGACAAAAAGAATGACTATCACAGTTTTATTTATTCATGAGAATGGTAGGCCATCGCCTAATTACAAGAACAAACAAAGTATAGTATTTAAACAATCAATCTAAGTACTACAAGAATGGTAGGCCATCGCCTACAAGAACAAACAAAGTATAGTATTTAAACAATCAATCTAAGTACTACAATATTCTCAAACAATTCGGCATTTCCCATGCTCCCATCCAATATGCAATTGACATTTAGATTTTAAGCACTGTGAACCAGAACACCCTGCTATGGACCAACTCATATTATAAGCGATATTGAGCAATTTTGACAAGCAATGAGTCAATGAGCTAGAGTTCTTGAACAACCTGCTATTGAACAACACTTGACAAGATTCTAGCTGATATTGGACAAATTTGACAAACTCCTACAAAAGGACATACAACATCGAGCCGGGGAGGCAAGGGCACCCGCAGGGGTCGCCGGGCAGCCCTCATCCTAGATAGTGTCTCCAGTGAAAAATGCTATCCTGCGATCCCCCGGGCCCCGCATCCCAGGCTCAATCCTCCAACCTCCATACCATCCCACTATTTATCAGCAATATACGACAACAAGGACCCCAATAACGAGGTGTTAAGCTTTCCCCCCATCTCTCACCCTTTGGAGGAGGGTGAGGGGCGGGAGGGAGGCCAAACCAAACTCATGAAAATCAAAACAGTGAATGATGAACACACAACCTGAAGCACGTTATCACGCCAGGTGCAACCTGCGCCATGCATCAACAACAAACCAAGCGCGACGCGCAATTGCCGCGTACAAAGGATACCGACCGGAAAGCCGCGCGCCACTACCAGACATAACCTATATATGACCGGTCATCGACAGCTATAGAGCAACTAACGCGTAAACAACTAGTAATAGGTCGATGACCTTTTGCGCCTACTGAAAGTCATATGGCCTCACACAATTAGCATTTACACGTGAATGGTGGAAATGCATTTATCACAGAGTTTAACCAATTAAGGGTTATATTGTTTGATATCTCTAAATATGAACTATTCATGTTTCCTACTTTTTTAGTTATAAGCTCGCAAACTTTTGAACCCAGTTTTTTGGGACACGCTGTACAGCCAATCATATAGCCATTAAAATCATATTTGATGATGACTATTATTAGGTATAGCACACTAAAATTTCAAATATATTAGAATTCAACAAAACAGGTGTCATTTTAAAGATCATAACTAAATTATATAAAGTGAAAAGATCACTTTTTTATACCTTCGTTTGTTTATAAATTAGATTTGAAGTTTACCTAAAAATAGACATTTCTCAATTGTTCACGAAATGTGTGTGGCAGGTTTGTGAGGGGTGACTTATGCTATGCCTACTATTTATTATAATTGTCCATTTTCCGAAACCTTTATATCGAGTGCACATGCAAATTCATAAGATCCATTTGAATTAAAGACAAATATTTTTCATACAACCGAACAAGGCATCTTTCCGGGGTGTCTTTGTTTTCGTAGACCCTGACACATTTAGGTGTGATTTTTCGATGCTTCAGACCCCCTAGACCTAACTTCACGTCCCAACTGACGATTTTTTGACATATCCTCAGTATAACACAGATATTTTGATCCTTTGCTATCAACATGGAAAGATATTTGGGAGTTTTCGTACCTTAAATTGCGGTGTTCCGTACCAGTTCTCAGAGCAAAGTGCACTCCAAACATGTACAGTATTGTATCCCCTAATTGCTGGGGAGTTTTATCTCCAAGAACTCCTATTTCCCACATTTTCGACTCTTCTTCATGGGTGATTATTTCTGCCTGTCGGCGTCGTACCTCAATTCCCTGTGTGGTAAGTTCTTTCATGCGTGTATCCAAAGTATTTTTCAAAGTAACAAACTCTGAGTCGTTCAGAAATTTCATCTCTCTTCCATGGAGAGCAAGATACAGCTGTATTGAGATCAATATTTCATAGACAGTTTCAGCTGGGTATGGCTCCCCTGATGTTTTCCTTGCTTCCAAAATAAATCGTGTGAGAGTAAAAAAGAGTTCATCTTTCGTCATGGCTAGTAATTCCACATAAATAGGACTTAACTCCTGGTCATCAGACTCAGCCGCTCTCTGGTTTCACCAGGTGTTCCATTTCTTGAATAAGTTGACGGCCCATTCACATTTCTTCTCTGTAGACTTTGAAAAGCTGCAAAAACAACGAAAATGTAAAGATTGATTTAGATATTTTCATCATCAATGCAAATGGAATAGAACAGATCTAAGGCAAAGTTGCCGTCTTTTAGTGAGTGTCTCTATAGCTCTATAAAGAAATTACATTGTATGATACGTGATCTAGTCCGAGAAACCGTCCGTTCCGTTGATTGTCATTGTGTTATTTTGTACTGTAACAAGACACATGAAGTACGACATTTTCAAAATGTATAGATTTGTTTTTATTCGGGACACCTGTACATGTAGGAAAAGAAGAAAGTAAAGTTGAAATCTAAATGAATACACATGTATTACCATATTAATGATATAGCAAAAATCAGATAATATATACTTGCCTTTTTATTGATTTAGTTAAGACTTCGTCCTCGGTCACTGGCTGGCCAAAACGTCTTGCATCTTGTTTTTATGCTTCTTGGGTTGCTTCAAGTAGTTCATTATCCGATATATCGGAGAATTCTATGCCGTATGGAGCATTTTTTGCTCAATCTGGTTGCATTTCCGAAATTTCCAAAGTTCCTTCGTCAATCTTATTTAGCAAGTATTCCGGATCTTTCTGAGTATGGAATAATTCGTTATCGGAATCCATTCTGAGTTGACACCAGGAGACCACGCACGAGTATGAAATTCAGGATAATTGCAACGAGAAATAAAATGTTTGTACCAGTCTGAATGGTCAACAATGCAATGAACCATTTCAACACTTGCTTGAGTTTGCTGCGCTCGATTGAAAATTACGCAACTCAAACAAACAAGAGGTGTATACAATAGCGGGTGTTTGTTACAGTTGGATTAGAATGTAGATTACGAATCTACAGTTATACAAATAACCAGGTTGTTATTTACAAATGCGTGGATTATAAAGCTCTTCATACGAATGTACTTGTATACAATAACAGGTGTTTGGTTGTTATTTACAAATGCGTGGATTATAAATTTCTTCATACGAATGTACATGTATACAATAACAGGTGTTGTTTGTAACAATTGCGTGGATAAGAAAGTTCTGAATATGAATGTTATTGTATGCTTAATTGGTTGTTAGTATGTCGGAACGCCTCTTAGCCGAATAACCGTTAAAAGGTCAATTATTACCGAAACGAACTTCGCAATTGTGAACCGCGCACTTTCGGAACTAAAACCGAGTTAAACTCCCGCGGAATCTGAACTATAATTTCAAGAGTGATCTTGAGGTCAAATGTAAGTCTTTTTGGGAGATTAATGTCTTGAAATATTCCTAATAAAACAATCTGTCTTACTAACCTATTAAAACCAGTCTCAGACATTTACAAGCAGAGTATTTCACATGGGAAGTTTGCAATTTTTTCGATATCGAAAGTGAAATGTACAAAAGTAGCGTTACATTGATCTGACAAACAGCTGTCTTAAACAGCGAAATTACAAAATTGTCACATATTCAGATAAATGAGGGTTTTAGTCCTTATTATTTCCTAAATCGATTTTACGACGTGACCATTTAAGTAGATAAAAACAGATTGTAAGAGAGAGTAAAATTTGGAACCATTGGTATTTTGTCCATTGTCCATTCCTATGCGATCGCATTATATTTTGATGTTTGTGCGGATTGCAGGCTTTGTGCATAGGAGGGACATCTTTCGAGGGAAATATTTTTCAACTTATGAGCTAAATAACTGTGATATCCTTTTTATCTAACAGAATAAATGATGTTTTTGCATCATGTGACTCTAGAAACAGAATTGATGAAGTGTTTAAATCTCACGGATATAACTAGTTTCCCTTGATAGCTCAGATGGTAAAAGGTTCGCTTGGAGAACGAGAGGTCCGGGGTTCGAAATCGATCCTTCTGCTCTGCACATTTTCATATGATTTATTTTTTTCTCGTCAAAATCATTTTTTGTGTGTGATTTATTTATGAATGTTTGGTTCATTTCTTTTTCATAAGTTAACAGATCCCCACCATTCTAGTATAAATAATCCCAAAGCAACAAACAAACCTCGGCATAGTGCTCGGGATCAGAGAGACTTTAAACTTGTATTGTATTTCCTGGTATAAAAGACGCGACGTGTTTTTTTCATATACACACGGAGTCACGGACGGCCCATGATGTGACGTTTAGAAGATGGTTTGCATGACAATGTTTTGCTGCACTTACACCTAATTTTCATCATTGTGCGTAATGTGTCAAGTGAAACTAATATTTGAGTGGGTGAAGGTATAACCTGAGCACAATCGCACCCAGACGGAATATCGGGTAAGAAACATGGTCATCATAAATCATCATAAAACAATCATAAATAACTTCAAAGCCCAACAAAATTTATTTTGATGAGAGAACAAAATCCGTGACATTGTGCAGGATCCGAACCCCGGACCTCCCGTTCTTCAAGCGAGCGCTTTACCATCTACGCTATCAAGGGAAACTAGCTATAACCGGGAGATTCAAACACTTATTGTCAAGTGCCAAATTTTGGTCACTACAATTGAGCTTCACATCGGGCTTCAAATGATGCGGCAAAAATCGTCTTAAACTACGGTGGCCCTGAAGGGTCATGACGAGTTAACCAGATGATGACATGACGAGATAAATGACTACATATTTGCAAGATGACTAGATAATTGACGAGATAATTGCGAGATAATTTACAGATGACGTGATAATTGACGAGATAATTGCGAGATAATTTACAGATGACGTGATAATTGACGAGATGACGAGATAAATTACAGATGACGTGATATTTGACGAGATAATTGCGAGATAATTTACAGATGACGTGATAATTGACGAGATAATTGCGAGATAATTTACAGATGACGTGATAATTGACGAGATGACGAGATAATTTACAGATGACGTGATAGTTGACGAGATAATTGCGAGATAATTTACAGATGACGTGATAACTGACGAGATAATTGCGAGATAATTTACAGATGACGTGATAATTGACGAGATAATTGCGAGATAATTTACAGATGACGTGATAATTGACGAGATGACGAGATAATTTACAGATGACGTGATAATTGACGAGATGACGAGATAATTTACAGATGACGTGATAATTGACTAGATAATTGACGAGATAATTTACAGATGACGTGATAATTGACGAGATAATTGCGAGATAATTTACAGATGACTAGATAATTGACGAGATAATTGCGAGATAATTTACAGATGACGTGATAATTGACGAGATAATTGCGAGATAATTTACAGATGACGTGATAATTGACTACATAATTGCGAGATAATTTACAGATGACGTGATAATTGACTACATAATTGCGAGATAATTTACAGATGACGTGATAATTGTCGAGATGACGAGATAATTTACAGATGACGTGATAATTGACTACATAATTGCGAGATAATTAACAGATGACGTGATAATTGACTACATAATTGCGAGATAATTTACAGATGACGTGATAATTGACGAGATGACGAGATAATTTACAGATGACGTGATAATTGACTACATAATTGCGAGATAATTTACAGATGACGTGATAATTGACTACATAATTGCGAGATAATTTACAGATGACGTGATAATTGTCGAGATGACGAGATAATTTACAGATGACGTGATAATTGACTACATAATTGCGAGATAATTTACAGATGACGTGATAATTGACTACATAATTGCGAGATAATTTACAGATAACAGTTTTGCCAATACCACGATTTCGTCGCCCAATTGGGCTACTTTTGATTTTGACTAGTGTGCCGCGTGTTGAGAATAGATTTGTTAACTTGAGAGAATTCGAGAGTATTATAAAATGTCCTTTTAATATGTTTAATCTACACAAGCTGATAACAGCAATACCTAAATGTTGGAAAGACAGGATCAAAAAAGGAGATCTAAGATGGTGTGAACAAACTAAACAAAATCCTTTTTTGAAATAAATGACCAAAATGTTTATGTTTCTATGTTAAGTTCGAAAAACATTAGATGTTAAATCAAGATAAACAACAAGCAAAATGTATTAACTATTGGGAACAAAAGTTGACACCAAGAAATGACTGGTACAACATATTCTTGTTTAAGATTAAGAATAGAATTCTAAACAAGATTGGTCACTTTCAATTTAACCTGATTTATAATCTACTTCCATGCAAAAAAAATCTATATAAATGGAAATTAACTGAATCAGACAAATGTATTTTCTGTAATCAACTTGATGATTATACACATTTTTTTGTCTCATGTATCAAGAATAAGTTCTTTTGGAAACAGATAACAACATGTTCTTAAAAGAACTCTTAAATATAATTCCTTCAGAATATCCCTTGAATACGTAATTTGTGGCTGGAAAATAAATAACTCTGAATTTGATATAGCCAATGTTATAACCATCCTTGCATGTTATGCAATATACAAGTTTCGCATGATATAACGAAACCCCAAAGGAGTTACCAATATTCCATTTGTTTTATTTAGAAGTTAAAAAACTTAATGATTTACTAGCTAATTCAAAAAAACACCAGAGGATTCCAATCACAAATACAGAGCAATGGAACGAATTGAAAACGTGTCTAAACATATAAATTAGGGACCGTTCATTATTTATGGTGGAGGGGGGGTTGGGTAAACTATAGGGGGGTCATGTAACTTTCATATGTTGAAATAGGGGGGTTATGTAACTTTTTATTCTTGAACAGAGGTTGTGTAAATTTGTACTATAAAGATGGTGGTGATTGGAGTGATTTTAAAGGCTATTTTGGAGTGTAAATGCCATTTTCTTCTGCGCTTCGCGCATATTTTCTTAAAACCTATCGACTTCAAAAACTGTTACTATGAGACGACTGGACAGCAAATCGACGATACGGTGGAAAAACATCTATATAATCATCAACGGTCGAGACATTAGAGCCACAGGGTGTATAATGTTACAAAATCCAATTTCATGATTAAAAAATGTGATTTATTGCATGCTTTTCACCTCATCTCTGCTTTGCACCAATGCTCACAAAAGTAGAACGTTTCACTGGATTATACGTTTCTGCTCAGAATGTTCTAACTTGCTCGGGTTATAAAGACTCACAAAACCACCCAAAATGTATAAATATGAAAAAAATTCCAACTCGCTACGCTCGCCATTACTTATTTCACACAATAAAAAGAAGGGGCATCATAAAATTATTGGCCGTTCAGATAGGGCACAAACAAAATTTGCCAACGTATCCATGAACAAAATTCCAAACGTAAAGACAGCCCCTTATAAAGTATGTGACAAGTTGATTTTTTTTCGGGGAGAGGGGGGGGGGGGGGGTTGTGTAAAAAGCTACTGGTTAGCAGGGGGGGTCATGTAATTTTCAGTTTCAGCTGAAGGGGGGTTAGGTAATTTTAACATACGAGTCTCGAATTTGTCCCAACCCCCCTCCATCATAAATAATGAACGGTCCCTTAGTTGTTTTTTTGTTTGTTTTTGTTTGTCGACTCGACTGAGAGCGTCATGTATCGTTGAACATCGTGAACCACTAAGATATGGTTAACGATATTTGGTGGTATGGGAGACTCTCCGATCGAGTCATGATTTCTGTAAATTATCAACAATAACAAAATGAATATTCTTAATATTATGTTATAAATATGTTTAGAATTAAGAAAATAAAAGCACGAGTGCTCCATGCACTGTGGAAACCAAAAAAACCCAAAAAAACCTCACTGTGATTACTTGCTATCTACTGAAGATAGCATAGATAGCAACTTATTCTGATAGACTTGGCATCGAATGAAGGAAGCAATTTACTCTGTTAGGAACCGCCCGAAATAACTCCGAGTTGAAGGTAGCCCAATTTTTAGCAAACCACACCACAGCTTTTCAACACGCGGCACACTATTCAAAATCAAAAGTAGCCCAATTGGGCGACGAAATCGTGGTATTGGCAAAACTGTTATCTGTAAATTATCTCGCAATTATGTAGTCAATTATCACGTCATCTCTAAATTATCTCGTCATCTCGTCAATTATCACGTCATCTGTAAATTATCTCGCAATTATGTAGTCAATTATCACGTCATCTGTAAATTATCTCGCAATTATGTAGTCAATTATCACGTCATCTGTAAATTATCTCGTAATCTCGACAATTATCACGTCATCTGTAAATTATCTCGCAATTATGTAGTCAATTATCACGTCATCTGTAAATTATCTCGCAATTATGTAGTCAATTATCACGTCATCTGTAAATTATCTCGCAATTATGTAGTCAATTATCAAGTCATCTGTAAATTATCTCGCAATTATGTAGTCAATTATCACGTCATCTGTAAATTATCTCGTCATCTCGACAATTATCACGTCATCTGTAAATTATCTAGCAATTATGTAGTCAATTATCTAGTCATCTGTAAATTATCTCGCAATTATCTCGTCAATTATCACGTCATCTGTAAATTATCTCGCAATTATCTCGTCAGTTATCACGTCATCTGTAAATTATCTCGCAATTATCTCGTCAACTATCACGTCATCTGTAAATTATCTCGTCATCTCGTCAATTATCACGTCATCTGTAAATTATCTCGCAATTATCTCGTCAATTATCACGTCATCTGTAAATTATCTCGCAATTATCTCGTCAATTATCACGTCATCTGTAATTTATCTCGTCATCTCGTCAATTATCACGTCATCTGTAATTTATCTCGTCATCTCGTCAATTATCACGTCATCTGTAAATTATCTCGCAATTATCTCGTCAATTATCACGTCATCTGTAAATTATCTCGCAATTATCTCGTCAATTATCTAGTCATCTTGCAAATATGTAGTCATTTATCTCGTCATGTCATCATCTGGTTAACTCGTCATGACCCTTCAGGGCCACCGTATTAAACACTATTACTGTTTCAAACACGAAGGATATCAAACAACTCATTATAGTGTGCCACTGTATAGATGGATTTTTTACGACGTTGTAAAATAAGGGATTTACGGACGTTTTCATCTAAAATTGGCTACCATTTCTTCCAGTTCATGTCAGTTTTTACGCCGATGCAGTAGCATGAAATCTCACATTTCGGGTCGTTGGTGTCTGAATATATTGATTCGATAAAACAGTATGAAGTAAAATAGATGTATGCTTCATTGTAGGTTAGTGGGTAAACGATTAGCGGTCTCCTTTTGTATATATTTCGTCCTAAATAAGTGTTAGTTATTTATAAATAGGTGATCGACTAAATTTGAATTTTTCGTGTTTACATTAGGACGCCCTCGTACCTAATAATTTGGGGTCAAATCGAACTTGCGTCCCGGTTGTATAATGCAATGGTTTAAATCGGAGAATAGACTCGTAAGTGTAGATTCGTGATTCCCAATCTGCTCGGCTTACGCTTCGCAGATTCGGAATCACGAATATACACTTACTCATCTATTCTCCTTAACTGAATGTCACTTGTTCAACAAAACCCGGCTTTTTTTAAAGCTACACGATATGCAAGTCAGCTTGCACCGGGCACGGTTGAGTAATCATTCAAGGCATACATTTGGTGTACATGCGTTTAGTTAAACGCGCGTTAAACTACCCTCATACCAATTTGTACAGTTGGACACTTTTCAGTGAGTTAGACGCGTGTTTAAGTTAAACAAATTTTCCAGAATTGCGTTTAGTAAAACGATGTAAAAGTCAACACTTTCCACGTGGCTATTGGTTTTAACTTACCGTCTTACCGCTCCCATAACCCTCCAGGGTCGTAGGGGCACTGCATGACGGATTTCTTCACCACCTCCCTCCATCTGACTCGGTCATGTGCTAATGCTTGGGTTTCTGCGAAGGTTTTCCCAGTCCATTCTGTGATGTTGTCTCTCCAACTTTTCCTCTGGCGACCTCTTCTTCGCTTGCCCTCTACGGTGCCCTGCAGGATGGTCTTGGAGAGGCCACTTGATCTAGTCACATGGCCATACCATTTTAGTTTCCGCTTTTTCACGGTGGCCAGCAGGTTTGTATAGTTCTTCATGTGCTGTACCACTCTTCGACGCACTTCCTCGTTTGTGATGTGGTCAGTATATGAAATGCCAAGGAGGCGTCTAAGACTTCTCATCTCTACCGCTTCGATCTTTCTCTGTAGTTCTGCCGTCAGAGTCCATGACTCGCATGCATACAAGAAGATGGAGAGCACGCACAAGGGCATGCAGAAGCCTTAGTTTGGTGCCAAGAGTGATATTTTTATCTCTCCAAATGGGTTGTAACTTCGCCAAGGCAGCTGTTGTAAGTGCGATTCTTAAAAGGATTACTGGCTTTGAACCTTCGTCGCTGATGACGGCCCCAAGGTATTTGAACTTCTTTTAAGAAGTTAAAACTGTCTGCAGTCTTTGGCCATTGACTGTGATTGGTGTTGTTATCACTTCGTCTTGCACCGGGCACGGTTGAGTAATTGGTTTTACCATTATACAAAACAGATTTGTCAGAAACCTGTTCCAACTTTCAAGGAATATCTCAAGGATTACTGATTTCATACTAGGCATGTTTGTACTAATTTCAATGCATTTCTCATGGCGATTTCAAACATGGTAATGAAATGCAATAAGTAAGTTTTTGAAGGTGACATTTCATAAAAGATGATGACACAAAGTATTGAAAAAAGTATATAAAAAAATTAAAAAACCAAAACAATTAATTTCAATTTTACCCATAATCCCTAGTTCACATTTGCGACATCCGACGGGTTTTCACAAATCGCATCACATATTTCAATCCTGATACGGTATGTGACATAAATGTCTTTAATATTTCAACGTTCAAATTGTCATCATATCGTCCACATATCATTCACCAATTGCATACTGTGCTATAATCCTCTTATACATTTATTTTTCTCAAAATTCATCATTAAGTGTTGTCAATGACAAATAAATGAAACACTTTCTCGACTCTATATTGCACATTATTAATCAAACGAAAACACGTACAATACATACTACGGTTATGGGCGTAGCTAGGGGAAATGCAGAGGGTCACGCGACAATGTCGCCATTTTAAAAGGGGCGACAAAACACAACTGTGCAGTTTTCATAATTTAATCTCAATACGCTAAAAGGGCTGTCACACCTACGGCGATCAGACCTTGCGCTGAAAAAAAGTATTACAAAGTATCAAAGCGCTAAGCCAATCGCATAAGGCCTCTAAGAACCGATTAGTGACACAGTGGACACTGGCTTGGACGGGAGAGGGTCCCCATGGCCGCCCTTGAGTGCCAGACATAGCGCCGCTCTTGTTCCTACTCTGCTGCGATCAAGCCAGCGCTTGAATTGCGCTGAAAACGTATCGAAATATGAACAACAAGCGGGTTTAAAGCTAAATCTTTGCAATTGATTGACAAGACAAAGTTGTCAAATCTTTAAAACTAAGTAGATCGTAGTATGTTCCTATCCCGCTTATCACGTTTTTAATGCGCTTTTAGTATGACCTATTGCGTTCCTACTTTCAACAAGTAACACTTGGATAAATGTCAGTTTAACTTCTTCCCTAATACGTTGCACTCAAACGGGAAGAAATCATTTTCAATTTCTACCTTAACCTAGGCACCTGCAAGAAAACACATATAATACACTTGAATCCGGGAAACGCCGATCTTCGTTGACACGCACGTGGACAGACTGTCCTCCCCTATGTCAAGCATTAAAGAACGGGAATGCAACAATGTTGTATCATTTATCATGCAATTATCATGATTATCATCATCGATAATTTAGGGGAGGTGCTAATAACTTAATCATGAAGGCCTGATTACGGTTAGGCCTGATATAAAAAGAATGGCTTACCTTGCCAGGATTATAATAGAATAGTTTAAACATCACCTCGGTTTATCTTCATTCTTCACTCTTCTTCATCTTCTTCATCTTCTTCATCTTCTTCATCTTCTCCTTCCCTCTTCATACTTGTTGCCTTCTGAAGGCCTTTCTTTTACAGCTTCCTGCTAATAAAAGCTTTGTTATCAATCAAAGGATACGGAATGCTGTTTATCGCGATCCTTCATGAAGCTGAAAATTAATGTTCTATTAATGTTCTATTATTGCATGCATATCAATTCATATTGATAAGTAAAACATTCACACGGTAAATAATACGTCTACGTGGTGTGAAACGAATACGGTCAATGCCCATTGACCAAACACTGAAGCCCCTCACTCCGCCACTAATGCACAGTTCACTGCGCATCATTTGCATAGCCTAACCTAGGTCACTGTTCCAAATGAAAAGATATTTCTTCCCTAATACGTTGCACTCAAACGGGAAGAAATCATTTTCAATTTCTACCTTAACCTAGGCACCTGCAAGAAAACACATATAATACACTTGAATCCGGGGAACGCCGATCTTCGTTGACACGCACGTGGACAGACTGTCCTCCCCTATGTCAAGCATTAAAGAACGGGAATGCAACAATGTTGTATCATTTATCATGCAATTATCATGATTATCATCATCGATAATTTATATCTTATATTTACAAAACAGACTGACTGAAAACTGAATAGCCACAAATATCTTACAGACCTAAGTTAAGTGAGACTGCAAGTCTACTTTGCATGGAATCCTTCACATACCCATCCTTCGCCGTTTCGGACCGCCATCGCCCATGCTTCTTAAAAAGCCGGCCATGAACACCATAATTGGCTGCAGCGGTTGCCCCATCTTTTCGAAGCCTATGTAACCCAAACTCTTAGGGTTAGCACTAGTCAAAGCATCATTAAAGATTTCTAAACAGCTCGTGTAGGAAAGCTGCCCATCTCTAAGCCTGTAAGAATTATCTGATTTCATAAAATTAATCTCATTAAATCTAAGAAAACATGCATATGCTAATAATATCATATAGTACATAATCGAAGTTCTTCAGGTTATCTTCAATACCAAAGTTATTGATGAGAAGTCTAATAATCTCTGGCGAAACAGGCTCTTTCTTAACAATAGGTTTAGCCAGTATTTTCTTAAGATTGGAGAGAAATTTGAGCCACAGGGGTTCACAGTCCAGACGCCACTTGATAGCGTAAAATGTAGACTGGATCCTAGATAATGGGGCTTTGTCATTATAAATAAAGATAAGATATCTAGCAATACCTTCAGCACTGGCCAAAACAGGAGACATACCATATATCATGAGCCCACTTCTCCCAATAGGAGAGCATTCTATTATATTTATCAGTTGTACTCTCAGCTCTCGATGCTTCTAAAACTGTCATCATAATAACTTTATAATTATCGTCGGGTTGTTTCCATCTGCAAGTGCAATAATAACATTAAATATAAATGTTATCAAATTATCTCATACCAGTATTCTTATATATTCTCAAAGAATCACTAACCAACTGGTTAATCTCAAACATGATTCTGTGATCAAACAGTGTACCAAGCACTGTAGCCTTCAGGCTCGTTTTGGTCTCGCCAAATTTAGTGTAACTTTATAACTATCATCGGGTTATTTCCATCTGCAAGTGCAATAATAACATTAAATATAAATGTTATAAAATTATCTCATACCAGTATTCTTATAATATTCTCAAAGAATCACTAACCAACTGGTTAATCTCAAACATGATTCTGTGATCAAACAGTGTAACAAGCACTGTAGCCTTCAGGCTCGTTTTGGTCTCGCCAAATTCAGTGTAACTTTATAACTATCATCGGGTTATTTCCATCTGCAAGTGCAATAATAACATTAAATATAAATGTTATCAAATTATCTCATACCAGTATTCTTATAATATTCTCAGAGAACCACTAACTAACTAGTTAATCTCAAACATGATTCTGTGATCAAACAGTGTATCAAGCACTGTAGCCTTCATGCTCGTTTTGGTCTCGCCAAATTTAGGGATAGTCAACGGTCTCACCGTTACATATGGCACAGTTGCCTTACCCTTATCTCTAGCCCAGTGGCCATGATCATGATGATCATAAAAAATCTATCTCAACACACACACAATTTTAGCCCTCCAACCTTATGCAAAGAATAGCACTTATGATGAGCAACTTGGATCCAAAAATGGATTTTGTATTACGCCTATGCACAAAAATATCGTCAGTGTCAGAAAATCGTTAAACATGTGAAACCATATACCTAAATAAACTATGCTTGGAGAATACAAGAGGCCAAAATGGTGATGAACTACCAACTTCGCTCGAGCTTTACACACAACATGTACATGACTAATGACCTAACTCAATGAACAGATAGGAGCCACAACCCAATTGTTCTCGCCACTCCAATCACAAGAGAAAGCATCAACTGATTCTGTACCATGTGCACCAGTATTTAGAATTAAACCCAACTGGTTTTGCGTTAGAATCGTCTGCAAAACGGTCTACAGAATATGACCCCAACAATTTGGAAATAAATTGAAAAAAGATATACGAAACACCCCAATCATCAAAATCGATCTCGCGGCTTATACCAATCTGCGACTTGGTTTTGATTTATCGGAATCCCTTGTACATCTAATGAGATGTTATGTAATTAACAGAACACAAACAAACTCACGTTGAGGTTGTGTAATTCAGGCACTCTACTACCTTAGGAAACGATATCTATTACACCTTTGTTATCAGCCAAAACTCGTACACTATTGGTACTTAATTGTAGCGAAAAAGCTTGAATAGCTAAGGATACACCCTTTAACTTACGCCATGTTGAACTTTTCAATTGTTCCTCACCATTCCAAATCTTGTTAAATTTCATCGTGTTCCCAAACTCAACCGTCCAAGCTCCCCATCCAGTTTGACTAGCGTCTGAATATACCAAAAGCTGAGGAACAGAATAATTGAAAAGAAAACGTTTATTGAGCTGTACTAGGTTGTTTTTCCAGGAAAACAACTCTTCAACCATTTTACTATCATCACTGACTCTAAACACATTATCCCATTTTACTCGTTGCAAAATTTCTTGATACATAAACATTGTTATCAGTTGAGCAATATGCCGTACTACTGGAATATTAAAGATTATCTTACCGACTAAAGCGGCTACCTTCCTGGGAGTTGTCCAGGGTAAACAATTCGTCTAAACACTTTTGTATATCAAATATTCGTCCCTGTATCACATATATTGCACCTTCACGAGCATTTCATGTAATACCCAACCAATCAAACAACTGTGTAGGATCCCAATGAGACTTCATAACATTGGGTACAAAACCTGAATCAATAAGGTCTTTAACAACACTTGCGACTCTGCTACATTCTGCCTCTGAACTTGTTCTACACCATCCATCGTCGATATAACACACGAAGAAACTCATACTGCCTATCAAGTATCGTATTGTGTATAAAATATTACTTCTGACTTATAAATGTCTTCATGGTACTGCGCCAATCTATCTTCAAGATCTAATCAAACAATATACACCTTCACGCAATCTTCGTTCTTCATCTCTATCGCGTCTTGTCTGCTCTTCAACGTCCACTCAGTATGGTCAACGTTCCTTCTCTGTGTCAGCTGCAGAACTCTGGAATAATATTCCACTTCATGTGAAAAATGCAGAGACTATATTTCAGTTTAAGAAATCCTTAAAGACTCATTTGTTCACAAAGGCTTTTTAATTGTAGTCCATATCCATGTATTTGTTTGTTATTATGTTTTTATGTTAAAGCGCTTAGGGATCTCGATGTTAGGCGCTATACAAATATGGTTATTATTATTATTATTATTATTATACTGCGCCAATGCTATACTAGAGGCCTCAACACTTGAAATATGCCAATGCTAGGTTCCAGTCTTCGAACTTAATCTTGTCTTTCCAAAGAGAATGGTTAATATATCCCAGATCTAAAATCAATCTAAGTTTGCCATTGGCTTGACTGAAACAGAAAGTGGGTTAACAACAAAAGGAATATACAAAGACTCATTAACAATAGATTTGTCAACTAATTCTAAAATAGCACTAGAAACAATGTCCTTAAAATTGTAAGCTGACTTATTGATCGTGAACACCGCTGTGGAAGGCGTTTCAATGCCAATGGAATTTTGTAACCATATTATATAGTATCAAGAACTACAGAGTAAGCACCATTACTCCTCCAGAAAAGTAAAGCAGATTTAAGTCTGCCTCTGAGAACAGGACTTGTTATCATGGTTATCCCTTGCTCATAATCAAAATAATCAATATAGTTATTATTGTCGTACCCAGAGTTCCGTCCCATGAATCATATCAGTATTATCGTCTGCTTTATGAGATACCACCAGAGCACGTATAAAAACACATAAATAACAACGGTCACTTCATGTTGTATGTAAATAAAACAACTATGAAAGCACTCAGGCTCGAGGGAACATAACCGATACCATTTATCATATTATCATTAATCATAACACATTAATCGATAATCAATAATATTACATGAACAGATTCTCACCCCTGCTACTGCTGGGTACCACCTTCTTTATTAAAGGTTGTGGCAACTCTGCATGTACTACTCCAATGTCCCAGTTTGCCACATCCAAAACAGATGTCTGTAAGTTCCGGACTGTCCCAAAGTTTGGGTTCCACCATAACTAGACCGAGCTGGGTATATATTGAAGCTCCCAGGGCCACGAAAAGTATTAGCTTTGCGATCAGACCCCTGCTCCCGTCTTTGGTATGGTTTGCCTCATCTGAGTCGCTTGCAAGATCATCACTCAAGTACTCATCCACTACTGCCCACCCTGTATGTCAACAAAAACCACTAAGAAATACGCATCATTACACATGTAGTCAAAAATTATCAACACAACAAGCCTATATGTAAACATATCACAATCAACATCTATGCCTGTACCAAGACACATGTATCATTATTATGATGATGGGCATTATACAATCAAGTGTGTGAATACAAGAGATTGTACAGACATTATTTGTAATCGAAAGTACAAACGTAACAATGACATAACATAGCTCCAGGTATTCAACGAAATATATAATCCGGCTTACGATGAAAAACCGACACAGCTGGTCTCAAGCATAGCAGCTATTGTCCGATAAACATCGGAAACAAGATAACACCATGTAATGATTCGTAATATTATACTTACAAACATCTCATACTTTAAAAATTGATATAAAAGACTATATACACAACAAACTATACAGAACGAACCTCCTTCACTTTTATCTGCTAATCTTATCAGTTTGTTTCGCTTTTTCAGAGCGGTAACTCCTATTTTCCACCTCAGCTTAGAATCGTCCGTCCGATACCAATTCTCCTACCAAGGCGATATCCTCTAAATGCCAGAGTTAAAAACGTACTGCGTTTTATTCCCTTTGCGATTAAATTGCAATTCGGAAGCTGTAGTTTATAGTAATTTCTTACTCTCGACTTTCTGCTTGTGTAAGCTATTGTCGTACACTTTAAGATCACCAAAAACTTACTTTATACAGTCTCCAACATCTGTTTAATGAAATACTCAGATGACACGGCACCTCTCTGTTCATCTGCATTAAACATCACGTTGTTGGAATTCAGACTCGAAAAAACCCGCGCTAATAATTCTAAGAAATAATACGTCTACGTGGTGTGAAACGAATACGGTCAATTATTATGAATATTAACAAGGCAGAACAGAAATTGCGGCCAATATACGCAGCGATGGAAATATCTACATGACTTTCCACCAGGGTTGAGTAGGTAATAAATCAGTTGAAAAAGTGCTCCTCTAGTAGGAATCGATCTATAGATGGTGTGACCGGTGACGTCGTGTATTTACAAATGGGACACCCTCTGTTGATTCCCTCCAGGCAGAATATACAGTAAAGTTAATGAAGACAACATGAAATTTCTTTCTAATGAATTGTAAAACTCATTTTTTTAATTTTTTTTTTGTGAAATGCGATAGCTTATAGCATTCCTAAGCAAGTTTAAAGACAGTTTTGATAACAATTTGTTGTGACACCACAATCTAGTTAGAAAACATGATCTGGCCTATGTAAACTATAGGAACTCTTGCCCGGTGTGTTTTGTCTCAAATCAACAGAGGGCGTCCTAAATGTAAACAACGGTCACCTCATCTATAGACCTCTACATTGTCAGATTGTAAGGCACATAACTCAGCCACTAGACTAGCGAGAGTTGAACTGACTAAGACATGATTTTAATCCCTCTTATTACGGAATAAAGCAATACTACTATTATGATCAGTATACACAATATTATTAATAGAGCTAGAGAGACACACGTGATCGTCAACCCCGGGTTGAAAGTCATGTGGGAATTTCCAGTACTGCATTATACATATCGCGTATACGCTTATATAAAGATATGGTAGTACAATTTTATATTAACAGTATTTTATTGGTTATTCAAGAGCACCCAACTAAACTAGAGTGACATGGTAGTAACATTCTGTATTCTTGAATACAGAATCTTACAGAATCTTATGCTAACACATATATTTTGCAATGTAGAGCAGCATCGATGCAATAATAGCCTTGTGTTTCATACTCATAGCCCAGGTTTATCAATATAAATGTATTTGATCAAACCTATTTTGCGATGTAGATAAAGCAGAATCGATTCAATAATAGCCTTGTTTTCCACACTATCAATATTAACGTTTTTAATCAAGGTGTATAAGAGTATACGTTGTCGTGGTGAAGTAGACATTAATTTGATCCAATATATCAAACGTCTCGTTTGTCGTTCTTTAAGAGCGTTCTTTAAGGTCTAGGTTGATTTGCACCAAATTTGGAAACAGATTTTCTCAATGTTACCGTGGGCTTACCCCTTAGAGTCATATATCAAATTGAAGCTTAGGTAAGGGGAGACGTCAAAACTCGACCGCCCGTTGACTGCCGGTTACGGGCGGTTCCGCCCGGTTCTTTCGGGTCAAATGTTTTACTGGTATATGAATATTCGCGCATGCAACACTGAACAACCGCCGGTTGACTTAATGCTGTAATCTGACCAATTTACACTATCAATCTGTTACTTTGCGGTCATAATCGCTCTCTCTATAATCGTTCTATAAAAAAAAAACATTCATAGACTTTCGGTATTGATTTTAAAAAGTTAATTGAGCTATAAACAGATTGAAAAAGCCGACCCCAGCGAAAATCAATAGCTGTATTGTACTGGTTGTCAACTGAGACTTTTAAGTCTTAAAAGAGCCCATTACTTCAAGATGTTATTGCTCACGTGTGTGACGAGGCACTTTCAACCGGTCGTGTTCACCAGAGTGTTACTATTTGACCTCATTATGTGTGTATATTATAACAGACGACACGTTTTGTGAGAACCGAACGGAACCGGCCGTAACCGGCGGTTGCCGGGCGGTCGAGTTTTGACGTGATCCCTAACAGCGTTTCGAACACTGCGCGTTATTTTGATCTGGTTGCTATGGTAACCAGACAAGGCCTCTGATTGCCTAAACACTGGGACAAAGATAACTAGAAAACTAAATGTTGCATGTTCACCATACTTTGGTAGATGATGTATGGGAACAATCATCATCATCATCATCATCAGTACGCTTTTCGTCCTAATTGGACATCGCGTGCTCCACCAGCTCAATCCATCCCCCCCCCCCCCCCCCCCCCCCCCCTATCACTAGCCAAATTAATCATATTGCATAAATCAGTGTTCATAATGTGTGTGTTTATTAGGTCTTTCGTAATTGTTGACCACCAAGAGGTCGGAGGCCGTCCTGGGTCCCTAAGTGTTGGGTTGAAATACTCTGTTAAGGCTTTCCGAGCTGGAGTATCAGCATTGAGTCGGAGCAGGTGACCTAGAAAACGTAGTCTTCGTCGTTTTATGATTTTGTAAAACCATTTTATTGGTTTTACGTTATAATTCAAATTTGGAAAGATAAATTGAAAATCCGGCTTCATTGGTTCATTCCCCTATTCAAGCTTATTATCCATTTCAAATATCACCCTGATACGAGGTTTAGTTTTCTAGTTATCTTTGTACCAATATTGCAAGTTTACGTGTTTTATAGTTTTGAGATATCGTGCAAAACGTATGAAAAATATCAAAATTGGCTAGAAAAAAAATTGACATTTTGGATAAAAATAATTGTTCAATTATGGAGGAGCATGAATTTAGACACATTTTGAGCCATTTTGGGTGAAAATAGCAATTATATTAGCATTTTATTGATTTTTAAAGATAAATGGCTTAAAAATAGCCGAGTGAGAAAAATAAAGAAATACATAAGAAATTACGTTGACTTTGAAATTTCGATGATTTATGATGTGTAATTAATTATTTTAATATTTAAATAAATAAATTTAATCAAATGTTACAATTATTTGATCAAAAAATAATTAAAACTGAAAATGCTTAAAATCGCAGGGTAAGCGTTTAAAAGCTAATAAAATACTTGACAAATTTGGATAGTAACTTGATATATTCAAACATGGCTACATACAGCCAGATTGGTTTCAAAGTGGGTCTATTTAGCAGAAACTATAAATACTTATCAATCATCAAATTAGTATTGAGTAAATAATGATTAATAAATAGTTAACTAAATGATTAATGAATGATTAATGATTAATTGATAATAAATAATAAACTTTTTTACTAATTACAAAAAAAAGTATTACAAAACTAGTGGCTGTACCAATCTCTCACCAAAACCAATTACCTTTCCATTAGTACTATTTCAGGTCATTGTATACATGTAAGTCAATACCGTGGTGAATGACGGGACTATTTTGAATAAGTGCACAAAGACATGTTACGGTGATTTGTTCCTTGCGTGTTATGAGTATGTCTGCAAAATTGTCAAAAGGCTGCGTATGGATAATTGGAAATAGTTGTAATCTGCTGTTATGATTGGTTGACAGGGTTGTGTGTTAACTTGTGTGGGTGAAATTGTGAACAAATGAAACCAAGGGTACTTGACGTTTTGGGTGGTCTTATTTAACACTATACTTAGAGAACCAAATGCAATATATCCATGATGTGACCTTGCTAGAAAATAAGTTGATCTCTGCAATACCAGTACATGTTTGTTTTATTTGTCTAAAATAGTATTATACTCTTGCGAGAAAATGTCTGAAAAGAATCCTGAATGGCTTAAAATGCCCTCAAAGATCATTTAAATTCAAAACGTTCTCAGGACCTTAAAGCGGGCCGAGCGTCACGCCGCAAGACACTCTAAGGTGGCTTGGTCAGGTCAATAAAAAACGCACAGTCAAAAAATCGCACAGTACATAAAACAGCACAGTCAACAACTAATGGCCAATCTTCCGGGAAAAATTAAGCTATGTTGGGTAAAATACTACACTTCAGGATGATAAAAAGGGAACATGGTTGTTTGTTGGGTAAAAATTAACACAACAGTGGTTGAGTAGAGTCTTACACAACACATAGTGAACATTTTACCCATCAAATAGCTAAATTTTACCCAACAAAGTTTAAAACTTTGACACAATATCGTTTGGTAAATGCAGGTATATATATTTTAAGCCATTTTGGGTGTCATATTTGCATTATAATCTTCTTTCGCAATTTTATTATCCACAGAATTAAAGAAGAAGAACTTAACTTAACTTGACCGGACCGGGGCTTGAACCCACAACCTCTGTACGAGGGGGTATCAAAAACCAAGGAGCCAGAAACTTCATTTTGTTATGTGATCCTTCAGACATCTTTACAAAGTCCCTGTGCAAAGTTACACATTTGTCCTACTATTTATTACCTGTCCACAGACCGCCATTGTAGAGGTCCTCAGATTGACCGCCATTGATTGATTCTCAGATTGCCTCAGACGGTGTTATTCCAAAAACAGCAATAAATAGTTTAAAGTGTTGGCAGAAAGGGTCAAAAGTCATGTAAGGGACATTCGAGGTCAATCTGTGTACACCCCATATTACCCATAAGTTTATTGTCACCAAGCTTGTTTGTAATGACCTTTGACCCCTTTCTGTCAAAATTGTATTGCTGTTTTGGGAATAACACAATCTGAGGCAATCTGAGATTCAATCAATGGTGGTCAATCTGAGGATCTCTACAATGGTGGTGTCTGTGGACAGATAATAAATGGTCGGAGAAATCTGTAACTTTGTACGGGACTTTGTAAAGATGTCTGAAGGATCACATATCAAAATAAAGTTTCTGGCTCCTTCACTTTGATACCCCCTCGTATATTAAGACTGACTCCATATCCACTGGGCTAACGAAGTAGTTGATGATGTGGAAGTGTTTTGTGTTGATATAAACTATTGTATATATGACTAAATAGGACAAGATAGAAAGAAATTGCTGAAATTAGTTGGTAAATGTTGAGATTGGCATGAAAAAAGCATAAATATAATGAAACTAGTAAATTATAATGCTATATTATCTTAAGGGAGACCGATGTGTGAAGGTCAGGTTGCCGGCAAACCGGTGAAAAATCGACCATGATAATAATGTGCTCCAGTGACACTACACGCACGGCTAGTTAACTTTACCTTGACAATAGTTACATCAATCGGTAACACTACATTATGCACATTCTTTGCACATTTAAGCTATGGCGGGTGACAACGGTCAAAGCTTTCTAGTGTACAGAATTAAACTTGAGGACCTTATCCCGGCTTTTTGTAGGTAAAATGTGATATGATTTATACATTTATTATAGTCCTATAGAATAAAACAATAGTCTTATGGGAGTTAAGTAGTGACAGATCTTGTCTGAGATTTCCTACATTGTTATACCTATTGCGTATATAATAATCTTATAAGCTTATTATACGCAAAGTAGTACAGGACTATTACAGCTACTTCACTCCTAAAATAATATAAATTGTCTTAAAATAACTATAACATGTATAAACATATCACAATTTCCAAATCCGGGATTAAGTCTTCTAGGCATTTTTACCCAACAATCTTATACTTTTATGGAATCAATCAAATCATGTTTTACCCAATTACGGGCACTTTTCTACACTTCCAGAGTGTAAAACTCGGAATTCAATAGTAAACTATTGCATGTGTAAACAGTTATTTTATGAAATCGATGTTTAGCACATGCACAATATTGGGTAAAAAACTACACATTTCCTTTGTACCCAGCAAAATTTGACACTCATTTCTAAGCGTGTAGAACACATGTGTTCTGCACGAACTTACACAATTTTGACTTTTTAAACCAAAATGACCTATAAATACCGCAAAATAAACCTTTTGGATTTAATGTGCACGTGTCCGGTGTTAAAAAGGTGTTACATTAATGAAAATGTCCGAGGTGTTCTCTGCGATTTGCAATGTAGTGTCAGTGCTTAGCCACCTGATTGTGAATGTGGGAGGGTCTCATTCAAAATGTGCCAAATTCACCACAAGTATTTCGTGCCCAAAAGAACAACTCGGTCATCTGCGGGAGGGGGGGGGGGGGGGGGCTCCCAGACTTTGAAATTCCGACTTTCAATATTCCCGCATATTGCCATATGTTGCTTTTGCCAGAGTTGCGAAAAGAGCAGGACAACTTAATCTTGTTAACCAGGTATATCTCTACCAGAAATAATACAAATGTGAGTATGTTAGGTGGTTTGAGGTCTGGGGCTCCTACTAAAATGCAAAACGGATGTTAAATTGTCTCCGTCATTCCATTGCGAGGTGCTTATAGACTGCATGCTGGGATTACATTGAAGCAACCTCTGGTATTGCATATTCCGATATACTCACGAAGGAAGTGATAATTGAGTGTAGCGTGCATTTCCCAACTTCTGCTGGTCCACGCGTACACTATAAGAGATGTTTGCGTGGTGCTCCAGAAACAGGAACAAGTCCACTGTCGTGATGCGAAAACGCAATAAATAGTATAGTGACGCGTCTTAATCTGGATCCACAAGGCATAGTGACGCGTGTGATGACTCCCTCTCTCTCTCTCTCTCTCTTTAGATTAAATAGTTTCGCGAATTGTAGGCCTACACAACGTGATTTGCAGCAGATCTGAATTAAAGCATTTATTTTATAGCCATGTTGAAATTGACCGTACATCTTTTTCATATGACAATGCATTAACATAATATAAAAATCAACCAAAACCAAGTTTAAAAATGCCATATTTGCATCATATTCCAAGGTTGCATTGCTTCAGTGATTGTTTTGATCAAAATAGAAATACATTTCAACATTGCCCATTGAACTGTACACACATTTATCTATTTAGGGTATTTATTCCTGTTTAGCAAATAATTCATCACTTTGTCACTTATATCATCTAATAACACATTTATCAGGTATAATATCGTGCAGGGGTAACGAGATAATGTGTGTTTCCATCTGATACCAAATACCTAAATTGTATGCACCATCTGTGGTACATATCTAAGTAAATACTCATTAGTGCTATATAACTGTTTAATATTATACTAAACTGTGCCAAAGATTACTCATTCCTCTAAGGAATCAATGCCAACCTAGTACGTATGACTTGTGTGTATAAGTTACGATAGTCGCCAAAGTAATATTTGTCTTCACCATTCGTACAAGCAACCTTAACACTTTCAACGCGGCTATTGGTTTTAACATAATTATACAAATAAGATTTTCCACAAACCTTTCCAAACTTTTAAAGTCTATCTCAAGGATTACTCAACAAATAATATGCATGCATTCTTCATGGTGACTCCAAATAATATGGTAATAAATTCCAATAATGTTGACATTTTGTAAACATTTTGTGAAATTTTGGAATGTCGCCTGCAGACGCCTGCCGCGTGGAAAGTGTCTGCAGACGACATTCCAAAATGTCACAAAATGTTTCAAAAATATAAAAACGATTGAATTTCATTACCATATTTGGAATCATCATGAGATATGCATTGAAATAAGTACAAACCTGCCTAGTATTGTTTCAGTAATTCTTGAAATAGACTCTGAAAATTGGGAACAGACCTAGTTTCTGAAAAATCTGTTTTGTATATGGTAAAACTAATAGCCGCGTAGAAAGTGTTTGAAACATTAAACTAAGACGAATACAAATAATATGTCTACAGTATTATTGAAATATTTGCTTTGGTGTAAGTCTTACGTACAGATGAGCAATACGTACTGGTTTTGCAGCACAGCCTTGGTATAAATCCTCCAAATGTTGAGTTGCGCTTAAAATCAATGAGACAATTCGCAAACAATTACTTATTTTCCCTAGAACACCGAAATACGTAGACATGTTTAATTTGCAAACTGATGTGTGCGGACCTCAGAATTATGTTTTTATTGCATTAATTAACTCGATTACATTTTTCTCAGTATACTCGATTAAATGTCTCCGTATAGCAAAAAGAAAATTGTAGAAAATGGTTAAACACGTCATTTGTTCTGTTGCAAATTCATCAACATTTTCAAGAACATTTTGAAAACCCCGTCTAGCGGACAAATCCTACTTTAGAGGACCGGAAAACAGTACAGCAGTGTTGTACAGCGAGGGGTTCACATCCCGGAATCTACCTCTGTTTTGTTCACCATACCAGATCAACAGGCAGGGGCGGATCCAGGGGGGTGCTGCGGTGGCTGCAGCACCCCGGGATATGACGAAGAAAAAAGAAGAAGAAAAAAGGGGAGAAAGAAAAAGGAAAGGGGGAAAGGAAAGGAGACAAAAAAGAAAGATAAGAGAAGAAAAGGAAACGGAAAAGAAAGGCAATATTTGGGCTAGAACAAGAAAAGGGCCTGATCAATTGCATTTTGGGGGGTCGTCTTTTCACAGCAACCCGGGTGCGACCATCCTGTATGCGCCCTTATCAACAGGAGTCAAGTGTCCAGTCAATTTCTTGGTTAAATTTTCACCGTATACCTGACAGAAAGCGGCATACATTTCTATCCAACATTGCTTTCATTCATTCATCCACACCCAATCCTATGTCATGTATTATATAGTTAGTCGATGTAGTTTAAGGCGACGAAAAAACAATGTTTTACGGATTGTCCTAAAGTTGGTCGGTTGGGCGAGTGCTTTTGTTTAAGGGTGTGCGAAATGTTGGTGAATTGATATCAAAATTGTCCAGCAATGTCAAATATTTTCAAAAAACCAAACATATATTACATTCTAGGGGGGGCTGGGGTACCGCGCCATTTTGCAATATTTTGCGAAATCGATCGTGGTTATCACGTGATACGTATCGTGGAAAAATAATGTACACTGTTTTAACGAAATGCACTGTGGGATTGTGTTACCAGCCTAAAATTATAGAGGTCGCAAACCCGGTCGCAAACTTGCTTATATTGAGCCTAGCTATAACAAGCTAAAAGTGACATCTCTGAATGTATTACCAAAGTGTGAAATTGTTGGACACACTGGTAAAATGGTTTTACAACAAGTTTTGCTATCATATTATCAAACTGAACTCTAAGTTAAATCACTCTATATCGAGCAATAATATAATTGTTTACGCATTTTAATTGTTTAGACAAAGTTAAATAAATCAAGGATACATTTATGATAGATAAATAAATAAAAAGAAAACTATAAACGCATGGGCGGCATTTATAATTGATAAAAATTGACATAACAATGATGTTACATTAATATACCATCAAGTTTAAAAAATAGAAAAATAATGGGAATATTCGAACCCGTGATTTCCGATTGCCAACGACATGGCCAACCTACGCACGCCACAGAGATTTACGACTGTAATTGTGATAGTTTTAACCATGTCCATTTATTTATAACGAACGGATTTTTATTGTGCCATTTTTGCCAAATGTGTGTGTTGCTCTTGCACAAAATGTGTTTGTAATTTGATTATAATTCTTATTTTTAAAAGAACGGTAATTTGTTTTGACATTTTCGAGAGAAAAAAATGGCGTAACCCTGATACGGTAAACGCCAGCAGTGTGGTGTCCGCGTGGGCAAGCATACAGATGATGCTAAGCAAATCCAGCATATAAAACAAAAAGTGCTCCTAATGGGACTCGAACCCACAACCTCTCGCTCCTCAAGCGACTTTCTTTCCACTACACTAACCGTGCTAATTGAAAAAATGTAACGCAAATAATTTATTTATATCATGGGTCATGGGTTAATGCACTGTGTTAAATTCTACAATCCCGGCCGCCACTCTGTTCAAAGGCACAAAAAAGTTGACTTGTTTTATGCTTTTTTTGCAATTCTGAGGTGTGCAGTTCGATTTTCTTTCTCGAATTGTTTAGAAAACCATCCATTTTAGAACATCTGAAATTTAAAATGAACTGCACACCTGGGAAAGTATGATGCCAAGGGCATATTTTTTGCACGTAAATCCAATACAAGAGTTCTGAAAATCGACAAAAATATGACGTCATAACCATTGCTTCGGGACAAAATGGCGCGGTACCCCACCCCCCCCCCCCCCCCCCCCCTAATTACATTCTATTATATTACTATATTTATACGCACTGCCCTCAATAGTCGAGAAAGGGTAATAATTTTGCCGTTGATTTCCACGGGATTACCACATCCGGATAATTTATGCTATGGGAAAACATATAATTTCTTGGTGGCATTTTTATGAAAAAAAGCCGGACATTTCATCCATAAAATGCATAACACTTTGAAGAGTGGGACTAAGGCTATCGGGCTACTTTCCTACTGTGCATTAGGAGACATTTAGGGCAACACCCTTGAGACATAATGAGGGGATTAACAGGGACATTATTGGTTTGAATGCGGCCAAACAACCTTCTATAGGTCGGCCGTAATTTGGCAAAACAGCGTAACTCGAAAATGACGTTTTTGAGATATGAGCACTTTAAAGTTTAAGTGTTTGCATTTTCTCTATTATTTACAGAGAAAATTGATTTAAAAATGGAAACATGCATTATGTTTAATTTTTTTAATTTTTAAAAACTTATGTAAAGTAAACTATTTTTACTAAAGATACAGCTGATTTTGTCCAGATACGCGGGTTTGCCAATCCGACATCTAATTATACGCAGAGTTAATCTTGCAAAACAGCGTAACTCAAGTTACGTGTAATACTTTGGTTACTATTTTTTGGCCAAACCCGCGTATCTCGTAGCAAAATAGTTGTTTGGAAAAGACGCGTAACTTAGAGATATGCTGTTTTGCCAAGAAAAATAATAGATTTTGAAACACGTAACTCGAGTAACGCTGTTTTACCATATTAAAATGCTAAAAGTTGCAAAATAAGGCTGAGATACGTTACGCTATCTTTAAAACGGTGCGTCGAGGTCTTTTGAGACTCTCACAGATGAAAAGAGCGCCCTCGATTTCCCCAGAAATGCATGTAACTCAAAAAGTCAATATTTCGAGTTACGCTGTTTTGCTAAATTACGGCCGAGGTGCTATCTAAGTTTAGTATTTACAGAATCTTACCAAATCAATACCTCTGTGAGCAACTCATTAACATAGAGATAGAGGTGAACTCTGGGTGACAGTCGTTGCTACGTTGTTGGTAAGTAGTTATATAACCTTGGGGTCAATCCAATTTCTTGGACACATCAAGAAAACAAATTATGGGCGATTTAGGGCATTGGTCACAACTTATACTTCTAATGTGAACAATCAAGCATTTCCAAAAGAATCAAACATTTCTCAAATATTTCACACATTTTCAAAACATTTCTAACGTTTAAAAAAATCAAATATTTGTCATTATTTTCTTAGACACAGCATATTTCTTTCCAACATCATTTTCATTAGCTCATCCACATCCAATCATACGCCATGTTAGAGTAAGTCAATGTAGTTAAGACGACGAAAAATAACCCTGTTCTACAGATTTCCGGACTTCTATAGTTGAATTTTCTTGAAAATGTTGCAGTTGCCGTTGGCATTATCCAAAATACGACTATTGTCAGAGGAACTCGAAATCATTATTGAAGCTTCACATAATATTTGAAATATGGCAACGAAACCAACTATCTAAAACTGATGCAAATCATCCCCAGTGAACTATCCTGCTAGAGCACGTTATAGGAGGGTAATTAGTTGCGGTTGAGCAAATGTTTGAGCTTCAATTTGTAAAAATTTCGAATCTTCGCTTGCGTAATCGAGTACAGCAGCGGGTCTAACACAGCGTTAACGTGCATCAAATTTAAGTGACCAATAAAAACACAACAGATGGACTCCCACAGCTGGGACAGAAGAATGCCACCCATATAACGTACATGCAATAGGGAATCATACGAGTAAACATGGCCAATGCTAGTACACCAAGGGTTACCGCTGGCTTCAAATAACGGTTTCTCCCCGCGTCACTACTCGCGGTAGACTTTTGATTTGTTGCTGCCGTTTGTTCTGCACGTTGATTTATGCCACTGGCGTTGCCGGGATGTTGCGCTGAATTCATCCTACCATGATTACCGGTATTAGTTATAACGGAAGACGCTGTGTTCTCACTTCTGGTAGCGGACGATTGGTCGCTGCGTAATCCATTGTTTCCAACTTTTGCCCGTATTCTTCGTCGCAGGAAAATTAAGAATGCCATGCCGAAAAAGGCAACAATTAGCACGGGCAAAATAACAATAGCTAAGGAGAATACAAGCGCTAATAGTTTGATTCGACGAGGCGGTGAAAGACAATAGAATTCGAAATTAATCAACGCTGCAGTTGGCTCCAAATCCTTGGCAAGATTCCAGATGGACATTTCAATGACCGTTGGCATTATACTGATTACCCAACATATGGCTATTGTAAGATAAACTCGAAATCGTGATTGAAGCTTCACGTATTTGGAATACGGCACCGAAACCAAAAGAAGTCGATCTAAACTGATACATATCATCATAAGTAAACTAGCCAATATGAACACGTTTGAGGTAATTATCCATAGTTTGCATCCCAGTTCTCCTATCGGCCAATACCCAGTCAGTCATTTGAAGAGAAGACAACGGAATTGCCGTCAGGCCGTCAAATAGGTCAGCGCACGACAGACTATGAATGAAAGAATTGCTTGGTTTTTCTCTCAAACTTCGCTCTTTCCAGAACGCTATCAATGTCCCTAGGTTACATATTATGGTGAGTATAGACAATCATCATCATCGGTCGTCCTTGGACGGAATATTGGAAGCAGCAGTTACAAATTTCCTCCAAGCAAGTTTATCCAACATAAGCTGTTGAACTTCATTGGGTTCAAGATCAAGGTCCTTTGAGATGCTGTCAGGATAAGTGGTGGATCTCCTGCCACGGGATGAATGGCCTTCACTTGGAGTCCAGAAAAGCACTCGGGAGACAGGTTGATCGGATGCTCGTAGGCAGTGTCCAGCAAACTGGAGCCGTCGCTTCCTTACTGAGTTAGCCAGCGGAGGAATTTCACCATACACCTCTTCATTAGTTTTGTGGTCTCTCCAACTGATGTTAAGGACTCTCCTCAGCAACTGTGTGTAGCATCCATTTATTCTGTCCTCAAAAGTCTTTGTAACTGTCCATGTCTCTGAACCATATAGTAGAATACTTTCCACGCAAGCTCGGAAAAACTTGATTTTAGTATAGACAAAACCGACAAAAAAATCACGAGGAAAACGTTGGTGTCCCTTTCTGGTATCATTGACATATTCTCGAAGTGTCGTGGTGTCAATGAAATATTATTAAGATCAGTAGAATTCGCCATGCTTCACGAACAATTTATATTTTAGGAGTCACTAATTATTAAAATAGTTTCGCCTATCTCTTGATGAAAGATTGATGATTAGAGCAAAACGCCGAATAACCACCAGCTACCTTTGTGGCAATCTTAATATCGTTCTTTCTGACCAATCAGACGTCGCACATCTGATACTCATACTAGCGCTTGGCGGTATAACGTTTCCAGGCCGAAATATAAGAGAAATGGTTGGTTGACAACAAAGATTTACTAAATTAGCTCTTAGTCAAAATAATATGCAGCGAATACAAATAAGGTATCAACATTGCAATGGGGTATTATTAATTGAAAATAGTTTCCATTTATAAAGAAAAAACACCGGCAATGCTGCAGTCAGACATTAAGAGGAATGGTTGGATGACAACAGAGATTTACAAAATTAGCTATTAGTTAAAATAATATACAGCGAATACTGGATATGTATCAACATTACAATATAGTTGGTATTATTAATTGAAAATAGTTTCCATTAATTATTTCATAATATTTTTAAAGAAAATTTACCGGCAATGCTGCAATCAGACATTATTGACCTGAAATGGATTGTAATAATTCTTGTCAAATGCAATATTATTTCTACGGGAGATATTCAAGGAAACATATTCAAATTGTATGTGATGTGGTAGCTATTGCCAGGCAACTGGTACCAACTGGTAAAAGCCTCAAATTAAAAACATTATAACGTCACGATTATAACAATATTAATCGGAGAGTATCAAATAAACATTAAACGATACAAAATATGGCTGCCAAATGACCACGCCTGTAACAGTTCTATTATTTCCAACATCAAAATTCTGTAATTACATATTTGCAAACTTGATGATAATAGTAAAATGTAATAATTCAAATAATTATCCATAGACAACCAACCTAACATCTGTCAGAAAAAAATGTTCAAATTTCATCTACAATATAAAACGTCATTAGGCCTAATCAAAAATAAAATAAACACAACAAGCGATGCAAAGATGTGTGCCAAAAGGATAGCAATAAGTCCACTCTCTTCAAATTAATTGCATATCTTGAAGACAACCGAACTATATGGGCCGTATTCTCGTATTAAATGCGGTTTTTTTACTAAAACCATCACTAGCTTAACTTTAACTCATCATCATCATCAGTTACGCATTACGTCTTTGTTGACATGGCGCCCTCACTTATCAGTTAGTAAATGCCAGGTATATCTGTCACTGGCCAGTTCTGCTAGATTTTCTGCGTTTGTATAGTCAACATTTAGTTCTTGCAATTGTTTTTGGATCATTCTTATCCACGTCTGTTTTGGTCTACCTTGTGGTCTTTTAACACTTCTTCCTATTTCTGCTAGGGACATCTTTGCTGGGGTTTTCTCTGGGAGACTTAGGAGATGACCAAACCAGGTCATACGCCTAGTTCTTATTAAGTTGCTCCATCTGGTTTGACTCGTTCGTTGATATAACTCCTCATTAGTTACTTTGTCTTGCCAGCTTAATTTCATCATTCTACGTAATAACGATCTCTGGAACACGTCGATTTTGTGTTCAGCTTTCTTGTCCATTGTCCATAGTTCACAATCATAAAGGAAGATGCTGGTTATGAATGAGTTAAACGTTCTTAGTTTTAAGTTCGTTGATGTTGTTCTTGAATTCATGATAAATTTCAGTTTATTGTATGCCATCATAGCTAATTGTTTCCTTCTGCAAATATCTTCATTTGTGTCCAATAAGCTGCCGAGATACTTGCATTTCTTCCATGACTCGTTTCCGTTTCTTTTTATTGTGTATTCTTCTGTTTTGGTTTGGTTAATTTTAAGATTGCGTTTGCTGAGCTTGTCTGGTATTTCCGCTTTGATTTGTTCAATTTTATGATTGCTGTTAGCGACCCAACTGATATCATCTGCGTATTGCTGGTCATGTTTAAGTTAAACGCAATTATTAGCAGTATTCTCGTGCTAAACGTGGTTTTAGCCAAAAATAGTCGCTAACTAAAATCATTTTTTTTAAGTTCCACGTAAGAAAACACGTTTTCAAAGTTTATGAATATCATCCCCAGAAAAGTCGTTGAAGCATGCCATTTAACAAATGTTTAATGGAATGGCATTTATTCAACAATCAGCGATTCAAATGGGTTATCGTACAAATAAGAAGAATGCATCAAATGTACGTTAAACGTACGTACGTTGTATGTTATTATCACCTTAAATTCCCCCAATAGTATGTGCCACGTTGTTGCGGAAGGAAAATCACGACATGCATATGGTGCATGTCGTGATTTTACGCGAGTTCAAAAACGAGAGTTAAACTACCCCCATACCCATGTTTAAACTGGGCACTTAACATTGTTGATCAATAAGAGGTTACATGGTCTATAGCTTAAAGTCTCTTCTTTCCATACATACCAAAAACAAGTACAAATATCTCACGCATGACGTCACAATGATGACGTCATAAACATTAGACACGTTCAACATATTTTCGATAATTGCGTTTTGTTAAACGATGTGGTTAAAGTATTATACTTAATACTGCGTTTGAACACGGCCGTGTGTGTCTGATACACTTCCTTTTAACATTTGGTATTAAAAATGCTCAAACAAAGTTCGGAAATTTGTTCAAATATATCGGGATATGTTCATTTAGTGTAATATATCATTTAAAGCTGATGTGTTCATCTTTACACAATGATACCCAATATTAAGCAATCCCTTGTTCCAGTGGTCAGCCACATGCTTGAAAACATGGGGAGGTCGCGATCTGAAAGTGCCAAAATCAACACTATTTTGTGCTTAGAAATCAATAGATCATCACACTAACACTTCATTGAATAGACGACACAGATGTTCTTTTGAGCACAAACTAGTGTTGATTTTGGCACATTCAGATTGTGACTTCCCCCATGTTCTCAAGCAAGTAGCTGAGCACTGGAGCAAGGGATTATGATTAAGTATCATTGTAAAGATGAACACATTAGCTTTACATCTCCGGGAACCTGCCGGGATTCGATCCGGGGACCCTCCGTTCTCAAGCCCCACGTCCCACCCACTAAGCCACGGCCCTCAGCTACACGTTCGCGCAATATACTGCGCTCACTATATAGGCTCGGTTGACTACGTCATCGAAAACCGACGGCGCATGCGTTTGGAGAGGGACTAAGGATTAGCATTTTCAGCACTCAGAGGGGTTAGGGTTAAGTTATACAAGGCATTGAATAAATCATCTAAATAATAATATTTTCCTGGTCGAAAATAACCTTTGAATATATCAAATGAAACAAAATAAACATCCATTGCAATCTTAAACGGAAACCTTTTACAAGTATCACAGCGTATAGAAATACACGCACGGCCTTCCCCACCCATCCAACAATTGAATATAAAACTAGAATAACAATTGATTTAACAAAGGGTATTTTAATTGCGTGTACATAGTCGGCCTACAAAGTTAGCCGGCGCGCTTCCTGTGTTATGTTTTGGAAAGAAAGTAAATATCTTCGATATTTTCGAAATAATTTATATTAATTATTGGTGACCATTAGCTTTAATCGATCTGGTTTCTATTCCAAGTGATAGCTAATTATTCCTCGGGTCAAGTTACCGTTATATTTACTCTGATATCTACTATAAGTTATAAAAATAACTATAGTTTGCAATAATCTACCTTGTCAGCAATTTGAACAATCGTTGAGTAAAAGGTCAGAAAACTATATAAATATATATCATTCATATTACTCTGTAGAGTAAAAGTCACAGTGTATTTGACGCAGTACTTATACACCTATCAGTTGTAAGACGCACTATACGACCCCGGGAATGGTGCGTCACTTTACCGAGGTGCGTCAACTTCTCATGTACCATGAGGCACCCTGTGTCAAAAAAGTGACGGACCTTTGTCATACAATATATACGCACGTACCCTCATTCAATTTTGTGACGCACCATTGGTTGATTCTGACCGACCATATGACGATTATTGTTATCGTACATGATCCTAGTGAACGGGCCTGTCCTCCTACCTGATCTGTTGTGGTTAGACTGTTCTGCGCTAGCGTGGTATAGCGCAATGCTGATCCCCTATACTATATTTGACAGTACTCTCAAAATGAAAGGTTCTAGGTCTACTGTGGGTTCCTTGTTTTTACCGTTTGCCAAACTCTTGCACACTTGCACGGCGATCGAGTGATTTCAGGCATTTTAGAACATCGGAAAGGGGATGTTTGCCGTAAAGTAAAGCCTGGATGATGGTATAGTATGGCATATATTTAAATTATAAAGTTCGAATTTTGTTGTTCGTAAAAATGATGTACACTGTGACACACCCATGTCAATTGACGGACATTGACGCACCCTTCGTCAATTTCGTGACGAACCAAAGGGTGCCACTGACGTACCCTCCGTCAAGAATGTGGTGGTAAACGACGTACCCATGACGCACCTCTCCCGGGGTCGTATAGTGCGTCTTACAACTGATAGGTGTATTACGAGAGAGAGACGGGATTACCATTTAATTGCGTGGATAGTTATGCTAGCGTATTCCAACGTGTGTGATAATGACGCACAATGATTGGAATACGCTCTGACTTCGCTGCATAGACTCTATATCCGAACAATTAGAGTTTATTCTTTCATTACCGCGGCATTTTCAAACGTTGACCCGTATTCAAAACAAATGAGAACGTTGGAGACAGAGCAAGATCAAGATTTACCGGACATTGCTTCAGAGGGTCCAATGAGCTTGTCTCCAAACTCATACATTGGATTCCAAAACATGGAGTACGAAACCGTGGAAGAGCCCTAACTTACATTGATATACTAAAGCGTGACACAGGATTGCAGGTAGAAGAAATCAAGATGGCTATATATGTTGGAAAGGAAGATTTGGAGAAGCATCACACATATACAACGACATGAAACGAAACGAAAAGCAAATACGTTTGTGTCCACCAGCTGCTTCTGTATTTTTATGGCTATTTGGAAGAAACCTTTCGTCACTGTGTACTTTTAAAGGTGACTGTTATTCTATGGATCATTATATATCATTAGAAAGCTGGTGATCTCTAGATTTCAAAATATATATTTTTGATGTTCCCCCGAAACCCAGTGTGCCAAAAAAATCAGTAAAAAAGAATCAAAATCACCAATCTTTTAGCCTCCAGAGGGCCTCTTTCATATCTAACAATATCACCAGATCATATTACAGCCCAAGCTGATGACATCAGCCCCTGTACCACTGCACACACCACTGATAACATTATGTACACAAACCCATGATATAATGCATAGTGAAAGTATGGAATACCGTACAATTGTGTGATGTTTGAATTAAAAATACAATTAATATGTAGGATTCAATTTTATAATATCATTATACAAACAATTTCATTTTTAGTGAAACCCGGAATTACGAAATTGTGACTAAATTCACCAGATAAATGTACATTGTTTGAATAACAGCTTATCTGAATGAATGTGTTAACATTCAGTATAACTTTGACTATTATAAACTAAAATGAAAATCCCTGTATGCAAACTTAGCTTAGCTCACAAAGATGATTTGTGTTTGTTTTAAAACACCCAATATATCAAACTATTGGACCAATTTGTTTAAAATTGGATTTAAGTAAATAATAACCTAACATACCTATTCTGAGATTGATTGTTAAACAATAAGTAAAGACACATAGATAGTTACTTTATAGCTTCAGAAAGCTAAAGCTGTAATTGTTAACTTAATGTAATTCCATTACCAAATGTAATTCCGTTAACATTGTTTTGATAAGAACAAGTATAGATATTACTGAAGTTGTTTTAGAATCTCCGTAGGTTGGTGAAGGATGAGAATTTACAATGACATCATAATCCACCAAAAACAAGTCCAGTAGAAAAACTTAAGTTACTTTTCGGTAACGGAATTACATCTAAATCAGACCAAAATAGGAAATGTTCTCCTTAAAATACCATAGGCCTATCCCTTGGTAGAAATTGCATTTGATATAAAGTAACTATTGCCCCAAACCTGGGTAATAAGAAATATTTAGAAAGTTAAGCCTTTTCCTTTTATAATATTTAGCTCCTAATTCCCAAATTTCGTAGAGAAATATCACACAACTTCAAACAAGATTTTCAACAAACTAATACAGCTATTCAAAAACTGTTTTTGTTCCTCGCCTAGTATGCATTTATCTGCAATGATTATAGTGATTTTTCTCATTCCCATATGGAATTGCCCATATACAAGATGATTTAAAATATATTAAAATACAGGTAGAATTTATATAATACAAATATTTCCATGATTAAATCATAGAATTATATAAATGTTATGCTATGTGGGGTCCATGCACGCACGTTATACAAGTATATTTATGTATTGACACTCCATAGATATAGACGGAGGTGTGTGCATGAGTGCTGTCTGTACTGGTACTGGTAGTGTAAGGTGGTGGTACAGGAGATGATGTCATCACCACCCTGTGGATTTGCAAGGTCACTAAATCTTTTTTTAAATAGGGGAGTCAATGAAATCTTTAAAAAGGCCTACAGGCTTACTAGAAGTTTATAAAAAAAATTAAAAAACATAATTTGGAATCTTGAAGTCACAAGCTTTCATTTGAAATGTATCTATCACTAGAATGACGTGCAACTTTAAGTGATTAATTTGAAAGTGAAATTACACATTTCCCTTGAAATGTCGTAGCACAATATTTTGAAATGAGAGTACATGACATCAGCTCAAATTATTTCATTTGTGGGGGGGGGGATGCCAGAATGTTCGCTCATCTGATCCCCCTAAATGAAATACAAGTTCATGCATAATAACCGAAATTAGTCGGGTATGCCTCAGCCCCCTACCCACACTCCAAACTTTGAAATAATGCCATTCCTATTAGGTAATACCAGGGACTTTCAAATACAAGGGACGCCTAAGCCGGTATTTTCTGTTGAAGCACTATGTGTCTCGGATTAAAATTGATCATAATGAAGCATCATAAAAGGCCATGTAGCCTGTAGCGGTGCCATGAATTCACCAGTAATAAATAACCCGACACTCTCACTCCCAGTTCGAATTAAAGGTATATTATGTGATCTTTCCAGGGAACGCCCTCAACATCGAAAAAAAAATTAAAAGAAGATTTTCTTGCAGATTTACATTTCTGATCATAAATCGTACATACATTCCAAGTTACAGGGCGATACGATTCTTAATTACTTCAAAATCATGATTTTAGAGTGAAAATAAACTGTCGGATAACTCTGACAGTTTATATTTTTACTCTAAATTCACTCTAAAACCATGATTTTGAGGTAATTAGGAATCGTATCGTTCTGTAACTTGGAATGTATGTATGATTTATGATCAGAAATATAAATCTGCAAGAAAATCTACTTTCTAAAAAAAATAATGAATAGAGGGCGCTATCTGGAAAAGATCACATAATATGCCTTTAAGGTGTAATAAATCACCGAGTAAAACAGTTGTATGTAATACGTTTGTGTCCACCAGCTGCTTCTGTATTTTTATGGCTATTTGGAAGAAACCTTTTGTCACTGTGTACTTTTAAGTGATTAATTTGAAAGTGAAATTACACATTTCCCTTGAAATGTCGTAGCACAATATTGCGAAATGAAAGTACATGACATCAGCTCAAATTATTTCAGGGGGGTGCCAGAATGTTCGCTCATCTGATCCCCCCTAAATAAAATACCAATTCATGCATATTAACCGTAAATAGTCGGTATACCCCAGCCCCACCCACACTCCAAACTTTGACATAATGCCATTTTATTAGGTAATACCAGTGACTTCCAAATACAAGGGACGCCTAAGCCGGTATTTTCTGTTGAAGCGCTATGTGTCTCAGATTAAAATCGACCATAATGAAGCATCATAAAAGGCAACGTAGCCTCTAGCGCTGCAATGAAATCACCAGTAATAAATAACCCGACACTCTCACTCCCAGAAACTATGATCGAGTTTAGGTGTAATAAATCACCGAGTGAAACAGTTGTACTTTTTAAATATTGTTACTTAAATCGCGTCGGTGAATTCTTGCGATAATTTTATTTGTTCAAAATGTAAGAAGGATTTGAATTTTCACCGACGTATTTTTTCTAAAAATAGTTTGATATATAATTATAATATAATATACGAGTCATACAGGTACGAGCGAGACAGATATAACACACGTTTTCCACAACATTTCCATAGAGACAATAATGCCTTCTTTTGATTATCTCTGGTAATACTGATGAGATCAAGATGTTCCCCATTTTCCATGCCCCAAGACTCGACTCTATTGGAGTTGGAGTTTTAACATACGTCATCGTAAACTGTCTATGAAAAGTACAAGCTTGGCTTGATACCATATTAATAAGGTCTACCGAGAATTTCTACAGATACAGATAGTACATTGATAGGTTAGCATGGTTAGGGCGGCTATGTATTGGCACAATAGACCAACATGATTAACGGGAAGAGACTTCCAGGTAAATCGTTTGTCAATATAATAGAACATCTGGATGATGGAGCGGGACAATAGAACGTTAATGTATACATAGGACGAGTGGATTGAAGGCAGCCACACACAGCTTCTAATTTTGGATCGACGTACAACTTGAATTTTATCTTCTCTACAAACAGGTAAGTTAATTTTGACTTATTTTTACAATTCTTGGCGTGTTCAAAACATTTTGCAACTTTTTTTACACCATGCCCGTGGACTACAATCGTGGTTATACACTGTAGACCTATAAAGTATTCACATCTTCAAGATTTTTTCAAATTACATGCGAGTAAAAATGATTAGGTCGAATATGTGATCTATATTTGTTTATCTCAGTTTGCAATTATGTATATACCTAATAACTAACAATGAAATTTCCATATTTCATTTTCAAAAATAGTTAATATTGTTGAATTGTTGCTACCAATGCAAACGATCGACCGATTGACAATCGCGCCGAGATTTTTTAGTCAAAGCAGTTTGTTATATTAGTATACAAATACTACAGGGAAATAGTGCACACTATTTCCCCCGAGGTATTGGCTACAGGCTTACCACCCCGAACTCAGAGGATGAGGGGTGGTAGGCCTACCTATTGCAAGTAGTATAATTGGCCAGGTTATGCCTATTTATACCATGTGTTAGAAGTTGGAAGACCTGCTGACCCAAAATCACCTCTTTTTTTGCTCAACATTTGCTGCATTCGTAGCAAATTCAGTTCTTTGTAAAAAAAAATGCTGAAGTAATTAACAGCTGAATAGAAGTCACGTCAATTATACTACTTGCAACAGGTTTTTCTTAAAGATCCTCGTTCGACAACATTATAAGCATTTTATTGTGCTGTTATGTCAATGGGAACCAGTAGACACGGATGGCAGACACCAGTGGTCAAGTGATGAAAGTGAAGCATACCAGTGTTGCTCAAGAAATCTTCTTTTCTAAATTAAATAGGCTAACAGTTCTTGAACAAGGCGGTTTATTTTAAATTATTCACGTGCTTAGTTCGAAATTTCATATTATACACCTCAATTTTGATGCGAAATGGTAGAAAAGGGATAGTCATAGGCAATAACTTAGGGAGCAGTTCCATTTATACGCGATAAATTTATCGCGACTGTGGGGCCTGATATGTTTTGGACCCGATGTTTTTCAAGTTGATACGCGCTAAAATAGACATCAGGCCCCGATAAAATAGACATCGGGGCCCGATACGAGGCCTCTGCCATACCCTGGGGTATGTTTAGCAAATAGAGCGGGACATGTTTAGCAAATACACGAGGATAATACAATTTACGTTAAACATCCAAACCCCGCGCCAAGATGTCGCCACGGCGTTAATGGTTTGCAAATAGGGAGTTTGATTGGGGGGGTGAGTTTTCTGCTACTGTACAGGAGTTATATCAATAATTTCCATTTTAAATTAATGTAATCAACGAGTTTTTCTTAAACTAAGAATGGTTGCATCACATATAGAGTAATATAGGCTTACACTTTTTAACACATGTGCCATTCTGTGTTTTGTTTCAAAATGTAACACATCCATCACATATTATCATCCGGTATAGACAACGTTATTGTTTACTATATTTATTTATTGTGTACATAAACGAACTAGTTAGTTAGACCATTCCATGGTGGAAATAGAGCTAAAATAAAAATACATTTACCGAATTATGAAATATATACATGAGGAAATGTAAACTATTAACTTAAACACACGTTATACAATATTCATTATGTTCTATATTGATTGATCAACATTCTTTTAGTTCAACGGTTTCCCTTCAACTGTTCAAACGGACGACGTTTAATATTTTAAATTACACATGAAGCAAAACCAAGAGATGGGCCATCACAATTGCCTGTTTAAAAACTTACTTGACTGACTAGAAGCTGTTACTATAGTGTACTGTTAGTCACAACGCCATACATTTGAATGTTTCACGCGTGTTCTTTAACATGTTGAATGTATGGAAATGTGTAACACCAAATAGAGTTTATAACAGGGTTACCCAATTACTTTTACTTGAGGGCTTTGAAAGCCACAAATATTGAAAAATATATTTTCAGAGATAACATTTCCTCAGTTTTCATGACTTAATCCACGTCCCCTAAATATATGCAATGAGTGCAATCCAAATGTTAAATAAAGTTAATCAAATACCTTATTTCAAAAGTAATAACATCGAAATATATTAAGTATGATACATTAATGAGAAAGTTCAACTTGAGGTCTTTATTTTTTCCGGTGATTTGAAGAATGAAACGTTTATCGACATTGAATTCAAAGTCAAAGAGGGTAAACTACTATAAATAGGATATATAATGATAGAGGAGCAAATAAGCTCCTTCATAAGTAGGCTAAGTCAACATTCTAAAGAGATCAAATAATGTAAATATGACATCAACAGTGATCAAAACACACTAGAGGTAATCTAATAGGTAAACACGTATAACACCCCCGGGTAACACCAAACACCATTAACAAATACATAGGCTGCATATCATAACAGGGAGCGAATGATCAACACTATAATATATATAGATGATATATAATTATCGATATAACAACTTGTTGTTTTGTTAGTTTTTGAAAACGTAGGAAATAGGATTCAAATTCAAGGAATACTAGTGATAACGCTCCGAAATGAAATAGGTAAATACCTAATTATAATCAAGTTGGTATCTCAATTGAAATGCATGGATAGTTTTTTTTTAAATTTTGTTTATTCCATGGATTTCGAGATAAGTTAAGTGCATGTAATTTTAAAAGTGAGATGTCTACAGCTTATTATTACCACGGGTTAACTAATGTTTTTAGTACTGGTCACGTCATAACTCATCACTTCAGAATTAAGATACGATCACGTTTCAACATAATACAATTGTAAAAACCTAGTCAGTTTACAAATGTAATTTTAAAGCTCCCAAAATATAAATTTCATCAATAACATTATCTCTAAAAACATGAAATGCTGAATTTGTACCTTACAACTAGAATAAATAACCCGAAGCTCTATTTACATACCGACCACTTATCTTTCGTTATATTTAAACAAGCGGTAATACGCTACTCGATAAATAATCCTTTGCTACTCGCAACTGTACGCGCTAAAAATCTCATCGGGGCCTGATAAAAAAAACTCATCGGGGCCCGGAACATTCTCGCAATTTTTATCGCGTACAAATGGAACTGCTCCCTTACAGGGTGAATGACAAAATATGACTCTGTTTCATGACAGTGTAAATCTTGTTGTAATCATTGGACCATGACCAATATAGTCTTAATGTAAAGCACAATTAATTATTAATATATCTTGAAAATATGAGATCATTCAGATGAAAAATAAGAAAACTAGCATACTTTTCGAAAACCGTGCCATTTACTGGTTTGTACAATGGGATCTACATGAACAGACCAATAAATAACATGGTTTACGTTTCAATACGTTACAATAATAATAAACATAGATAGTAAATCTATCAGACCCCTCCTGCCTGTCTTCAAGAAGTAGAGAATCACATCAGGGCAGACATGGCAGTGGGGATGGTACTACGTTGCAACCGAGGAATTTTTCGCAGTTGTGCAAATGGTAGATAGAGCAAATATCTGCCTACAACGTAATGGTGGACATGCCGAATGACGGCTATGATTGCCTGAAATATGCTTTCCTATTCCTACTGGAACTTTCTTCTCAGAAAGAACACTGAGCAATATTTAACACAGACATTTTTTATCTGACACATCAATTAATGTCGCAGCTGTTTGTCTTCAAAAGAGAGACTTCTCTACTTTTTTAGGTTGTCAAAAACACGAATTATGTATGCAAAAACATTGATGTGCAATCGAACTATTAATATGAAATATTGTTTGACACGAGCAAGTATGGATCATTGATCTTAACTTTCCTTAATTTTTACAACTCAATGAACCATCCACAGTGAGTTCGAGAACTGTTTAACAAGATTTGTTTGTTAATTTGCACAGAATTTGCGCATGCATCTGATTTGTGGATTATTTAGTCAGTATTGATTTGTGCCAGGATTAAATGGATTACCAAACTAATCTTTGCTATTGACTGATAGATTATTTACTATGTTTATAATTATTGTAACGTATTGAAGCGTTATTTACTGGTCTGTACAATGTACACCTAGCACATAAAGTCCCTGCCTAGGTGCTTTGAGGTTGGCTAATTCAAAATATATGACCGGTACCAAAAATCTGAGATATACATTAAATGAGCAAATTTCTTCTCCGCAGTTTGATACCTCATTCAACAAAATCGAATGGATACTTTTAAAGTTATGTCGATTTCAATGACCGCGGATGCAACAGAAATGTTGCACTAGGTATAGGAAATCATTGATTTGTGTGTGATTTACCATAGACGGTAAAAATCGATGTTTTACCCGTCTATGAATTTACGCACTGAAAAACTCACAGAGCTTCTCAGCTAAGACTTGTATTCTTCACAGCCAGATACACCCTTTGTCCCGCACATTGCGGTTATCACTAAAGACCCATTCATCTGTCACGTTCAGATAGCACACAGTTATCACACACAAATCAATGATTCGTATACCTAGTGCCACTTTTCTGTTGCATCCGCGGTGATTGAAATCGACATAACTTTAAAAGTATCCATTCGATTTTGTTGAATGAGGTATCAAACTGCGGAGAAGATATTTGCTCATTTTATGTATATCTCAGATTTTTGGTACCGATTATATATTTTGAATTAGTCAACCTCAAAGCACCTGAGCAGGGACTTTATGTGCTAGGTGTATATAGATCCCATTGTACAAACCAGGAAATGATACGGTTTACGCAAAGTACGCTAGTTTTCTTATTTGTCATCGGATTGATCACATATTTCCAGGATATCATAATAATAAATTGGGCTTTACATTGAGACTAAATTGGTCATGGTCCAATGATTATAACACTTATTACACCGTCATGAAACAGAGTCCTATTTTGTTGATGCACCCTGTATAATACTTGATGACGATATTCTGGCCTTATATTATAGTTTATGATTATTGAGGAAATAACAAACGATTTAAAGAAGTATTAGGTATTTGTTAATTCTTCGCCACCGATATTGCTAACTCCCTCGGTGGCCGAGTGGCCATGGTTAAAGGTGTTGGTCTGTATTTCTGAATATTTGTACGCATTAGTTCGAATCTCACTGGGGTCACTTTTACTTTTGTTTTTATATTTGTAACAAATGACGTTGTTTTATCAGTTAAACATTGGAAATATAATTTATACTATACAAATATGCTTTTTTCCCCTATAAAATATGACATTTGAATTAATTGCAAGAAATGTACGGCTTTTTAAGAAGCACGGCGACGGCGGATCCCGATGGTCTCTCTGTTTTTCGTGTTGCCTTTGTGTTCTTACGATACCAGCACGTGGCCAGGGGTCTTGCCACAATGATGTTTTCGTGACCGTCATCGTCTGAGTGCAGTGTCTGTGGGGGGCTGCCGTTTTACTATGAAAAAAAATCTCTTGAAGACTCGCATCTCGAAAAAGAAATACTTTTTACAAAGAGTTACTATGCAGAAATTAACGGAAAACCAAGCACCGCCTTAAAATTTGTGCCCCCGCGTATAATGCGTATTTTTTGTTCAACGCAGTTTTACGCGAAATGTACGAGTGGTTTGTTCGCACGATTTTTCCAATCGATTTATGATAGGGAATCATGGTTAAAATGCCGATTAGTACAATTTAGTCACATTATAAATTTGATCAGTTGTTTTTTCGGTACCTGTCATTTCAGAGTTCAGAGTTCAGTGTTCAGAGGGAAGAAGTCCAATATGTTTCAACGGTTAAAATACACTGATATCATTGAATGACAACACGATCATACAATTGTTTCGTTTACAACAAACAACATACATTTCTCATGAAACGCAGTTTTTTTACGATCTTCGTCATTGTTCGGTGTTAGTGTGTGTTAAATAGCAGTAATATACTAAGGTGTATAAAACAAGCGAAGTACTAAAGTATTCGACTGCACATTATTTTTAGATAAATAGTTATGATTCGAGTAATTGTCTACCGAGTTGCGATGGTAAGATCATGTTTTAAGCATCATTAAGTATTTAAAAGCCTTTCGAAACCATATAGCCACCCTTATATTGGCTCTATAAGCTGGGTTTGTATGTGTTTTAAACTGCGAGTAAAGTCGTCAGTAGCCACCGAATAAAAATGCGCATAAGTTTGCCATTGGGGAACTTAGGATTCAAAGTCATAGAGTTATGTACCTGATGGCTTTCCATGCTACAACGTGGCATCTTGAGAAAGCGGTTGGTTAAAGAATCAAGATCAGTCAGATGAGTAGAGCACATTATCATTGACGGTAAGATGAAAACGGAGGAATGGAAGGTTAAAATTGGTTGAGAAAAACATCTTTTATGCCCATTTAGATAAAAGTGTACATTTTAAAAACCGAAGGAGATTTGTGATATTTCACTATTGAATAACGGCGCATATGATACGCTAATCCGATCATTACAAAAGCCTGATCTTATCTTTGCTCTTCTGAATTCACGAAATAATGACATTGTTTTGTCATTATTTTACATGGAAATTAAATCTGAACAACTTTCTAGTATGGTGTCTTATACAATGGTTTGCTTGTTTGTTGGCTTTTTTGCTACATTTTGATTTTATTATGGTAAGTAGTATTGACCCCCAGGAATTCAAATTTCATAGTTCCCATTTTTTTCGATCAGCCGTTTAGCAGTTATCAGAGGTCAAATATCATATAGGGATCGGGTTGCAAAAATTGATCGGGCAATGTAATCGAGGTTGTAACACGATGATGAAACGCGTTTGCCATCACGTATGCCAACTGGCGTTCGCTGCCAGCTGTATGGCATCCTAAATCAATCTTACCCGCACAGATACAACGACATGAAACGAAACGAAAAGCAATATATACGTTTGTGTCCACCAGCTGCTTCTGTATTTTTATGGCTATTTGGAAGAAACCTTTTGTCACTGTGTACTTTAAGTGATTAATTTGAAAGTGAAATTACACATTTCCCTTGAAATGTCGTTGCACAATATTGTGAAATGAAAGTACATGATATCAGTTCAAATTATTTCAGGGGGGAGAGGGGCATGCCAGAATGTTCGCTCATCTGATCCCCCCTAAATGAAATACCAGCTCATGCATATTAACCGAAATTAGTCGAATATACCCCAGCCCCACCCACACTCCGAAAAAATCATAGGCATTTACGCAATTGTATTACCGTCAAGTTTTTTTAATTGAGGATTTTGCCATGCATATTTTCCGATTCTAGCTTTAAATACCGCCCTTAAGGGTAGGGGATACCCCATTTAGTGTAGTGCACCCTTGAATACCGGGCCATGGAGGAATACCGGGCTTTTCAAATATACGAGTCATACAGGCACGAGCGAGACAGATATAGCACACGTTTTCTACAACATTTCCATAGAGACAATAATGCCTTCTTTTGATTATCTCTGGTAATACTGATAAGATTAAGATTTTCCCCATTTTCAATGCCCCAAGACTCGACTCTATTGGAGTTGGAGTTTTAACATACGTCATCGTAAACTGTCTATGAAAAGTACAAGCTTGGCGTGACACCATATTAATAAGGTCTACCAAGAATTTCTACAGATACAGATAGTACATTGATAGGTTAAAGCGGTTATGTATTGGTAATCAGTATAATGATTAGATACAATAGGCCATTAATATGATTACCGGGAAGAGTCTTCCAGGTAAATCATTTGTCATTATAATGGAACATCTGCATGATGGAGCGAGACAATATAACGTTAATGTATTATACATAGGACGAGTGGATTTAAGGCAGCCACACACAGCTTCTAATTTTGGATCAACGTAACAACTTGATTTTTATCTTCACTATCACTACAAATAGGTAAGCTTTTTGACGGCTATATATTGTTAAACGTACCGTACGGAATAAACCGTGTACTACTACAACACATTTTAATTGCTGTGAGCATGCACACATCCGTTACGGGACGTCTAGCAAGACATTGCCATTTTGACTTCTTCTTACAATCCTTGGCGTGTTCACAAAATATTGCAACTTTTTTTTACACCATGCCCGTGGACTGCAATCGTGTGTATACACTGTAGACCTATACAGTATTTACATCTTCAAGGGGTGAATATTTATCAAAGCAGTTTGTTTTAGCTTAGTGTCCTAACAGCCACTAATATGAAAAGTGGTGTAAATGCGCAACTTTCAGCTTTCCTTTCATCTATTTCTTTCTCACCTCGCATTCCTTCATGCAAACTAATACTTCTTCTTACTGCTCATTCTTCATTCTACACTATCCCAGCTGGTATGCACAGTTGGCAATTCCATCAGTCCACCTGTCCATAATCGCCTCCTTACATCCAACCCATCCCCACCCTCTCTGCTAGGCAGTTGGTGCTAAGTGTTACGATCAGGCTTCGCGGCCTGCTCCACTCACGGGGCTCTGAGTTAAGGAAGGAAAACTTGAACATAAACCACCCAGCTATGGGTAAAATAGCTAAGGAAGAAATACCTGAACAAAAACCACAACCACTTATCATTAGGTAGTCACTTACCTAAGGCGGATGAGAAATTCAATCTCTAACAACGGCAAAAGGGCGCGATGATCATATTTCTTCTCAACGGCCAATGAACAAAAACAGGGAGTCCTGAGACCTGAATACCTCTTATTATTCTCGGGTTGGAGACTGAGATGACCAGAGTAAAGGGCGGATGGGAAACGTTTAACTACATGTATTTCTCAACGGCCACTGGACACCTGCTGGTAGGAGTTGCGACCACCAGCAAACAATAGCAACTGAAATACTTTATGATGGCATCAAATAAAAACACCAGGGTTAGAGTCCCTGATAATCTCCCAAATGCTGAAACCTCCTCACTTCAAAGTGAAAATGATGACGTCAGTGCCTTAAATTCTCAGGGGACTACATCAGAAGGGCAGTGACTGATAACGGCAACAGTAAAGGGAAACCTCATTTTCTGAAATGCAAGAAAGTGATGAACATTGCAACCCTAAATGCAAGAACGATAAGAAACACAAACAAACAACTTGAGCTGTGTGCTTTAGCTCAACATTATAAAATTTACATTATTGGAATCCAAGAGTATCGGATAGTTCATACAGATGAACAGATAAGATATGATAATATCACAGAGGGCTACCAACTTGTCACAGCCTCTGCTACTAGAAATAGATAAGGAGCTGCAGTGGGTGGAGTTTTTAAGTCCACGAGCACAACGAGCCATATCCTCAATCTGCTACATAAGCACCAGAACCATCCAAGCAACCGTTAATGGCAATCCAAAAACTACGGTTATATCTACATACTCTCCCACCAATGTGGCAAGTGAAGATAAGGTAAGAGACTACTATGACGAGCTGAAACAAAATACCAAATCAGTACCGGCCCATAATTTCCTGACAGTAATTGGGGACTTTAATGCTCGAATTGGTAACGACATTGCTCCTTTTGCCTACCATGAAGCCACAAACAGGAAAGGGGAGATATTGGAAGAGTTTGCAATGGAAAATAACCTACATGTATAGTTATTACAAACACCCGATTCCAAAAGAAAGTAAAAAAACTATGGACCTGTATTCTACCAAGTGGATTCAGAGCACAACTTGACTGCATCCTGATCAGAAAGAAATGGCAAAATAGTATTCTGAACACAGAAGCCTTACAATTCGTTTGCAAGTATTGGATCCGATCATAGAAAAGTGACCTCAAAGATTAGATTAAGCCTACGAGCAAATAGCAAAACCAAGCCAAAGAAAGTGAAATACAACTGGAATCAGCTTGTCCAAGACTCAGATCTGCAAGACCAATATTCTGTCGAAGTCAGAAACAAATACACACTACTAAACGACACCTGTGATGACAATCCAACAGTAACATATGGAAACCGTATCATAGCAAATCAAGAAACTGCCGAGAAACTACTACCAAGTAGAGGCAAATGGCATTGTGTTATAGTAGGAAAGTAGAAACTGCAAGAAAGAAGCTAAGACAGAAGTATGAAAAACATGTCACAGAAGACAATAAAGAGTCTGCACAAGAGTTTGAAGCAGGTAAACGAGAACTCGACCAAGCCTATGAAGAGGTCAATTCTGAATACCTGGACAAGAAATTAAAAGAAGTGGAAAAGGCAACCCTAAACATGCAACACAGATTATCTTGGGAGCTCATTAACGAAGTAAGTGGAAGGAAAACCTCTAGGAATGGAATCCTGAAAGGAAAGACAAAGGAAGAACGTGTCAATAATTGGTACTGCCACTTTCAACAACTCCTAGGAAATCCACTGGTAGTGACTGACAAAGATGAAGACATCCCAAAGATTTTCGAAGAACTACCAATTAAGTGTACTGCCTTCAATAACACTGAGTACCAGAAAGCCAAGAAACCTATCAAGGAGGGGAAAGTTTTGGAGAGGACAACATTACACCTGAACTTCTGACAAGATGCAATCTTGATGATATAATACTGGACATCTGTAATAAGGCCCTCCTAGAAAAGCAAAAACTTGACCAGTGTGCAATATTGAACCTGATTCCAGTCCCAAAATCCGGTGACCTAAGTCAAGCAGGAAACTACAGAGGCATATGTCTGAACTCCGCTGTGGTCAAGATATACGACAGAATTATTCTCAACCGAATAAGACCTCACCTAGATGAACTACTTCGAACTAACCAGAATGGCTTCCGCGAGGGAAGAGGCACTACCTCACACATTCTTGGGCTCAGGAGAATCATCGAAGGTATATATTCCAATAATCTCTCTGCAGTCATAACATTCATTGACTTGAAAAAGGCATTCGACACCATACATCGTGGGAAAATGATCAAGATACTCCAAGCATACGGTATCCCACAAGTCATAACAGATGCAATTGATGAAACTTACAAAAACACAAGAGCCAAAGTGATATCACCTGATGGCGACACGGAACTGTTCGACATCCTTGCAGGAGTACTCCAAGGAGACCCTTGTCCCCTATCTATTCATCCTTGATTATTGCTTAATAATAGCTATCAATGGGAGAGAAGAGGAACTAGGATTCACCATCAAGCCTAGACAAAGTCGAAGAATAGGGCCAAAGAAAGTCACGGATCTTGACTTTGCAGATGACATAGCGTTACTATCTGACACTAAGGAGCAGGCACAGAAGCTGCTGAAATATGTTGAGGAAGCAGCACTCAAAACTGGGCTTCACATGAATGCCAAGAAAACCAAATGCATGGTATTTCACCAAACACAAGCGGTACAGCTAAAAACCTCTGATGGAAGTAACCTAGACAACGTAGAGGACTTCAAATACCTGGGAGATTGGGTGGGTAGTAGCCAGCATGACATAAAAATACGTAAAGCACTTGCTTGGAAGGCCTGCAATGCTCTGAACAAAGTGTGGAAATCCGGCTTCTGAAAAAAATAAAAATCAGACTTTTCCAAGCTACTGTTCAAAGCGTTCTACTGTATGGAGCTGAGACATGGACCATCACCAACAGACTCAAGAAATCTCTAGATGAATGCTACACGAGAATGCTGAGAACTGCACTCAACATTAGTTGGAAAGACAAGGTACCGAACAAAGACCTGTATGGAAAATTGCAAAAGGTATCAGAAAACATCACAGACCGAAGGATGAGATTTGCCGGGCATTGCATGAGAAGAGAAAATGAGATAGTGTCTGACCTTCTGCTATGGAGACCCAAGCACGGACATATATCTGTCGGCCGATCAGCCTTAACATACTTGGACGTCTTGGCGAAAGACACAGGACTGAAGGATGAGGAGATGAAAGCATGCATGAGGAACAGAGTAGTTTGGCGAGCCATCACGAAGACCGATCGAGTTCGACATAAGTAAGTAGTTTGTTTGGTAGTAAACAAATACTACATGGTTAGAGGGGAAATAGTGCAAACTTTTTTTCCGAGGTACTGGCTACAGGCCTACCACCCGAACCCGAAGGGTGACGGGTGGTAGGCCTGCAGCCAGTACCGAGGGGAAAATATATAGTTGCACTATTTCCCCGATATACCATGTAGTCAAATGTAGTATTTGTTATATTTCACCTCATAAATATTCGCAGTAATAATAATAGATGGAACTTACCATATCGTGTTGACTATGTTTTGAGTTGTGGATGCAGGCTGCTTTTTACGCATAGTAGCATAATTATATATCATTCCAAAATATTCTTTCATGAAGTCCGAGTCCATATATTATTTCTTCTTAATTTAATCTACAACAAGTTATAACAGAAACCGAACCCATTTATGAAATGAACGAATCCAGCAAGATTTATTGCGCTTTCGAGCGCGCATATGTACTGCGCCAAAGAGGCACGCACGACGCAACATGGGTCGGCGCTTAAAAGGGGATAACGCAGAAACACGCGATTGCGATTAATGACGACATTGCCCATATATCTAGCACGGCCTGTTGAAAGCCAGCACAACAAAATCGAAACGTCCAATCAAACAATGTCTTTTTGATGATTTACATATTAGACCACTTCCACTCCATGGAGTGTCTGTTAAACTTTGGGCATGTTTGTTTTTAAATAAAAGCTCAGTAAGTATAAAAAGTGATTTTGTGTTAAGCTAAGCTTAATGACGTAGGTCTATATCGTTAATGGCAACACCACCGTGAAATATATTGAATTTCCTGTAATGTTTTGATTGATGACATATTGTAGCAACTAGCGGGCACATCGCTAGATGAGTAAACCTGGGACTTACACTAATAGCATTTGTACACGATTGTATTGTAGTGCTAAAGCAAGTATAACATTGAGCTGGAAATTGATAACAAAGCACGTACTACATCATGCAGAAACGGCAATATAATATCAATCGTTTGAAGGGGACGTGGCGTATGGGGTAATTCTAAACACCACGATAACCGTAAGCAAGCGATAAAGGGCGTAATGTAACTATACAATAGAATAAAGGAAAATTCTATTGTATTACACTATAGACGTGGTGCAGGGTTGAGACCTAAGTACACTAATTACATTTGTACACGTTTGTATTGTAGTGCTGAAGTAGTGTAGGCCTACAGGTATAAAACAGATGTGTGTTTTTTCTTCAAATTTAATGTTGTCAAAATGCATTTTTAAATGATAGTTTTTGTGCCGAACAACCCACACGTAATGCATGCGGGCGTAAAAGCAAATATAAAATTCTCCTCAATCATAGCAAAAAAAAGCTCCAACTTGGCTGGTATTCCCGTTTATTGGCAGAAATAGAACTGTAAAAAGATATGCATTAGGGGTTTGAAAGCGAACCGACAAGAAAATTTGACTTTACACTTATTTTTGTTATGATTGATGTACATTTTGGCTCTTAAGAAGCTTGTCCAATTAAAAAAAAAAAAAATCATTTTTGAGAGACATGCGCGCGTAGCGCGAAAATATTTTTTAAAACACTTTTGACCATCAAAATGTCATGTCCCCCTCTTTGCCAGAATAAAATTTCGCGTCCCCCCTTCATGTTTAAACAAAATGTGTCCCCCCTGCTTGATGTCCTCCACCCCCTGGCGTAAATAGTGATTCAAATGTCATTTTTCAGAGGAAAAAAAGCATTTGTATGGTATAAATTAACATTTTTCATCTTTGTAATTTTGACCGTCAAAATGTCATGCCCCCCCCCCCCCCCCCCGTCTTTGCCAGAATAAAATTTCACGTCTTCCCCTTCATGTTTAAAAAAGAAATCGTGTCCCCCTTGCTTTTTTTTTACCCCTGGCGTAAATAGTGTTCGCTCCGTAATATTCAATTACAATTAATTAGAATGTCATTTTACAGAGGAAAAAAAGCATTTGTATAGTATAAATTCAATTTCCATTGTTTAACTCATAACACAACGTCATTTGTTCAAAAATAAAGACAAAAGAAAAAGTGACCCTAGCGAGATTCGAACTCACGGAAAAAAGTTACTGGCGAACTTGCCATATAAACAAGAATCACTATTTATAGAGTGGTTTTAGACCACTCGGGCATGAGGGCAGATATGGATTCTAGCGGCGACGAATTATGAAAACCTAATACATATTTTAATGTCGTTATTTCCCGAGTAATTCATAAAATTATGATATAAGGACAGAATATCGTTAAGTATTATATATTATTGCCTATGGCTATCCCTTGTCTACCATTTTGAATCAAAATTGAGGTGTATAACATGACATTTCAAGCTAAACACCTGACTACTTTAGCTCATCTGGTTCGCAAATACCCTCCCGTTCAAAAATGCAAATTTACATTTCGTAAAAACTGTAAACTAAGCAAAAACTAAAAGGATATCGTCGGCCATGAAGGTTTTAATTAGTAAATAATGGTTAACGAACTTTAAATCCGTTGGGGAAGTACAGGGGGGTTATTTCGGTTTCTGAAGTGAGCGCAAGGGATCATGGGAAATAGTGTGACTTAGGTTATCGGATGTGATTTGTCATTACCTCAAACTCGATATACTGGCATAATCGAGTTCCCCTAAAATAACCAAGAAACTCAGGATTCACACTCATTTCTTTTTTGAATTCGTAAACGACTCTCGAATGGATAGTATATTTTATATTCTTCCCATTCCGTGAGTGCTAGTTGCGATTTACAGACCAAAACAAAGCTGGGTAACATGAGGGGGACTCGTGCTAAAAACACGATGTACGTATCGGCGAAATTATTTTACATAATCACGGGTTGAAATTAATTAATTATTATTAAGAAATGATACTACCACAAATCTCACACCCCTAGCGGTTCTTGGTAATATTTATAAGATCCAATGAACTTATGTTTGTTTGTTTTACGTCGTGAGCAAGAGGGATGCCACGCTTAAGTCAGATGATAGCGGTCATAATTTGCCTACATTTGCAATTCGTATTGGTTTAACACGTAACCGCGAATATCTATCGACAAATTATAAATATCACATTCCTAGGTACAACTAAATTAAATAATCCCAAAACCAACTCCACTCTTAGTGTCCTTTTTTATTTTTACTTTGTTAAATAGGCTAACAGTTCTTGAACATGACGGGTAATTTTAAATTAGTCACGTGTTTAGCTCTAAATTTCATATTATACAGAAAAGGGATAGTCATAGGCAATAACATATAATACTTGATGACGATATTCTGGCCTTATATTGTAGTTTTATGACTATTGAGGCAATAACGACAATTTAAATAAGTATTGGTTGGTTGGTTCGGTCCTGTCATGACTGACAGCTCGTGACCTTACAGATACTACGCCACAAATAACGATTTTCAGCAAAGGAGTAACAATCACGGAGAGGGTGTCCAGTAATCAATTTTATTTGGTTAATCCACCGGGAACGAGGTCTGCCTCTCTTGCGCTTCCCTTCAATCATGCCTTGCATGATCATCTTCTCTAGGTTGTTACCCTTGCGACGTGAGATATGGCCGAAGTAGCTCAGCATTTGGGTGTTGATAGCATGAAGAAGTCGTTTAGACACCCCTATTTCTTCAATAATACTGGCATTGGTCCTTCTCATTGTCCATACGATACGAAGCATACGCCTCCAACACCACATCTCGAAAGCAGCTATTCTGTTTTTGTCAGCTTTGGTTAGGGTCCACGTCTCACATGCATACATGGCAATTGGAAATACAAGGGCTTGGACTAGCCTGGTTTTGTTGCTCTGGTTATTCCTCTGTCAGCCCAGATCTTGCTTAGGTTGATCATTGCTGATCTGGCCATTGCTAAACGGTGTCGAATCTCTTGGCTGCAACCACCCTCTTTGGTGATCAAGGATCCAAGGATAAGTATTAGGTATTTGTTAATTCTTCGCCACCGATATTGCTAACTCCCTCGGTGGCCGAGTGGTTAAAGGTGTTGGTCTGTATTACTGAATATTTTTACGCAAGCGTTTCATATCTCACTGGGGTCACATTTCTGTTGTCTTTATTTTTGTAACAAATGACGTTGTTTTATCAGTTAAACATTGGAAATAACATTTCTACTATACAAATTATGCTTTTGTCCCCCTCTGAAATATGACATTTGAATTAATTGCAAGACAATTGTACGGCTTTTTAAGACGCACGGCGACGACGGATCCTGACGGGGTTTTTTTTGTGTGTTGCCGGTGTGTTCTTACGATACCATCCCGTGACTAGGGTCTTGCTACAATGATTGTTCGTGACCGCCATTGTCTTAGTGCGGTGTCTATGGGGCCGCCGCTCTACTATTATGCAGAAAAATCTCTTTGAAGACTCACATCTCGAACAAGAAAAACTTTTTACAAAGAGTTACTATGTACAAACTAACGGAAAACCAAGTACCGCCTTAACATTAGTGCCCCCGCGTATAATGCGTATCAATGCGTATAATGCGTATCGAGAAAACAAGCTCGCGTTAATACAACGAACGCACGGCGTATTTTTTGTTCAACGCAGTTGTACGCGAAATGTACGAGTGGTTTGTTCGCATAATTTTTCCAATCAATTTAGTCACATTCGTATCAAAGTGAATTTGGATTATAACTTTGATCAGTTATTTGTTGGTACCTGTTTTTTTACGGAAGAGGTCCAATATGTTCCAACGGTTAAAATATACTGATATCATTGAATGACAATAAAACACGATCATACAATTGTTTCGTTTACAACAAACCACATACATTTCTCATGAAACGCAGGTTTTATACGATCATCGTCACTGTTAAATAGCAGTAATAAACAGGGAGAGTAAAAAGTTTGGGATTTTATATCTTAAAATCTGTGCAAAAATTTCACCTTTTTTTATTGAGGCAGACAAGTAGGCTTAATCTCATTAGCTTTCAAAAGAATTGTAGTTGGTTGAAATTGGTTGAGGTAAACATACGATGCTCATTTGCGTAAACGTGAACATTTTATCAACCGAACAAGATTTGCGATATTTTCTCTTATACGATCTATTGAATTCCACCAGTGACTAGGGTTTTCACCAGTAACTAGGGATTTTATATTGGCGGGGGGGGGGGGGGGGGGGGGGGGGGGGGGTGGGGGGGGGGTGACAAGACATGAAAGTGAACCGACAAGATCTAGCGATGAAAGCAATACGCGCTTCATTTTTCGACTTAACATTTTTGCTATGATTGAGGTACAATTCTGCTTTAAATAAGCGTCTACCAACAAATATTCAATGTTTGGGACACATGCGCGCGTAGCGCCTGAATTATTTTGTTGTTTGTACTTTTGACCATCATAATTCCATGATTCCTTAAATGAATCGACAGTGCCAGTCTCATACTGCCCCCAAAGGAAAAAACGCAGTAACTACATTTTTGACAAAATGAGAAAAATACAAGTATGTGTTTCTTGGTAATACAAACATCTTTATTCATACTTATCACCGTAATGATATTTGTTTATTTTCTTTGTGTTATTAGACAAAAGGTAGATACTGGACTGTTAATCTGCAGTTTCCATAAATGAAAAACGCAGTATCTACATGCACACTTGTATTTAGCAATTTTTATGTTAAATACCATGTGTTTTAAGTATCATAGAGTGGTAAATAACTCTATAGTCTCATTGTTGAACCGTAAAAGGAACAATTAAAATGTTTTTGGAGCTATCCCCATTCCACCCCACCCACACACCCCTCGGAATGTTGGGATATTACGCAAAAATTACCGTTTTTGAATGTTTTTCGGTGTGTCTCTAAAGATCCAGCTTTGTTTTCAAAGAGATTTTTAAAATAAGTATGGCATTGTAAAGATATTTACTTTGACAAATGAACCAAATAAATGGATACTATTTATTTGATTTTGAGTAATAAAGCAATATGTAGATACTGCGTTTTTTTCTGGTGAAGTTTATCGTTTTTCGTTTTATCCTAAAGGAAAAACGCAGTATCTACAATACAAAATTGTGTTAGCAATATTTTGATATCAAGTGTTTTAAGTAGTGGTAAATAACACTTCAGTCTCATTCTTGAACCTTAAAAGTAATAATTGAAAAGTTTTTGGAGCTATCCTTATCCCAACCACACACTCCTGGCAGAATTGTTGATGTTTTTTATAATTTTTTGACTTAGCAGATCCGAGTAAATCACGGCTAGTCCCTTTAATCAGGGATTATTAAAATCAATAATGTGATTGGCTAACTTTAAGTACATGATGTATGGGTGTGTCAAATGAAGGGATTACACGGAAAGGGATGAACCTGGATATGATCATTGTAGATACTGCGTTTTTACTTTGGGAATTAGACATATTTGTAGTTACTGCGTTTTTACTTTGGGAACTAGACAAATTTATGTAGATACTGCGTTTTCGGAAATGAAAAAAAGCCTTTCTCATTTTTTTTAAAAACCAAATCTGTCATAATATGAAAGCCCTTGGTCTCTAGTACCCATTTATGCAAATAAAACAAAATCCCATCCTTTGGGGGCATAACACGACAGTCAATATTGGGGGTGGGGGATCGCCCCCCACGCCCCCTCTGGTTACGCCACTGAATTCCACTATTGAAAACGGTCCACACTCTAGTCCCTCTAGTCCGAGCTGAGTCCGACTATCACAAAGCTAAATATATTGTTGTAGTTGCTAAATTCGAGTAATAATGATATATAGTGTTTTGTCCTTATTTCGCATTCAATGTTTGAAAAAATAACTGAGAATGTTTGTATTGTGTAATACATGAATCCACTTGTACATTAATATCAAGCATTATTGAGTAAAATATTCAATATTGTGTTCGATTTCAAAATGCAGTAACTTTACCAAAATAGTCATATCTGGTTAACGGTACCATGAAATGTCATGATTCTTTTTGCTGATAACAGTGAATAAATGCATCTATTGTTGCATACATCGGTTGCCTTCATATTCTGATTAAACATATTTTTGATAATTATTTTACTTTGAGTTCACATTTTATTCACCATGTACTAAGGTGCATAAAGCAAGCAGAGTACTAAAGTATTCGATCATATAGCCACCCTTACATTGGCTCTATAAGCTAGGTTTGTGTGTGTTTTAAACTGCGAGGAAAGTTTACAGTAGCCACCGTATCAAAATGCACAGAAGTTTGCCTTTGGGGAACTTTTAAATGAGGGTTCAAAGTCATAGAGTTATGTACCTGATGGCTCTCCATGCTACCGTGGCATCTTGAGCAAGCGGTTGTTTAAAGAATCAAGATCAGTAAGAATAAGATGAGTAGAGCATATATCATTGACGGTAAGATGAAAACGGAGGGATGGAAGGTTAAAATTAGTTGAGGAAAACATGTTTTATGCCTATTTAGATATATAAAAGTGTACAATTTAAAAACCGAAGGAGATTTGTGATATTTCTCTGATAAGCTCTTTTAAATTTCACTATTGAATAACGGCGCACACTCTAAATCCGATCATTACAAAAGCCTGTTCTTATCTTTGCTCTGCTGAATTCACGAAATAATTACATTGTTTTGTCATTATTTTACATGGAAATTAAATCTGAACAACTTTCTAGTATGGTGTCTTATACCATGGTTTGCTTGTTTGCTGGCTTTTTTGCTACATTTTGATTTGTTTTATGCGAAGTAGTATTGACCCCCAGGAATTCAAATTTCATTGTTCCCATTTTTTCGATCAGCCGTTTAGCCGTCATCAGAGGTCAAATGTCATATAGGGATCAGGTTGCAAAAAATGAATGCATTGATTACACTACAATGCATATCAAACTGTTCCTGAGAAAATATGGAGCAAAAAAGTAAATGGTTATAGCTATTGATGCAAGTATTGGTTGTCTTCATATTTTGGTAAGAAATATTTTAAAATATTTATTTTACTTTGAGTACAGCTTTTTTCAAACACCCTGTTGTGTTGGGGATCCGTACCGTCACATGATGCTATGTAAAGATGTAATACTCTGTACCTAGGTGAGAGGAATGAACTTTTGATCATCATTTCTTTCCTTAGCTTTTGTAGTACCATTATGCGATTTCCTTTAAAGATGAATCGATCTGGCACTGCGAGTTCATCATAGCTGAAATAAGACATTGTTGACCAAAAAGTGCCATAAAAAACACATTTTTGGCACTTTTTGTCAATAAGTCAAAGAAAAAAGCAGATTTTTAAAAAAAGAGAACCTTCATAGAGAATTGTATTAAGATGAATTTGGTGCAATTTCAGCATTTTTTACCAACAACTGATTTTGCTACAAGTGCAGCAAACTAATTTTCTGGTCAAAAATTTAAAAATCAGATTGTTTGATGAAATTTGATACCAGAAATGGATTATCCGACTCATTTCCTTTCCAAAAATGTATACTTTTATATAGGCCTACATCATATCAATAGTTCAAAAGTTACAGCGCTTGATAAATTTCATGTTGTGACGGTTGATAGCCCCCTTAAGTCATCTTTAGGGTTATAATATACTAGTACTGAAGCATCTGTTATCATGGTATTCATTTTGTCCAAAGCTTTATGTTGAACATCAGTCCAATGCCATGGGACTTCTTGTTTGGTAGGCTATCTGAGTGGTTCCAATGCGTCCAACAGGTTGGGCAGGAAGCGACTCAAGTAGTTCGCGAAACTGACAAACCGCTGTACACCTTGTACGTCAGTTGAGTTCTGAAAATCGAGAAGAAAAAAAATGACGTCATAGCCATTGCTTCGGGATGTTACTCATTTTGCATTATTGAATTTGCATTGACAAGTCCATAGAATTAATCAAATTTTCAAATAATTTTAGTTTTAACTGTGGAATACCTTAAATAAAAGTAATTTACAATAGGAAGAAATTGTTTGAAAATTTGATTAATTCCAATTAATGTAAGTGGATGTAAGCCCTTTTGAAAAAAAGCTCTCACATTTTTTGATGAGGAAGCACCACATCAAATCAATGTCCGCAATTTCCAGAAAAACACAAAGACTAAGCTTGAAAATGTGAAGGTAATTTCATTCTCGGGGATGGTATATATTTAGAGAATAATGACTGCGTAACAACTGTTTTCGTGAATTTGTTTTAAAATCAGAGGTTTTTGTTCTGGTCTGAGGAATTGTCCCGAGGGGCGCAGCCCCCGAGGGACAATTCCGAATGACCAGAACAAAACCCGAGGATTGTAAAACAAATTCACGAAAACAGTTGTTAAGCAGTCATTATTCTCATTCATTACTGAAAAAGATGCATATTTTATCTAAATCGTTGATTTGTACCGATATAATCTTGCTAATAATTAATTAGTTTTCTGTTTATTTTGTCCACCCCTTCTTAGTTATTGAAACAGTCCAAGTCGGGTCATCCCCTCATTAACATTTTTATCATTCAACCAATCAGAAATAAGCTTTAATCGTGTTTCCTCATAACTCATTGGATATTCAGTTTAGGGGCGTGAGGCGTTAATTTGATTGGTCGGTCAGTGAGCAAAACAATGGAACACTTGGCGCAGTACGTTCGGGCAATTATTAGTAACCCGCGCTCGGCGTGCGGGTTCTCATCTAACGATTAATTTGATTGGAACGCACTTGGTACGCGATTATTCATGAAGTAATGAATTTGTATTAAAATATTACGAATGAGACCTATCCATTGCACTTACATATACAATGATAACGTAAGATTTTTTTGATCTATCGATCGGAAGCGCCTGCCTAAATGGTGAACAGGCATGCCAGAAAACGTGAACAGCGAGGGCGCTGTTTGCGGGTCCGTTGTGGAAAACTGGCTTGATAATGATAACCCCTAATGAATTAAGGTTCAAATTAAAGTCGGTACTTTACTGAAAATGGTCATAAGTAACAAGTATGCCATGGATGTAACCGGAGGGCAGAAAAGGTGTCTTGAAACGATAATTGGGCGACGATCTGTGAATAGGTGTTGCTCTGAATACTGCTCATGGGAGCCCCACGCCAAATAACTCCCGCATTGAGATAGGTGTAAAAAGGCGATTTTCAAGACATCTACTTCAAGTTTAGTTGTCGTGTTTTCCGGGAAAATGATATGATTTTACATATTGCGCATTGATTTGTGGTTTGGTGTGGTGCTCCCTCGACAGACAATAATACGCAGGTACTGAAGCTAATGCCACCAATAGCTGTCACTAATTGGTACCTTTACACAGTAACTGCATGTACAGTTTGCCAAGGAGAAGTGGCGACGAACTCGCCAGCAAGTCACATGCGGCTTGTTCCGAATACTCATGTTTAAAAATCAACACTTCAGTCACGTTCACGTTAATCGCACTTCACGTTCGTGTTTGAATTCGTCAGCACGTAACAAGCGAAGAGTGAATCATGTGGTTCATACAACTAGCTGTAAATCGTGATGGAACGCGACAATATCGCGGTATTAGTACTGGTATAAATGGAAGGGTGTAAGGCAAAAAACACACGTTTTGTCTCATATACATTTGGGAAAATACAGGGTAAATACCCTGTAAATACAGGGTAAATACAGGGTAAATATTTGGGAAAATACCCTCAAAGGGTGCACGTGTTCAACGTCATTACCCTCTGATAATTACTCAGTATTTGGCTATCTAAAATATATTTTAGTTGGCTTTTAAAGGTAGATGACCCGATCACATTTTCGTAACACAGAATTATTTCAAACATACGGAGATTTTCATATCATATGAAAGCTCGTATTTTTCTCATCATCATACTGAAATTTGACGGCCTAAATCGGTATAATTACGGAGAAATCGATGAAATAACGTCGAATTACCGCGAATGGTGGTAACCACCGATATAGTTTGTGTACTACTCAATGGGTACAGCTCACAGCATCTTGTGCGTCTAAAATAAGAACTATTAGAGCTATGCAACTCAAACTTTGGAACACGACTTTTTTAAGGATGACCTTTCATGTAGAATAGAAAACTTCAAGTTGAAAATCGGAATGTGATCGGGTCATCTACCTTTAAATGACATTAATATTTCTCAATTTAAAAATATGTTTTGATTGCTATAAAAGTTTTATAAATGACATCGAAACTATAACGGACGATTTGTTTTATTTTTATTTTTAACAATATTATTCACAGACCTCTGTGAGATATCAATATGGATATGAAAACCACGCTCGTCATTGTGGCATTAGCCATCGTATTGGCTGCTCAATTCCATGACGGTACTTGTAATGCCATTGAATCAACGGATCCGCAAGAACGTGAGACTGGCATTGAAACCAATCTGATAGCACCTGAAGAAAGAGGTATGTATTCGATACATTTAATTGAACACTAAATTCGAAGATATTCTATTTAGCAACCACTCTCCCACTGAAAGCTTCAAATAATGGAAGTGGCTATACAGCCGATCACCACAGAGCTTTTCAATGGGAAAGAACTGTGCCGCTTGGATGATGCTACAACGAGGTTAGCGTTTATTCCGTATAAAAGAACACATCGTCGGCTGTATAGCTTTTCCCGGAATAGTTGCCCGCCCGGCTGCCCGATCATCGGCTGTATAGCTTCTGCCTCAAACAATACCTTGTTTAATTGACCCTGCTTGATTATTTTGGTCCAAATGTGAAAATGCCTTTGGTCATGTGTTTTAAGCTCCTCTCCGTTCGCGTTACACACGGATTTTGGCTTTCGCGACATGATTTTAACTTTACACATTTATAGGGTGGTGCGTTTAAACATGGCCTAGCTGGACTCGCGATTAACACTCTCTGGCATTAACCTGAGGGCAGCAGAATCAAGGCAACGACCTTGTTTGCATAGCCAATATGTCAGCCTGCATGTAGCACTTTGAATAGTGGAAATTGGTTATTGTTTTCGGATTTAACAGCTATTTAAGTGAATTGTGATACCGGAAGTAACTTCAGTTGTATTGATTTGTATTGATTTAAAGGTCTAGAATTTTAAAGGGACAGGATTTTGTTTACAATATGGCCGGCAAAAAACAGGCGCGTGCCCGGGGGGTGGTGGGGTGGGGCTCAAGCCCCCCGGGTCCCCAGAGGGTAAAAAAGAGGGGAGAAAAGGGAGGGGGGGGAGGGGAGGGGAGGAGAGGAGAGGAGAAGAGAGGAGAGGAGGAGGGGAGGAGAGGAGGAGGAGAGGAGAGGAGGAAGAGAGGGAGGAGGAGCCCGGGGGCACTGACATTGGAAAAGGGTATAGATATAATAAAGTATGTGCCGCGCTGTAGACCCCCTTTTTCACCCTGTGCTGCTAGCTCTTATGACCCCCTTTTTGATCCTGCATCAGTTCTTAAGACCCCAATTTGATTGAAAATTCAATAATCGCGAAATTTTGCGTTCCAAACCACCAATTCTTTGAACATTTTACGTTCTTAAAGGTATATTATGTAATCTTTTCCATGGACGCCCTCAATCTTCGAAACAAAATTGGAAGCAGATTTTCTTGCAGATTTACTTTTCTGATCATAAATCATAAATATATTCCAAGTTACAGAGCGATACGATTCCTAATTCCTAATAACCTCAAAATCATAGTTAAAAGAGTGAATTTAGAGTTAAATTTGAAAAATAGATTGTACCGCTCAGTACAATCTATTTTTCAAACCATGATTTTAAAGTGATTAGGAATCGTATCGATCTGCAACTTAGAAGCTCTTTATAAATCATGATCACAAATGCAAATCTGCAAGAAAATCTGCATACATAGTAGAAATCAATGATAGGAAACTATCTTAAAAAAGATCACATAATATGCCTTTAAGCCAAAAAAAAAATCGCAAATTTGCGTTCTTGCTAATCAAAATTGAACCATAGGCCAGTTCTCAAACCCTACTTTTTTGAATAAAAAATTAGTTCCTAAGACCCTATTTTTTGTCATAAAATCCACTCAGTTCAGTTCTGTAGCCAGGCCCGTCAGATGGGGGGGGGGCGACGGTTGCGATCGCCCCCCCTTTGAAAATCTTCCCCGGAAAATTTGTACACAGATGAAAATTTCGCGCGCTACGCGCGCATTTGTCTTCCCATAATGCAATATTCTTTGCTACAAGCTTGTTTAGAGCCAAAATGAACCTCGATCGTGCAAAAGATAGGTGCAAATTCGAAAATTTTCGCGCGCTGCGCGCGCATATTTGACTAACAATTTTTTTTGTTTTGAAAACGCCCCCCCCCCCCTTTGAAAAAAGTGTCTTACGGGCCTGGTAGCCCCCCTATTTTTTTTCCAACCCCACCAAAGTATTTATGAACACTCCCTAAACTATTTTAGCAGCCCCTTCGTGATACTCTGCTTTGTTATCCTCGCCCAGGAGTCCACACACATTTCTGATACACCACTCTCTCCCCATTTTCTGTCTTCCTTGCTTCTTTTCCCATTTCTCCTTCTTTCTCTCTCGGATATAAGTATGTCAATAAAACACACTACCACTGCCGTTGTTGTTAGTGACTAATTACTTTTTAACCCAATTATCACATTGATTTGTTGACAGGTTATTTATATCATCGTTAAATATTCAAACGATTATAATTTTATTAACACGCCTCTTTATTTTTCATTTGTCTTACCATGCAACACCTTTACTATATGCATAGGATGTAAGTATGATTGCTATCGCACTGCCACTTTGGTGCAGACGAGGAACGTCTTTAATGCGATGACCCCATTGTCTTATCTTACAGGCTAAACATTGACATCGTAACTAAAACAATAAAAAACATGATATTCTATTACAAGTAATAATCATTAATTATATAACAAATATATTCCTGTCATTTGATTGATACTACTTGATCAAGTCAATTCCGTTAACACTTGGTATTGGTCTTTTGGATGTAAGTATGTCGATAAAACACACTACCACTGCCGTTGTTGTTAGTGACTAATTACTTTTTGACCCACTTATCCCAATGATTTGTTGACAGGTTATTTAAATCATCATTAAATATTCAAACGATTATAATATGATTAACACGACTCTTTATTTCTCATTCGTCTTACCATGCAACACCTGCAACATATCTATTATAGGGAGTAAGTATGATAGCTAATTGTACTGCCCATCTTGGTGCAGACGATGAACATCATCGACGAACCTATCGTATTATCGTACACGCTAATCATTTACATCTTAACTAAAAACAATGAAAAACCGTGATATCCTATTACAAGTGAGAATCAATTATTTTTCGAAATATATTCCTGTCAACTCATTTAATAGATTGATACTACTTGATCATGTCAATTCCGTTAACACTTTGTATAGGATGTAAGTATGTCACTAGAACACACTACCACTACCGTTGTGGTTAGTGACTAATTACTTTTTGACCCAATTATCCATTGATTTGTTGACAGGTTATTTAAATCATTGTTAAATATTCACACAATTATAACGTTATTAACACGCCTTTTTATTTTTCGTTCGTCTTACCATGCAACACCTTCAATATATTTATAGAACGTAAGTATGATAGCTAATTGCACTGCCACTCTTGGTGCCGACGAGGAACATCTGTAACATGTTTAACGCGACGAACCTATTGTATTATCGTATTTACATCTTAACTAAAAACATTGAAAAACCATGATATCCTATTACAAGTGATAATCAATTATTCTTCGAAATATATTCCTGTCATTAAATAGATTGATACTAATGATCATGTCAATTCCGTTAACACTTTGTAGGATGTAAGTATGTCAATAAAACACACTACCACGGCCGTTGTTGTTGGTGACTAATTTCGTTTTTAACCCAATTATCCCATTGATATGTTGACAGTTATTTAAATTATCGTTAAATATTCAAACGATCATAATTTCTATGACACACCTCTTTATTTTTCTTCAATATATTTATAGAACGTAAGTATGATAGCTAATTGCACTGCCACTCTTGGTGCCGAGGAATATCTTTAACGTGATGAACCTGTTGTTTGATCTTACAGGCTAAACATTTAACTGAAACAATATAAAACGTGATATTCTGTTGATAGTAATAATCATTAATTATAGCCATGAAATGCACTACCATTGTTGTTAGTGACTGAGGACCAAATTATTACATTGCATGGTTGACAGGATTTTTAAATCAGCGTTAAATATCAACACAATTATAATATGATTAACGTGACTCTTTATTTTTCATTCGTCTTACCATGCAACACCTTCAACATATTTATAGGCAGTAAGTATGATAGCTAATTGTAGGCCTACTGCCACTCTTGGTGCTGACTAGGAACATCTTTAACACGATGACCCCGTTTTGTTATCTTACAGGCTAAACGTTTACATCATAACTATATAAAACAATGACAAACCATGATATTCTATTACAAGTAATACTAATTAATTATATAGCAAAACAATATTCCTGTCATTTGATAGATTGATACTACTTCATCATGCCAATTCCGTTAACACTTTATATAATTTTGATATAATTATGTCAATAAAGTACACTACCACTGCCGTTGTTGTTAGTGACTAATTATTTTTTAACCCGATTATCCCATAGGATTGTTGACAGTTTTTGAGGGGCGCCCGCTACGGCGGCGCCTCCTTATAAAGCTATAGTTTGACCTTCTTGAAAACAGTATCTTACACTGTTATAATACCTCTCACCAGGAGAGGTGACCGCATGTCACAATGCGCAAAAAACTTATCAAAAACAAATCAGAAACGATTTCAGAAACGATTTCTTGACCTTTTTGCAATTAAAAGTGATCATTCTTTGCAAAATAGTAATGAATAGGGACATACTAAAAGCTGCTGTATAGACATGGTAAAACTGATTGACAACATGTCGCTAGTGATTTGATTATAGAAAATCTTATCATCAAATACTAAGCATGGCAGCTATGGTCACATAGGCTGGTTTTTCTTTAAAGTGTCTTTCATTAATGATGTTTGTTTAAAATAAAACCGATGTTTACATTAACTGGGCCACCCCATAATAACAGTTATAATTCCGAAACAAGATTTTAACGATATCCCACAAACAATGCATTACGGGATCACAAGCCAACTAGAGTTTTTTCTTGACCTTTTTTTGCAATTAAAAGTGATCATTCTTTGCAAAATAGTAATGAATAGGGACATATACTAATAGCTGCTGTATAGACATGGTAAAACTGATTGACAACATTTCGCTAGTGATTTGATTATAGAAAATCTTATCATCAAATACTAAGCATGGCAGCTATGGTCACATAGACTGGTTTTTCTTCAAAGTGTCTTTCATTATAATGATGTTTGTTTAAAATAAAACCGATGTTTACATTAACTGGGCCACCCCATAATAACAGTTATAATTCCGAAACAAGATTTTAACGATATCCCAAAAACAATGCATTACGGGATCACATTCCAACTAGAGTTTTTTCCCACGATGCACTTGTGGTGCTCTTAAGTTTTAGAAATAAGATAAGGAATAAACATCGAAGATCTACAGCTGAACAAAATAAAAAGAACATTATTTTGATTTGTATTTTAATGCATTTTTAACTTCAATGAACATCTTGACATTTTGAAAATGGAATTATATCGCAATAGCCTAATGTGAATAGTGCTAAAACAAAATGCAGGATTGCACCATCCCCGAATAACTTGATATCGAATCTTTTTATCCTGGTGGTATATTATTTGTTTAGACAATTTTATATTTAGATTATTTACAATCACAAACTAAAGAATATACGTTTTCTGGACTCTGTTTAAATTTGTTTTGTCCATTGAATTCATGTAATCCTCAACATGCAAATATAATTTCAGGGCATTGTGATGTAATTATTGAACAAAATTATGAAACACTCAAGACTCCAAAATAAATGAATTTAATTTGAAATTGACTTCTGTGAATTCAATGGGCAAGATAGAAGCAAACGCTTGACAATTTGGAATCACTTTGTTGGTACTTTCACTGAATATCAAATGTAGCTAAAGGGTCATTCAGTACTAAAGATTGAAGCGTTTTTTTCTTCAATAATCACCAAAACCTATCCTGGTCCCGGTAACTCTGACCAACACCCTTGACCATGATATTTCTTTTAACCATGACGCGTGCTCATTTCATATTTTCATTATGAAAAAATAAAAATGAGAAGGCAGTTGAGCTCATACTGAAAATTTAATAGCAAGGCAAAAACCACAAACAAAAACTGTTCTACTGGCGTAACTCTTTTTTTTAGAAATTGGTTTAAGAAGTTCTACGGGCTTGTCAACAGCTTTTTTTTTCAAGATGGAAAAAGAACAAAAAATCCCGACTGACCGAACCAACCAACCGTTGGCTATATTTTGTCGGCGTGTAATCTTCGATTGTAAAATGAATTCATATTACAATAACATAAGGACATTTTGTGATTGGAAGTGATGTAAAACCAGGGAGAACTATTTGGGAATTGTGAGAAGACCATATAAATACGAAATTAAGTTGAAAACTGAAACTAGATTTTCATTTTAGAGGACTCATCAACAATCAAGAGATCTATATATGCTTAAGTATGTATAATATAATGCAAAACTTGACTTCTCTAATAAGAATCGTTCATGCTACCGACGCCGGCCATATTCCTATATGTGTGTATTGCTTTGCTTTCCTTCCACGTGTCGAGGCTATACCATAAATTGCTATGTAGGCCTACTCCTACTTTTTTAATTCGTATACCAAAACACTTCCTACAGTCCAACACCCTTCCATTTCTTAAACACTACTCATCTGCTATAAAAACACCAGCCATATTATATATATACCCCCGGTATATATACCCTATATATTTATTTGAGCGCCCCTTTCCTTTTAAAGGATTTTTTATTAAAAAAAACATCAATATTCGCCTGATAATAATATGTTTAACACGACTGTTTATTTTTCATTCGTCTTACCATGCAACACCTTCAATATATATTTTAGTTCGTAAGTATAGCTAATTATACTGCCACTCTTGGTGCAGACTGGGATTACCCCGTTGTGTTATCTTACAGGCTAAACGTTGACATCATAACTAAACCAATAAAAACCCATGATATTCTATTATAAGTAACAATCAATTAATAAGATGTAATTGCATTGATACTTTTGGTTCAGACGAGGAACATCTTTGATGCGACGAACCCATTTTATCTAACAGGCTAATCATTTACATCGTGGCCAAAAAAAACCGATAACAAAATACGATATTCTACTAATAGTAATAATCATTAATAAAATAAAATAATAATAATTAATTATTATTAACTAAACATATTCCTGTCATTTGATAGATGGATACTACTTCATGTCAACTCCGTTAATATATGTAAAGTGCTCAACAAAAGAAAATCATACACTTTTTTAGGTCCTTTAGACTGACTTCCGATTACTTTTTGATCAAACAGACTAAATAGACATTTGGATAAATCTTTCCGGCACAATTTGATATCAAACCTAACAACAAATATAAACCATGATTAGCACCATTTAAAGAAAATGTGTCACTTTTCAAAAGTCACATTTTTAATACTCTACGCGGGTAGAAAAGACTACATGTTACCTGTTCATAATCAAATAGCCCGCTCGCTCAGGCACGACCCAACGCAGTTGCACTGTGTGATCAATATCCATTTTATTCCCGGCCATTCAAGTGCCACAACCAGTATTTTCTCGCGGCTTGCGTGCGTTGAAAATGTGACTTTTAAAAAGTGACAAATGTTCTTTAAATGGTGCTAATCATGGTTTATCTTTGTTGTTAGGTAGCAACTTTGGTATCAAATTGTGCCGGAAAGATTCATCCAAATGTCTATCTAGTCTGTTTGGTCAAAAGATAATCGAAAGTTACTCTAAATGACCTAAACAAAGTGTATGACTTTCTTTTGTTGAGCACTTTATGTAAATAAAATGCACTGCCATTGTTATTGGTAACTAAGAACTTGTTTAACTAAATTATGCCATTGGATTGTTGACAGGTCATTCAAATCATCGTTAAATATTCAAACGATTATAATATGATTAATATGACTATTTATTTTTTTACTCGTCTTACCATGCAACACCTTCAACATATTTATAGGCGGTAAGTGTAGCTTAAGTGTTGCCAGGCATAATTGAAACATTTGGGTGTCTTTTGGAGTTTCAGTTACACTAGGAGACAAGTATTTCAAAGAAATACTGATGTTATAATGGTGAAAATGTATCTCTGTACGCTTCAATGACATGTTCTGATCCATTTTCATGAACTAGAATAATGGAACATATTATGAAAGTGGTTTTTCAGTTAATATAGACACATTTTTAATATTTAGACCTAATTTGTGTATGTGGTCACATGTCACTAATAGGTATATCAAATAAGGTGGGGCCGTTTCAAAACATCCTTAAAAATGTGATACATGTCTCTATTTTAAATAGAAGTTGTCAAAAAAACATAACATTTTTGGTATCATATTAAAGACAATTTAACCAGCTACCGAATAAAAAAGGATTAAAGCCACATGTTTAGCAACAGTGAAGTTATCAATCTAAACGTCGAGTGAGTCAAGGGTGGGACCGGTGGATGTGGCGCCGGTGGATGTGGCGCCTATAGGTTTCTAAATTCTACACAAAATAGCGGAAAACTAGAACTTTTGAAATTGATGCCAATTACAAGAGGCATTCTTGAGATATCCAGCAATCACACAGGCAACATTATTTCCACTTAAGCTCGTCTTCATTTAAACGGTGATGTCTAACAAAAAACCTTAACAACTATTTTGTAAAAAGGGTAAAAAATATCAGGTTTATTACTCGTATACGCCCAATTGTGCATTTAATTTAGTCATATTATATATGGCTCGGACCGTCTTATCGAGGCGGATACGTATAACACAAAAATAAAATAGTCAAGATATAGATTATTTTATTATAGAGCCTGAACATCACGTGTACACTTTTCGTTGGATGCGACCATGTACGCACGCACCCCCCCCCCCCCCCCCATGCATTGTTAGAATTATGTCCATTAGCATTATGACGCTGACTAACTGAATCATGTCAACTCCGTTAACACTGTTTATAGGATATAAGTATGTCAATAAATTTCCCTGTACGACGTCAGTGTGTTGTTAATGCGTATGGACTTTTTAACCGAAATATTTAATTGGATTGTTGATAGGTTATTTAAATCACCCTCAAATATTCAAACGATTATAATATTATGATTAACATGACTCTTTATTTTTCATTCGCCTAACCATGTAACACTTTCAACATATTTATAGGCAGTAAGTATGATAGCTAATTGTACTGCCTCTCTTGGTGCTGACTAGAAACATATTTAATGCGACGAACCCGTTGTGTTATCTTACAGGCTAATGACTGAAACAATAAAAGCATGATATTCTATTATAAGTAATAATCACTAAATTTATAACAAATAAAACATTTCCTGTAATTTGAGAGATCGATTATACTTCATCATGTCAACAACACTTATATAGGATGTATTAGTATGCCAATATCAATAAAACACTCTCATTACTGCTGTTGTCTAAGGACTTGTTTAATCAAATAATCCAATTGGATTGTTGATAGGTTATTTAAATCATCCTCAAATATTCAAACGATTATAATATGATTAACATAACTCTTTATTTGTTATTGTCTTACCATGCAACACCTTCAACATATTTTAAGTTCGTAAGTATGATAGCTAATTGTACTGCCACTCTTGTCCAGACTAGGGGCATCTTTAACGCGATTACCCCGTTGTGTTATCTTACAGGCTAAACGTTTACACCATATAAAACAATAAAAACCCATGATATTCTGTTATAAGTAATAATCAATGATTATGTAAGATCTAATTGCATTGACACTTTTGGTTCAGACGAGGAACATCTTAAATGCGACGAACCCATTTTATTTATTAGGCTAAACATTTACATCGTGGCCAAAAACACCCGATTAACAAAATACGATATTCTATTAATAGTAATAATCATTAATAAAATAAAATAATAATAATGAATTTTATAGCAACTAAACATATTCCTGTCATTTGATAGATGGATACTACTTCATCATGTCAACTCCGTTAACATATGTATGTAAATAAAATGCACTGCCATTGTTATTGGTAACTAAAAACTTGTTTAGCTAAATTATACAATTGTTGACAGGTCATTCAAATCATCGTTAAATAGTCAAACGATTATAATATGATTATTATGACTATGCTTTTTTTACTCGTCTTACCCTGCAACACCTTCAACATATTAATAGGCTGTAAGTATATAGCTAATTGTACTGCCACTTATGGTACAGACTATGAACATCTTTAACGCGATCTACATCATAACTAACAAGAAGAGTTTATAAAAAAAGACATACAGTGCTTAGGAGGGGTTGAGTTTGAATGCAAGCGGATATAACATCTCTCAATATTTCATCGAAATCAAGTTTTAAGTTTTAAGTTTAATATAACAAAAGGTCATAGTCATGTTGTACATTATTGTTATCTTCATGACATAAACAAACGCCCATAAACATATTGGGTGTTAAAGGTCCAATACTTAACCTAGACTTTTTGTATCTGATTAAAGTTAGGTGTTCCGATTGCTGGCCCGATTTTCTTCAACTTGATGTTTTCTATTCTTCATGAAGGTTCATCCTTAAAATAGTCGTATTCCAAAATTTGGGGTGCTTCACTCCAATGGTTCTTAAGCACAAGATGACATGAAATGTTCCTATTTAGTAGTACACAAACTGACCGGGTGGTTAACCAACTTTGCCAATAACTCACTGCATGTTGGCCTATATATGTCTTGCGCCAAAACAATTACAGAAATAATGAGAACTAGATCGGTTCTCGGGATTCATGGTTCTTGAGTTTCGCGGTTCTCGGGTTTCGCAGTTCTTGGGTTTCGCAGTTCTTGGGTTTTGCTGTTTTTAGGTATTTTGGTTTTGGGTGTGTTATGGATCCGACCGGAACCATGAGTTGCCGCCGCATAAGCACGAATTATTGCCTTGAAATGTTTTGACTGCTATTATTTTGTTTATACAGTATGTTACTATTTTTATTTTATTTTTACTATTTTTTTTTTTTTACTCCTCCTTCTAGATAGATAATTCAATCATTTTAATTCTCCTAATCGTGATTTAGATTTAAGATAATCTTTTGGGTTTAAAGCCTGAAAATGATATTCTAACTACAATCTTGTTCAAAACCTGTTGGGACACTACACGGGGCATATGACTAATGTCTGGCAATGTGAGTAAAATACTGTCAGATGAAAGTATAATGCAAAACCAGTTTGTACAATATACCTCCCCCAACCAATGTTGGAGCGTATGTTATTGTTACAGCCCTTGCTGGATTATGCTCTTATGGACCAACACTGAGTTTAATTTGTACCGTGGTATGTTTACCATCATTAAAGGGATACGTAGCAGTGTTGAAGAATTATCTTTTTTTCAAATTCATAATTCAAGATGAACATTAATAATGATCATTTTTGCTGTTGCCACTCCCGAAATCACAAAAACCGCCTTTATTTATTTATTCATTCATATTGTTGAGTGTTGATAGCGCTTTATAGCTGGGGAACACACATGGTTTTGAAACACATTGATAGCTAATTGCACTGCCACTCTTGGTGTAACGATGAACATCTTTAACGTGATGGACCTTGTTGTTTGATCTTACAGGCTAAACATTTACATCAAGTAAAACAGTATAAAACGTGATACTATGTAAATAGTAATAATCATTAATTATAGCAGATAAAATATTCCTGTCATTTAATAGATGGATACTACTTCATCATATTAACTATGTTAACACTTTCTATATGATAATTATAAGTATGTCCATGAAATGCACTGCCATTGTTGTTAGTGACTGAGGACTTGTTTAACCAAATTATTACATTGCATGACTGACAGGATTTTAAAATCAGCGTTAAATATTCAAACATTTATAATATGAATAGAATGACTCTTTATTTTTCATTCGTCTTACCATGCAACACCCTCAACATATTTATAGGGGTAAGTATGATAGCTAATTGTACTGCCACTCGTAGGAACATCTTTAATGCGACGAACCCGTTGTATTATCTTACAGGCTAAACATTTACATCATAACTAAAAACAATTAAAAAAATATGATATACTATTATAAGTAATAATAATTAATTATTATAGCAAAACATATTCACGTGATTTGATAGATGGATCATGTCGACCCCTTTAGCGCTTTCTATATGCTGTAATTATGTCAATAAAATACACTACCACTTCCGTTGTTGTTAGTGACTCAGGACTTTTAAACAACTTATCCGATTGATTGTTAACAGTAATATTAAAATCATCCTTAAATATTCAAACGATTATAATATGATTAACATGATTCTGTTTCATTCGTCTTACCATGCAACACCTTCAACATATTTATAGGAGGTAAGGTTATATATAGCTAATTATTGTACTTTGTGATTTTTTTCTGGAGAATATTTTTACGGAGTTACCCATGTCAACCTACCTAGTTACAACCGAATATACGTGATTTACACTTTAACGGCATCGGTGTTAGAAGACACCTGAGCTATATATATAGGGATTACAAGTAACTTTATTATCATTCTAATGCTTCAAAACAATTGTATCATGGTTACATAGCTCCACAACGCTCTATAAAACAAGGTTTACATTTTGGAAAGAAGGCAGGGCTTTGAGTATTGAGGGAAATTACGGTGTACAACAGCAGGTTTCAAATGTTCCATACAAAAACAACATTTTCGCCAAGATTTGTATGGAGTAACAGTTTATTTTGTCAATTTGAACACTAATATAATAACGTGATTGAAATGGTCAAAACTCACATGTTTTAATACAGTTGGCAATCCGTTGTAGGAAAACAATAACAACATTTGATGGCTGTTTGTTTATATCTATGAATCTTTATTATTTAATCCCTATATAAACACTGCACAAAAAGAAAGTATCCACTTTCCACTTTTTTTGAGGCGCGCTGTGTTTAATTCTTAAGACCCCATGCTGGTGCCGCGGGTATATGGTTAAGTGCAACAATGGAAACGGCGTCATTTTTAATTCAAATGGCCACTGCCTCATCAATATTGGTGCTATTGTGACAAATGGGGTGTCAAAATGCGTAGGAGGAAATGTCTGTTTTGTCCCACTTGTTAAATGTCCTTAGGGCCCCTAAAAATTAAACAGAGGGCGCCTCAAAACAAGTGGATATTTTCTTTTTGTGCGGTGTTTAGTTCAGGTGTCCTGCACTAATGTCACGTTATCTTATGTATTAATTACGTATTGTTAATTTTTATATATTTTGCAGACAGCTAACTAAGAACTGATCACCAGTGGAAGCTTATCCAATCAAATGGAATCTACAAAAACTAATATTGTCGGTGGCATCACACATTGATCTATTCGAGATTTTTGTGATCTTCTTTAAAGTTGGCGCGTGGATATGTTTTATTGAGTTCTTCAAATCAACCAAATTTCATATTTCAATTCTATTTAATGGTATTGTAATACAATGTTTCCATATTTCAAAATTTAGCGTTTCAAATTTCGAATAAAATCATTGAAACACACGTAAATGGAAAATTGGCAATTGGCCGACGAGTACAATATTATTGTATCACACAGATATCTATCTATTCAGGAAGAGTGTCTCCCCATAGCTATACGATAAACACGTGTCACACCAATAAAGATTTTAAAGACACCACCACAATACAATGTATTGCGTTTTTGCAAATTGCCCTAAGTCTGGTCTCCAATTTGTCTCAGTTCCCATAGACATATGCACACAATGGCTTCATAGCGCTTCATAGTTGGAGCTCTTAGGTTCTAATTTACATCAATGAATAAATTAGTTATCAGTGTTCCTTTTTCGTATTTCTAAAACTTAAGAGCTCGACAAATGCATCGTGTGAAAAAAAGCTTAAGTTGGCTGGAGTTCGCGCAATGTATTGTGGGAAGACCTTAAAATCTTCTTTGGTGTCCCACGGAATATTATGTTGCATTTCACATGATGATCTATTAAACACTGTTTGTCACACAATTAGGATCTAAATTTCATTTACATTAATTACTATAGTCTCTTTGGTCATCACGAGACAGTGACGTAACTGCGTATTCTACTAATTGCAGCACATAACTCGAGACGCTGGCGTATACACACGAGCGTTGAAAGACGGAAGATACATACGCGTGCGTAAACTACCGTAAAGCTGCGCCTGTTAAGTTACGTCAATGTTCAGAGGAAGCCAAATAGAGTATGGCACATTCATAGACACCAATCGTTCTACATTATACTGAACAATATTGAAGTGTGAAGATTCATTTAGGCGTCGAGATTTTCAATAGCTCTTTCTCTTTATTAGCACTTTCCATGCGTCATGTTTCAAAAATATCAACATTATTGAATTTCATCACCATAAATATTTGGAACACCATAAAAAAATGCATTAAAATGCATTAAAAGTATTCCTCCGTATTGGCTCAGTAATCCTTGAGATAGACTTAGAAATTGTGGAAAGGTTTCTGAAAATCTATTTTGTATGGTAAAACTAATAGCCGCGTGGAAACGGTTTTACGAAAACGGGTTACATAGAATAACTTTGAATGCGATGCAATTTATGATATCCAAGTTGAAATCTAGCGTTTCATTCATAAGTTCAAAGATTATACTGTTTCTCAAAGAGATGCAATCTAAATGTCTTGTACATTAACACTTTCCACGCGGCTATTATATAGTTTAACAATATACAAAACAGATTTTGGAGGAACATTTCCCATTTTTCAAAGGTGAACTACCACTCTGGGTTATATCCACGTCCAGTTCTCTTGGGAATTTGACAAGGTTACGTTGTCTCCATGTTAACACTGTACAGTCTGTAATCAAGTCAGAACAGGTGTATGACCATTTCGTCTGTGGTAAACTACCCGCAAGTGGTAGGCCAGCTTTAAGAATTACTGAACCAATAATATGCATTTTTGTACTTTTATTGCATTTCTCATGGTAATTCCAAATAATGGTAATGAAATTCAATAATTTTGACATTTTTAAAACATTTTGTGACATTTTGGAATGTCGTCTGCGGAAGCCTGCCGCGTGGAAAGTGTGAAAACATTGATGTATCTTTTTCCCATATGTCATGTACACCATCCACCACAAAGTAAATTTGGTAAAAAATATTTGTTGAATTAGATTTACATTGATGTATAGCATGTCCATAATTCCATTGAAAATTCTTTTGTTTCCTTTTGTTTATTGAAATATTTATTGGGCTATATCTCAGAACATCCTCTGCCGACTTTACGGCTCCTTTGTGCTTGATGGTCACCATACTTTTAGTCTTGTTAGATCATTTTATTGAATACAACTTACGTTTGAATCCTTATGAGATCGCGATTTGCTGGAGACAATCGTGTTGCTTTTAATATGTGATGCACCCGACGATATTCGACATGAATGGTGAAGGGTTAATAATAATAATAATTTAACTGTCGTGTAAAGCCCGGTGTAAAGTAATAAAACTGCAGTAATACCATAGTACACAAAAACCATAGTGTTCGTTAATTTAACTGAGTCTCAGATAAATCGTGGCCAGCATCGTCTGCGATTATCCTATTTAGATACACAAACTTATATGGTGATTAAACCATTTTGGAGGTAATTCAGGACTTTTTCAATTAACTCGGCCTCGTCCTCCGGAGACGATTTTATAACATTGCTACCAAAAATGTCGAATTTTTTTTGTTGAGAAAGTTACAAAAAATCACTTTTTGACCCAATTTTTTTGAAGGAAGCTAACAAAAATAATTTTGAGTTTAATTTTAAAATTATGATATCAAGACACTAACTTAGGGACGATTTTTTATTTTGTAACCTATTCTATTATTTTAACTTAAAAGTGCCAAAAAAAGTGAGGAAAAAAATGGGGAAAATCACTTTTTTGGCACTTTTTGGTCAAAATTTCAAAAAATATTAGAATAGGTTACAAAAAAACTCAAACATATTTTTGTTAGATTTTCTCAAAAAATCAACATTTTTTGTCAAAATTGACGCCAAATTTGGATTCTCTGATCCATTTCCTTTTCAGAAATGTATACTTTTATATGGATTTGATTAATAGTTCAATGAATGCAGCACCAACAAAATTCAAAAAATCAAGATAAAAACTTTCTTGAGTCCCCCTTAAACAAATTGTCAACTCAAACCCTACTATCGGACTTTGACGGCTTACCCTACCCCCGGGTAAGTTGATACCCTCTTTGACATTTATTTTCGTCAAAATATGCGAAAAGGATGTAAAAGCGATCACCTAGACGCCCTAGGTCACTGTCCTTTGCGTTTTAGCGCAATCGGCGAAAGTTCGTGGGGGGAGGCTTGGAGGAAGAGGGTTAGAGGAAACATCTTTTAGTCCTAAGATTTTGCAGGGGTAATAAGTACAATTATGGGCTGCTTTGTTTTAACACCCATCTAAATTGTAATAGGTATAAGTGTAAGTTTTCCCATCCTTGTGACACCGGCGAAAGTTCCAGCTTGAAAAAGCGCGCTGGAATCGTACCACGAACGAATAAGTTCTAGATTAATTGATCGTTTAACACTTTCAACGCGGCTATTGGTTTTATTATTATACAAACAGATTTTTCACAAACCTGTCTTAACTTTCAAGGATCACTGAACCAAAACTAGGTAAATACTGCACGATTTACGGACTAAAAAAAATGAGAGCATTTTCTTTTCAAAAGAACTGACTTCTAACTTTGAATTTCCCAAAGGCAAGAATGCCAGTGTAAGTTTTGGAGGAATGAACCTTTGAAGCAAAGTGATTCTTAAGAGTCACTTCAGTTAAATATTTAGTATGGGTGGCAAAGCCTGACATTGGTAGCATATTAGAAAAACGAGATTAGTTTGTTAATGGCAACAGCCCAATTTAAATTTTAGCCATTTTTTGGTCAAGATCAGTTAAAAATTCTAGTAGTCGAAATTTACAGCACATTCGTTATCTTATTTATTGCAGCAATATACAAGATTTTTATATCAAAGTTAGCTATTACATGATAAAGACACATCTTTATACTTTAGACACAAATAAAATTAAAAAAATTAAAACATGTGTTGATGTATTTTCTAACCTGGCAACACTGCTAGTTTTGATATATTAAGAAAATTGATATTTTAGCCTATCTTTGCATCTCGTAAAAACTACTTTCCAGGGCACTCAGGATATTGTCCTCATAGGAGGAGGGAGAGGTGACATTACCCTACTCATATCTGATGAAAACAGCTTGGGGTATTATATTCTTTTACGGCAGTGTTGCCAGATATTGACACATTTTGGAAAAATTACAATATTTCATTTGTTACAAAGAATGACATGCATTTTTATACTGAAGCCATTTTATTGCGACAAATTGGATTTAGTATATGCCAGATGTTCAAGGGACTTCCATAGATACCCGTAAAGTAAAGCAAGTGGTAATATAGGGCCTATACTTCTACTCTCGTTGCCAGAAAGTTCACATTTTTTTTGAGTTCCAACTCTAACTTTTTACTTTTTAATATAAAACAAAGAAATCGAGACGGAAAAAAATCAAACAAGTTAGATAGAGTTGAGGTTAGAATTTCGAGCTCTAACTTCTGACTTTGTAATACAAAACAAAGGAAATGCTCTAACTTTTGAGTTCCAACTCTAACTTCTTACTTTTTAATATAAAACGAAGAATATCGAGAAAAAACAATCTAGCCGGTTAGGATTTAAAGTAAAAATGTTAGAGTTGGAATTTAAAAGTCAGAGCATTTTCTATTACAAAGTTAGAAGTTAGAGCTCAAAATGAGAACAAAAAATCAAGCAGGTTAGAATTTCAAGCTCTAAGTTTGTAATACAAAACAAAGAAAATGCTCTAACTTTTGGGTTCCAACTCTAACTTCTTACTTTTTAATATAAAACAACGAATATCGAGAAAAAATCTAGCGGGTTAGGATTTCAAGCTCTAACTTCTAACTTTTCAATATAAAAACAAAGAAAATGCTCTTACTTTTGAGTTCCAATTCTAACTTCTTACTTTTTAATATAAAACAAAAAAGATCGAGAACAAAATCTAGCTGGTTAGGATTTCAAGCTCTAACTCCTAACTGTTCAATATAAAAACAAAGAAAATGCTCTAACTTTTGAGTTCCAATTCTAAGTTCTTTACTATTTAATATAAAACAAAGAATATCGAAGAAAAATCTAGCAGATTAGAATTTCAAGCTCTAACTTCTAACTTTGTAATACAAAACAAAGAAAATGCTCTTACTTTTGAGTTCCAACTCTAACTTCTTACTTTTTAATATAAAACAACGAATATCGAGAAAAAAATCTAGCCGGTTAGGATATTAAGTAAAAAGTTAGAGTTGGAACTCAAAAGTTAGAGTTGGAACTCAAAAGTTAGAGTTGGAACTCAAAAGTTAGAGTTGGAACTCAAAAGTTAGAGTTGGAACTCAAAAGTTAGAGTTGGAACTCAAAAGTTAGAGTTGGAACTCAAAAGTTAGAGTTGGAACTCAAAAGTTAGAGTTGGAACTCAAAAGTTAGAGCATTTTCTTTGTTTTCTATTACAAAGTTAGAAGTTAAAATTGAAACGAGAACAAAAAATCAAGCATGTTAGAATTTCGAGCTCTAACTTTTAACTTTTTTATTAGAAAACAAAGAAAATGCTCTAACTTTTTGAGTTCCAAATCTAACTTCTTACTTTTTAATATAAAACAAAGAATATCGAGAAAAAAATCTAGCGGGTTAGGATTTCAAGCTCTAACTTCTAACTTTTCAATATAAAAACAAAGAAAATGCTCTAACTTTTGAGTTGCAATTCTAACTTCTTACTTTTTAATATAAAACAAAGAAATCGAAAAAGAAAATCAAGCAGGTTAGAATTTCGAGCTCTAACTTCTAAATTTGTAAATATACAAAACAAAGAAGATGCTCTAACTTTTGAGTTCCAACTCTAACTTCTTACTTTTTAATATAAAACAAAGAAATCGAGAAAAAAAATCAAGCAGGTTATAATCGATCGAGCAAGACAACCTTTGGATATCTTCACTTGTCAAAGCTGTGTGCTGGTATTACCACTAGGAGGCGCACTCAGTGATAAGTTAGAAGTTAAAGCTATGAATTCTAACTTTTTGGGTACGTGAATCGTGCAGTAGTTGATACTAGGCATGTTTGTACTTATTTCAATGCATTTCTCATGGTGATTCCAAATATGGTAATGACATTGTAACATCTTTCAAACATTTTGTGAAATTTTGGAATGCCGCCTGCCGTATGGAAAGGAAAGTGTTAAATGTAGAACCAATAACGATTGGCAATGGCAATACTAAAGACATTAGAGAGTTGTCATTGGCAATACCCGGTGTTAATCGTGTATTTTATATCATGTTTTGGCAGTAAAATGAATACACCGAGATACATGGAGTCTCAATCTGAAGATTAAATAACTGATACCGATTTGGTTCTTAAAACTTTTCCCAACTTTCAAGGTGTATCTCAAGGATTGATTACTGAATCAGTACTAGACATGTTTGTACTTATTTTAATACATTTATCATGGTGATTCCAAATATGGTAATTCAATTTAATAATTTTGAAATGTTTGAAATATTTTGTGAATGTCGTTTGCAGACGCCTGCCGCATGGAAAGTGTTAACAATTTAATACAGACACAATGGTCTGCGCAATATCATGTAATATGTAAAGATGACACTAGCTAGTCGGTGTGTTATTTTCCCCGATGGTTTTGCTATTGGAATATTTAGGTGCAGCAAGTCAAATAGATGCCATCGCCTTAAGTCGTTAATAAATTGATATTTAACAAGAAAATATCGTTCGTTGCCATGGTTATAATAAATGCTAACAATAAAACGCTAGTCAAAATTGGCTGTGCGTATAATAGCTATCGCGGGTAAAATTGGTGATCAGTCATTATCAGTAGCGTCATTTTATTGTATGATTGAAAGTTTCACAGAATATTTCAAATATATCAAAATATTCCATATTTGGAATCATCGTGTGAAATGCAATGAAATAAGTATAAAAATGCCTTGTATTTATTCAGAAATCTTTCGGATAGACCTTGCAAGCTGGTAAGGGTTTCTAAAAATTCTGTTTTATATACAATAAAAGAAACAGCCGCATGGAAAGTGTTAAAGGCATATTATGTGATCTTTTCCAGAGAGCGCCCTCTATTCATTATTTTTTTTAGAAAGTAGATTTTCTTGCAGATTTACATTTCTGATCATAAATCATACATACATTCCAAGTTACAGAGCGATACGATTCCTAATTACCTCAAAATCATGGTTTTAGAGTGAATTTAGAGTGAAAATAATAAACTGTCGGATTATCCGACAGTTTATTTTCACTCTAAAATCATGATTTTGAAATAATTAAGAATCGTATCTCCCTGTAACTTGGAATGTATGTACGATTTATGATCAGAAATGTAAATCTGCAAGAAAATCTTCTTTTTTTCGATGTTGAGGGCGTTCCCTGGAAAGATCACATAATATACCTCTAAGGGCCCTTTAAAAAACAAATTGTGTTTAGACAGAATATCCGTCACCCGGAATTTGTTCCTATTTTACACGGGTTTTTTATTTTTGTTGTGGCACAATCAGTTGCAAATGAGCTATGTAATCGCTTCGTGTTCATTATTAATCGTCTTCTAAAATGACATTTAAAAATCGATCATTGCTACATCAACTGGTTATTGTGTAGCAGCAGCAAAATGATCGAATGACAATCTCATCATTCTTCAATGGGTTTTTAGCGGCAACTAGGGGTGGGGGTCGGGTACCGCGCCATTTTGTCCCGAAGCAATGGTTATGACGTCATATTTTTGTCGATTTTCAGAACTCTTGTATTGGATTTACGTGCAAAATATATGCCCTCGGCATCATACTTTCCCAGGTGTGCAGTTCATTTTAAATTTCAGATGTTCTAAAATAGAAGGTTTTCTAACCAATTCGAGAAAGAAAATCGAACTGCACACCTCAGAATTGCTAACAAATGCTTTAAACAAGTCCACTTTTTGTGCCTTTGAACAGAATGTCTGCCGGGAACGTAGTATTTATACACAGCGCATTAACCCATGACCCCGGTGCATGTTCGCTGTGTATAACAGATTGTAACATGAATAATGCAACACGTCACGTCATCCGTCACGACACATCGTATGGTTTAGTCGAGCAGTGATTGGGTAAGGTATGGTGTATAAGTCCCAAGTATGCAAATGAGGATAATGAGATTTATTCCGTTGTTGAGTACTGGGTAGATGTGTGGTAGAGCATGACATTGTATTCAGTGAGCTCATTTTTTTTTTTTTTTTTATCTATCATTTAACTCTTGATTTATTTAACTTTGTATCTAAATAAACAATTAAAATGCGTAAACAATTATATTATTGCTCGATAAATAAGTGATTTAACTTGAGTTCAGTTTGATAATGATAGCAAAACCTGTTTTACAACCATTTTACCAGTGTGCCTAACAATTTCTCCTTTGCACACTTTGTATAGCTAGGCTAATAATATACAATTGTAAGCAAGTTTGCGACCTCTTTGATTTTAGGCTGGTAACACAATCCCACCGTGCATTTCGTTAAAACAGTATAAATTATTCCCCCCCCCCCCCCACCCCCCTAAGCGGCAACCAAGCGTGATATGAATCAGTATTCAGCGTGCCATATTGTAATCAATAATATTGTGTTCATTGGTGTCCACTGGAATGAATAAAAGTTAGGAAACTATCAACAGTTTGGGGAAATAAAAAAATAACATGAAGACTACCATGAAATATACACTGACTAACTGACTGGTACAAAGGCGTAATCGGATAAGTGGTACTTGAGAGGTTACTCGAATTGGATTTAAAATGTCGTGCACACTCCTTTCTATTTAACACTCCCTGCATGAACATGAAAGGCCCTACCACTCCAAGCATCCTATTCATTAGAAGCCTGCGTTACGAGTTTCTGTCACAGTCGACCGCGCATCACTCTACTTGATCGTACTAGGGACCTGTTTTGAAAACGACCGGCTGTGACCTTTAGCGGAGAAACATTTTCGAGAACATTTCTTCGTGACGTAATTCCGGCCAGTAAATAAATTTCGCCAGTATCTATAGTCTATCCATCTGAGACCGATCTTCCAACCACGTGACTCAGTCGTTCCATTGACTGGGAGAGGAGGCTATTTTCTGACAAAAATATCGATGGAATCAATAGAGTGAAAAACGGCCATAATAAAAAATAATTATGATACCCACCTACTTTTATCATTATAACCCAAGGTGTGCCATGAGAGTCAGTTTAATTGACGTTGCAAAGACAGGTAGCTTTCCCTTCCCAATGTCTCCATTTCAAAAATGCTTTCAATTTGGCAAGCACTGGCTGCATCTCATCTTTAATGGTCTTATTTGGTGCCATTTTAATATGAACAGGTACAGGTACAGTAGGCCTACAGTGTAGAGTGATAGACCCCGATGAAGACAACCTTTTATTTTACAAGTCAGAAAATAAACTTCATTTAGTTTGTCAACGTTCAAATTGTGTAATATTTGTTTGAAAATATAAATCGTACCTTTCAATATTGATACCTTATCATTGTAAGCGTATTTGTTTCTTTCTATACTTAACAAGGAAATCTGATTGATTCGGACATTACAGAACATATAATAGGGATACGGAGTTTCATATCATTTTACAACCATTTTATCTTACTATAGGCCCGGCCAACCTGAAAAATAAACATTATTTACTGTTGGAAACATTACAAGATAGCAAATAAAAATTAAATGTGGCCTATTATGCTAAACTGTTAAAAGTCCTTCACTTTCGATCTTTTTCAGCTTTGTGATTCTATTCATATGCCGAGATCACAGGTGACGATTATGCTAAATGTTAAAAGAACGTCACTTTCGATTTTTTTAGCTTTGTGATTCTATTCATAGGCCGAAATCACAGGTGACGATTTCAAAGCCTTTTGATTTCAGATAATACGCAAATGGTTCGATATTTGTCTCTCTTTGAATGGTACACTAGACGTAGCTGCTATGTGCATGCGTGTGACGAGAATAATATGCATTGGAACAGTGTTGTGTGTTTTTGCATTAGGCAGCTTAATTGTTTCAATTCACATTATAGATGAGGTTCGACCAGAGGTTGGAATCAAATGGGATCCTTCGACAACTATAGTCGATTCGCAGACATTGGCCGATTTTAGCGATTTACCATTTCAGTAAAGAGGTTACAGAAGCTAGGGGGGGGGGGGGGGGGGGGCACTCGAATTTAATCGTAATATGCAAGGTTAATACCGTGTCTTCGTGTGCATGTATACTACTGTGATGTATAGTCACCACTATGTACCTACATGTAGTGACAGGGAACTTGCGGTTGGATTATCGGCATAACGATAAAGAAATGTATATTATTCAGATAAATTGATAAAGGTATTCAGGTGGTCTCATAGCCAGAAATACTTAAAGTAACGTTTATAATCCGTATCTTGGTTGATATAACTGTTTGTCCATTTAATTAGGACAAATGGTTTTGTACCTAAGTACAGGGTGTCCCAAAAGTCTATGCACGTTTTTGAAGAGTCATATCTCATAAAATATAAATCATATGGTATAAATTTAACCATATTTTGATAGACGAGATTTGGGAAATTATTTCGATACCAAACACAACCATATTGGTGAACCCACAACATAAAACTGGTTGAAAGTTTGTGGCCGTGTGCCAGACTTACCTATACCACACATTGTTGCTAAAATCAGGTGCGCATAAATTAACGGTATGAAAGCAACGTTGCGCATTAGTCACAGTTCACTGATTACCTTGCAACATTAATTTTTTATTACCAAACTCGGTCAATCACAACATAAATAGGCATAGTAGACAAAATTGCACAGCAAAAGTCTTCATTCAAGGTGGTTTAAAGCATAGATAAGCGAATACAAATTGTATGGTTCTACGCTAAAACAGACTCAGTTCAAATTACTCAACAAAAGTTCAGAAAACATTTCAAGAATATCCATTCTGAAGTTGGTGGATACATTTTTGAACACAGGAACTGTGCATGATTTGTCTCGATGTGGTAGAAAAAAGACTAAAACAAGCAGCATTAAAATAATCCGGTAAGTTTAAATGTTAACATGTTTGACAGCTGTATGATGTGTGTGTTCACTTTTCTGTTACGTTATTCAATTTTTTAGGTCTGTGTTTTGGCTTGCATTAGCACACGTCCCTGTATAAATGGAAACATTTAAACTAGATTTCACTATAGAAACGAACATTATGTGTGATATAGTTTGTTATTATGATGGGATCACTGTAATGTAAAATTTAAATATTACAATTGACGGATCACTTTCCGTGTAACCAACTCTAACCGTCTTTTCGTTAATCTCAATAGGTGTGGATTTATGAGCTTTATTCCTCCGAAATATAAAATTACATTTTTGCAGTAATATATATTTGACTTCGATGGTGGCATTACAAACAGATGTTACTTCAATGTTTGGTTTCAAAATGATTTCCCACATCTCCTCTTTCTAAATATGTATTCATATTTTCAATACGACTTATATTTTGTGAAATACAAAGTTTCAAAGTCGTGCATAGACTTTTGGGACACCCTGTATATAACAAAAAGATTATCGAATTATTTTCCGGTTTTTTCTCGCAAATAAATACGTAGAACTGTTATTTTCATTTTAACGTTTCCTTTATTCCACGTGCATAATAAAAACGGAAAATAATAAAAACTATCCATTAAATTATGAATAGGTAAAATGACACCTGTATTCGGTCGATGAAATAGTTTTCTTTCGAAACCTGTATTCGGTCGATGATGGTCGATTTGTTTTTATTGTGGTAACCGCTTCCAAAGGGATAACACATTTGAAACTGCTGGATTAAGTTTTTGGTTGTCGTGATTGTAAAGCTATATGATCAGCCCTAGTCATAAAGCCACACTATCATGAATAGCATTTGATTATGGAGCGCAAATAATCATGATAATAACATCTATAAAAGTACCGCTGTTTCATCATTGGTCAAAATGGGTTCCTTTAACGCCTAATGGACGAGGTCCAAAATCGATACCGATGCGCCAGAGTTTATGAATCTACTATAGCAGTCAGTACGCAACAGGCCGCTTTCAATGCGTGACCTTGCCGATTTCTAACCCGCGCAAAGATCGATTTCAGGATGTCAACCTTGCGCTAAAATCTTACGAGAAGTTTGTTTTCCCTGAATTAATCGAGGTAGGGTTAGCTGGCAGCCATGATGGCGAAGTAGGTGGATTGTTCGTAATTTTTTCTATAATATGATGCCAAATCTGACATATTTGGTCCACAAACAGTGATTTTATCGCTAATTTTAGAATTTAACAACTTTCGTGACTTTGCTTCTTGTAACTATTCACTTGACTGGACTAAAATTCGTACGATATTTTAAGAGCAATTTCTGTACTAACGGAATCTTGAGCTTTAATTTCATATCAAAAACATTGATGCCCGACTTCTTTTTTGATAAGAAAAACCGAGTTTGATTTTCACCGATTTTCGGTCAGAAAACGAAACTTACGATCCCCCGTTAGGCCTCGCCAACTTGATTTTTAATTTCCTATAACCCGCCCGCGCTTCATTTTCATGCCCGCGTTTGAATTCATTAGAAATTTTGGGAAAAAATACCGTTTTTGCAATGAAAACGTCCGAATTTATGCATTTTGTGTGATAAAATTGTGAAAAATGATTTTGACGAGAAAAAAAATATCATATGAAATTGTGCAGAGTAGAAGGATCGATTTCGAACCCCGGACCTCTCGCTCTTCAGTCTAACGCTCTACCATCTGAGCTATCAAGCGAAACTAATTCTATTCGTGAGATTTAAACACTTCATCAACAACCCAACGACGGTACGAAATGAATATAGCTCGAGCCAGATTCGGACACCCATTTTATTAACTATTCACTTGACTGGACTAAATAATTTCATAATATTTTAAGCATGTTTCTAGTTACAAAAGACTATGAATATTATGATACCATCAATACAATTGGTGCCTAATTCTTCAAAAAGGGAATATTTACTGTTAATTTGGCTTTAGTTTCGTCAAGTTTTTCTCGAATTCGGCTGTGTGTGATGACAATAAATTGCACCGAAAATGCAACATGTCATGAAGTCACAGCTAATATTAGATAATATTATTCGCATAATATGCCTTTTTATTTTACAATTTCATGGCAAATGTGTTTGAAATGTGTGATTATAATCATGAAAAGAGCTCATTTACATCGTGCTATTACGAGGTCAACTATGACTGCGAAGCAGTATCGTTACGTGTGAATACTTCCGGTTCGCTTTGCTGGGTTAGAAAAGGAACGACTTTTCGTGTGGTTGCATACTGGCTGATAGCAATATACGCCAGAAGACAGCACATCTTATTTTTGCTCATCTCCCCTGCCCATCCGAGCACCAAAGATCGGTCTCAGATGGATAGACTATAATTCCTTGCGAAGTTACGAGTTATGACAGCAAAAACGCGATCAAAATTAGACGATTATAGCGAAAGTTACGACATTTTCGGCAATTCCCCACAATTTATAAGTATAAAACACTTATTGTTCATACTGTTATCATATTTTTACGCGGATAAGTGCGGACATTATAACATAAAACAAATTAAAGTATACTATTTTCCGCATCTATTGCATGTAATTTTGTTAAGGCCCAAGTTGGCCCAAATGTAAACAATGTGTGACAATTTCGGGAAAAAAGTAGATAACATTATCTGTAGATAACATTAATGTGTGCGGCACTAGGTTTTGATGTAGGTGTCGCTGAAGCAATGTCTTGTGGGTCAGTAAAATGTCCATTTGGTTCGAGTCTCGGCGATCGATCATCATCTAACGGCTTAACTTAATGCTAATCCCGGCATTGATAGCTAATGGGCATAACGCACGTGCGGACAATAGATTGCCTCTTCGTGCACTCTCCTTTCTATTTAACACCTCCCTGGTTCGTGTGAACACCAAAATACGAGCTCTAGTAGCAGTCAGTCGTGTCAGTTGCAACGTTGAGTGAGTCTATTGCAGACGACATGATTTTGTTTTTCACGTGGAAAGAGGATGTCATCTCGTGTAATTCATTTGACAAAATGTCAGCCTTAGACGTAAAAAAAAGCTTGTTTCCGGTTGGCCGCGCGCATTTCGTTTTGACGACGTAAACTACCGCATTTCATTTTTTTATTCCCATTTTTGAAACATAAAATCGCAAAAGCGATTTAAATACAAATTACTGTAAAAAGGACTAACATTTTGCACAAACAATTGAATCTGACTGCTCTGGGAAGCCCAGTAACAATGATATGGGTCCATGGGGCACAGTAGGATACTGGTTGTGATTGTTTGTGTCTTCAGGGTTCGCGGCGTATGGTATATTTTAAAAATTGCCTTTGGAAAATCACCCCACCGCACTTCTCACCCTCCAAAAAGAAAATGAAAATAAAAATAAAAATCACATCTCGCATCTTGGTTTTCAGACCATACCTACCGGAAACAAACTTGTTTTGTTTTTTTGCCTTAGACCTACAGTGCCAACAATAAGGCATTTAAATGAGGTTCAACGCGATTTGATTAGAGTGATTTTTTACTAAGGGGATGGTATAACAAATTGGATAAAGTCGCGTTTGCAGGGACGCTGCTCGAAAATGCTATTTTCTGAAAAATGTATTTTTCTTTACAGTAAAATGGCGGTTTATTTGCCGTGGCCTTGACTATTGTCGGCCTTGAATTTTGTTTCATTAAGCTTTAACTTTGTCGATCATCAATTTATTGCTCTTTGCGTTGATACCAAATTTAACCTGCTGCGACGCCGATTTCACATTTAAAATACGATTTAGAAAGTGGGTTCGATTTAGCTAAAATTGGGTCGAATAACTCAACAGTTCACCACTAGTTTATTATTTAGTGAACACGATAGACGCTTCAATAAGTAAGCATGGCCTAGTGGTTAGTACTATGGACTAGAAATCTATGGAACCCTCCCCGCCTCGGTTCGAGTCCTGCAGAATAAAAAGCGAATAGTCTATGTGTGTTGGAAAATTGTGCATATTTTTACTCCGCACATTTTAATCCATGGATCTAATCGTTAACCTCCACAGTATCTTACTGCATTCTGTCCACGATGTTTCACATATTTTATGATATTTTTCCTTGTTGGGAGTATATTAATCATGTTAAAGGCGATGATAATATCAGGTAATAACCGGTTTATCTGATACAAGGGCGGCGTTTTGTGTGTCCTATACAAATAAATATATTTTTGATCGAGTTTATTAGCTTATGAATGCATCTTTATCGACTCTAAACAATCATGTTTATCAAAATTGATGCAATCCTGGCGCTGGCCCATGCCAACCAAAAAGACGTAATTTTCCCCGGTTTATTTTCACGTTTGGCTTCTGACTGCCAAGCATCATCGATAGAAAACGCATGCAACAAACTAGTGTGAAACATTGTTCATCATTTTTTTAACCTTATAGAATAAAATATTGCTATGCGTATTCGAAATTTTACCCCCATGGGCTTTCAGTAAATAGCTGTATGGCAATAAGTTTATATGACGTTGATGTACAATACTAATGTTTATTCATGTATTCATGTATTCATGTATTCATGTATTCCTGTATTCCTGTATTCCTGTATTCCTGTATTCCTGTATTCCTGTATTCCTGTATTCCTGTATTCCTGTATTCCTGTATTCCTGTATTCCTGTATTCCTGTATTCCTGTATTCGTGTATTCGTGTATACGTGTATTCGTGTATTCGTGTATTCGTGTATTCGTGTATTCGTGTATTCGTGTATTCGTGTATTCGTGTATTCGTGTATTCGTGTACTTGTGTATTCGTGTATTCGTGTATTCGTGTATTCGTGTATTCGTGTATTCGTGTATTCATGTATTCATGTGTTCATATATTCATGTATTCATGTATTCATGTATTCATGTATTCATGTAATCATGTATTCATGTATTCATGTATTCATGTACAATAATATTTGATAGCAATCAAACAAAGTTTCACCAAGGACCATATAACCACAACCATGATAAGACCAAGGTCATCTTGGCGAGTGCAATCATCAAAATTACTTATCTCGTAATTAAAAACAGGCTTGTACAACGTAATTCGCTGTTTTACCATGATTTTACTAAGGTATGTATTCATGTATTCACTTACCACTGATTCAAATTGCCGTTTATCAGCAAGTATCGGTGGCCTAGTGGTTAAGGCGCCCGTCTAGAGATAGGGAGACCGGGGTTCAATTCCCCGTCGGTGAGTGTCCTTGCTTATTTTTCGTTGGGACATTCGCCGGTGGTTGTTAATATTTGTTGTTATATTGTCTATTGTAAACACTGTGGGTTGGTAAACTGCTTTATATTATATTATATATATGATATAAAACATTATTATATGATTTATTTATTCAGTTTCCTCTTGTCATCACGTTTGTGATCCCTACTGTGTTTGGCCAAATGTCTCATGTTATTGTGCTGTGTGTATTGTATAACCCCGTCGCTTATTCACTTACCACTGATTCAAATTGCCGTTTATCAGCAAGTATCGGTGGCCTAGTGGTTAAGGCGCCCGTCTAGAGATAGGGAGACCGGGGTTCAATTCCCCGTCGGTGAGTGTCCTTGCTTATTTTTCGTTGGGACATTCGCCGGTGGTTGTTAATATTTGTTGTTATATTGTCTATTGTAAACACTGTGGGTTGGTAAACTGCTTTATATTATATTATATATATGATATAAAACATTATTATATGATTTATTTATTCAGTTTCCTCTTGTCATCACGTTTGTGATCCCTACTGTGTTTGGCCAAATGTCTCATGTTATTGTGCTGTGTGTATTGGGCTATTCCAGATAATAATGAACCCCCCCTATAGAGGACATCGGAATTCCAGACTTTTTTTCCCACCAATTTTTCATTGGAATTCCAGACTTTTTTGGCACATGTGCTTCGCTCCCTATAGAGGACATCGGAATTCCAGACCTTTTCTCCCACCAATTTTTCAATGGAATTCCAGACTTTTTTGGCACATGTGCTTGGAATTCCAGACTTTTTTCACAATTTAGACCGCTCCCCTATAGAGGACATCGGAATTCCAGACTTTTTTCCCACCAATTTTTCAATGGAATTCCAGACTTTTTTGGCACATGTGCTTGGAATTCCAGACTTTTTTCACAATTTAGACCGCTCCCCTATAGAGGACATCGGAATTCCAGACTTTTTTTTTCTCCAACCAGTTTTTCAATGGAATTTCAGACTTTTTTGGCACATGTGCTTGGAATTCCAGACTTTTCACAATTTAAGACCGCAGGTTTTGGAAATTCAGACACTTTTTTCCTTTTCTGAACGTCATACTAAAGGAATGTATAGAGATATAATAGATTGGAATTCCAGACACTTTCGTCATGTTCGTAATGCTATCCCTGTAAATGTTAGACTTTTTTTCTTCTGGTTCACCAATGAAGGGCAAGCTCAAGCTACAGTGGTGGCACCATTTTTTATTTTTCATTTTTATTATTATTATTATTATTATTATTATTTTTTTTTTTTTTTTTGGGGGGGGGGGCGCATTGAGTGGGCAAATTGTGTTTCGTGGGTGGGGGGGGGCAAAATTGAACTGTTTGCCCTTTTTGGTCTCACTGGGGGGGGGGGGGGCAGTGGGGGAGGGGGAGGGGTAGGGGGAAAGTTGTTTGAATTTCCAAGGCCTTGAAATTCCAAAAACGTCTGGATTTCCAAGCGTTAATAATAGTATGGGAAAGGGGTACAGAGGAATAGTGGTGATGAAAAGTTGTCTGGATTTCCAGACGGGCAATACGTCACAGCGCAGTGGCATAACCAGTGGGGGGAGGTGCTGGAGCCCACATTAGGACCCCCACCCCATTTCAAGTCACTGCCCCTTCTTCCCCCCCCCCCCCCCCCCAATGAAAAAGTCTAGTTACGCCACTGTTGTTCGCACTAGGCCCAAATTGTCGGGTTTGCCAAGGACCAGGAGGGGGGGGGGGGCTGCTCTTCTTATACAAAAATGTGACTTATTTCACTTATGTTAGTTCAACATTATCAGTGACTGATCGAAATCGGTTCGATTTGACTCCAACAAAGTTGAATTTACTTGGGTGTAAAAGTCGGGTTTCACCCAAATCTTAGCCTTGCCATCAAGGCCTTCTTATTTGTAAAACCAATTCTCTATCCAAAAAAGCATTAATATCGCAACAATATTTCACACTTGACACCATAGGCAATGATTTTATCCCATCCAGTATCCACCTGTTCTTTATTACCCATCACTGATAGGCCAGAAAGTTTAGTTGCAGGTTTCAGTGGCGGCAAGCAGTTGGTGTTTTGGGAGCTCAGTGTTTGACAGGAAAGAGCCTAGGGTGTAGTTATGTTTTGTCAAAATATCAATTTATTGAAACAGTTACTAAATATACATGTAATTGTCATGAATGATAAGTGTGTGGTGTATGCCGGTCATGACCCTATATGAGGACACGGCATCTCTCACATATTGTCCCAAATACATAAAATACATGAGATACATGTAGGGTCAATGAGATATGTACAGCTCTACAAATAATAAAGTTTCGAATCAATGGAAAATATCACTTGTACCAGGAATTGGGAGAGAGAGGGTAGTGAGTCTGAGACTTGAGATCAAGTCTACCCAAATCTATGCGTAGGTTTCAGAGTGTAGTTTATTTTTCTCTGCAGAGTATAATACTACTTCAGATAATGAAACAAATCTGTATTGGTACAAGCCTTTGGTACTCCCGTTGCAGAGATCAACTTATTTTCTAGCAAGGTCACATCATGGAAATATTGCAATTGGTACTCTAAGTATAGTGTTAAATAAGGCCACCCAGAACCGGCAAATACCCTTGGTTTCATTTGCTGACAAATGTCACCTCACTATACATGCTATATAAACACACAACCCTGTCAACCAATCATAACAGCTGATTATAACTATTTCCAATTATCCCTACGCAGCCTTTTGACAATTTTGTAGTCATATACCATATCATGCAATGAACAATTTTACTCACATCTGGGGGTCAACGGGTCATGTGAGATTTTAGTTTCTAATTGAATCTTGGTGACAGCATAAACAATTTCCTTCTAATTGTTTATGGTGACAGTTTTATCATACTCCGATCCTGGCCTGGTTGTCAACTACGACATGTAGCCTGCTATGGGTGATATGGTGTATACCAAATGCAATACAATGTATCACTTTCATCAGTGCAGTTGGTTTTCTAGAAGTTCATAAATTCATGAAATGTGTGTATGTATTTATTCATATTAAGAATTAACTTAATACATTGAATAATAAACATATTAATTAATCAATCATTACGTTTATTAATAAATACAATTGTTAATTAACTTTAATAAATAAATAAATAAATAAATGTATTTAATGAAATTAGTTGATATTAATTCATAAACTAATAAGTTCATTAATGAATAATCAATTATTGATCATTTTTTATTCTTAATTAGATAAAAAATATATTTGGGACCTTTAACTCAAATGTTCAGGGGTGTGTTCATGTAAACAATCATGTACGGTATAACTATGGCCATAGATCTTTTCTTCTCAAGGATCTATGCTATGACTGAAAGTGCATGTTTTGTTATGACACAATTTTCTTTATGATACTCTTCATTTATTTCTGCTTGCATTCAAACTTAAACCCTCTAGCCGAGGATTGTGTTTTTAACACTCTTCTTGTTTGCAATATCCACAAATTGTCAGGTTTTACAAAGACCGGGGTGGGGGTATAGTGATCTGTTGCGGACATTTCATACTTGACCGGAAACTCTCAGAGGATCAGCCGACGCAATTTCCAAATTTATGCTACCGATCCAAAACCGAACCCTAGTTGGAAAATTCCTTTTTCATGGGCAGCGCCGTATTAAGTTATGTTAGTTCAACATCAGTGTATCAAAATCAGTTAAATCAGCCGAAACAATTTCTGCATTAGATCTAATAATATCGCGTATCCAGGTTTTATATTGGTTGATGTACGTCCAATAGTGTTTTATACCCAATAGAAATGATTTGCCAACCGAACCAAAACCGAACCATACTTGGGAAATTCCTTTTTCATAGGCAGCACCGTTTAAACGCGTGGTGTCTTTTGGCTGAATCAGTCAAACTTTCAGTCGGGTTTCACCCAAATCTATGCGTAGGTTTCTGATCTGTAGTTTAATTTTTCGCAATAGGCCCAAATTTTCAGGTTTTACAAAGACAGGGGCAGCGCGGTATTAAGTTAGGCCTATGTTAGTTCAACATTAGTATCAGTGTATCAAAATCAGTTAAATCAGCCGAAACAATTTCCAAATTTATGCTTTAGTTAAATCTAATAATATCGCGTATCCAGGTTTTATATTGGTTGATGTAGGTTCAATAGTGTTTTATACCCAATAGAAATTATTTGTTAACCACACTAAAACTGAACCATAGTTGGGAAATTCCTTTTTCATAGGCAGCGCCGTTTTGACGCGTGGTGTCTTTGGCTGAATTAGTCAAACTTTCAGTCGGGTTTCACCCAAATCTATGCGAAGGTTTCCGATCTGTAGTTTATTTTTTCGCAAGGCCCAAATTGTCGGGTTTTACAAAGACGGGGTTGGGGTAGGCCTATAGTGATCTGTTACGTTGCGGATCGACATTGGCTGAATTTGTCAAACTTCCATGGCGAATCAAATAGTGTCAAGTAACCATGAATTGGACACTCGCAGGCCCGTCAGATGGGGGGGGGGGGGGGGGGCGACGGTTGCGATCGCCCACCCCCCCCCCCCCCTTTGATTTCTTTTAAAAACAATTAATGTAAAAAATTTACGTGAAAACGCCCCCCCCCCCCCCCCCCCCTTGGGCAAAAGTGTCTTACGGGGATGACTCGTCACATGCCACATGCTCATCTTTTCTTCCACAGACAAAAATGAGTGTAATTCAACGAGTGGATAGTATTGTCGAGTTTGACAAGGGCGGGGTCGAGGGGCGATATGCTTTGCATGTTATAAATAAAAGTCGGGTTTCACCCAAATCTATGCGTAGGTTTCAGATCTGTAGTTTATTTTTTCGCAATAGGCCCAAATTGTCGGGTTTTACAAAGACAGGGAGCATGCAGCTTCTTTACAAAGAAATGGGGGGGGGGGGCGGTATAGTGATCTGTTACGGACAGTTTATACATGACTCCTGTAAAAAAGGAATTGCCTCAGTTTTGGTTGGTCCAGAATTTTGCTAATTGCGCAATTTCAAATTTTGCAATAGGCCTAAATTGTTGGGGGGGGGGGGGAGGTATAGTGATCTGTTGCGGACATTTTATACTTGACCGGAAACTCTCAGAGGATCAGCCGACGTAATTTCCAAATTTATGCTACCGATCCAAAACCAACCATAGTTGGGAAATTCCTTTTTCATGGGCAGCGCCGTTTTGATGCGTATTGTCTTTGGCTGAACTGAATTAGTCAGACTTTCAGCCGGGTTTCACCCAAATCTATGCGTAGGTTTCAGATCTGTAGTATATTTTTTCGCAATAGGCCCACATTGTCGGGTTTTACAAAGACAGGGGGTATAGTGATCTGTTGCGGACAGTTTATAATTTACTCCTATATGTAATACAAATTCCATTAAAATGGAAAGTTGGCGGTCAAAAGGAAATTGCGATATAAGGCAAATAGAAAGAGCAAAAATAGCAACATTTGTAAATACGGCTTTTAGTTGCTAAAATTATGTGGCAGAAGAAGCAAGCGCATAGATGATAATTGTGCAAGATTCTTGCATGGCATTACTAGAAAGCAATATAAATTACAGCCATAGTTTAGTGATAAATAGTTTTAAATATATGTCATATGTATTCAATTTATTTGATCAATACATAAATAAATGTAGAAATAAATAAATGATTTATTTTTTTAAATACTTTTAAATAAATAGTTGAACAATTTTGTTAATAAATAATAATATAAATCGAAAATTAAATTTTTAATCGAAAATAAATGAATCAATAAACTAATGAATCAATACATAAATACACGCATATTAAAAATTAAAATATTAAAAATTACTTATAAAATAAAGAAATTAAAACAAATAAACATGAGAAAACATTAATAAATAAAAAATGATTAAATAAATAAATGAATAATTATGTAGATAATTAATAATATAAAAAGTAAATAAGTATATATAGAAATATAGAAATGAATGAATTTTACATTCAATTTAAGTTTTAAATATGTCATATATATTCAATTAATTTGATTAGAATTATATTCAATTTAATATGGCCAATATTCGTTAGTAAAACTATGGTTGAAGTAGAATTTATTTGTTTATTATAGAAAAAGGGGCGATCCAAGAGAAAGAATCATCTTTTGTAACCATTTTCTGAAGCATCTGTTCATTCTGTTGCATACCAAAATACCAGGGATATGGTGTGTATCTTTCAAACAACAACAAAACACCCCAAATCAAAACACAACAGTCTAAAAATAGTACAGGAAACCAATAAAGTTGATGTTTGTGCATGGAGGGGGGTGGGGGGAGGTACCATCTGAAGAACAATCTAGGTATAATGACATCCGCAACTTATTAAACAACCCCAGGACAGACAGTTGGTAGATTTCTCTTTAGTCAAACAAGATAAGCTATTATGTCTCTCTGTTGGGAGTCTAATAACATCTCTCTGATTGAATCACCAAGGCTAAACAATAGCTTTGACTCCGTCACAGACTGCAGGACTGTTAAAATAAACTGCATAGGTACATGTAATTTACAAACACTACAAAATAATTTAGACAATTTTCCATATACTAAAAACAAAATGGCAGCCTCCATGTATATATAGAAAGACCTAAATGTCAAAGAATATGCAATCTGATGCTATAAGGTTGGCGGGCTTGGCCCGCCAACCAAAAAGGAATTGCCTCCTTTTGGTTGGTCCAGAATTTAGCAAATTGCGCAGGTTCAAATGGAGTTACCCATGCAGGTAACCCCATTTAAAATCGATACTCCTTGTGTTGAAGATTAAGGTCATGTCTAGTATGGATTTATTCGGTTTATATCACTGGATATTTTGAGCGCAAACCTTTTGTTTAGTTAATTACACGTGGGCGCTCTATGTCAAAAAGGAATTTCCTAATTCTGGACGGCAGGTTTGTTCGGCGGTCGACGGGGGGAGGGTGTTTGTTTGTGTAAACAAGGGATTTTGAAAGCTGCAAAGAGTGTCTATTTTGACTTGGAAAAAGTTTGGTTTTAACAGCGCATTGTTGGCGCTCCTATAATATTTAAAGAATTACCCTCTTTTGGTTGGTCCAGAATTTAGCAAATTAGTCCCCCAGTTTTGATCTATTTTAAATAATTCCAAGGGAAATTATAAAGCGTGATTTTGGCATACACCAGAATTGCGCATACAATGACGCTGCGCGACATAAAACAATAAGTAAAACTTATGCTTCAGTTCAGAATCCATGTTTAAAGTTCAAGTAATATGACCACATTGGTTGAACACCTGTTTCTATTTCCAAGCAATTGTGCCTTGAATTTCGCCCTATTCCCGCTACAGTAAAACTATATAATATACAATGGACTGTCTATACAAAATGTAATGTTATATGCTCCATTTCGTGTACAATAATAAGTGACGTAGCTACCGATCTACTGGTATGCCCCCACCGAAAAAAAAGCCCTTTGTGTCCCATCCTCAGCTTAATATTTATGCCCGCCCCAGTCTCCGAAGTGTAGCTTATATTAGGCATTCATGACAATTTAAAAGGACCATTTTTCGCGGGATTTTGGTGTACAACATACCCTTACCGCCAGTGGCGTAACCGGGGGGGGGGGGGGGGGGGGGGGGGTGCAGACGACGGTGGCTACGAACGGCCGTTAATTTTGAATTTCCGTTGGTTTCAATGTAACAATGGATTTTGATTATATGACCGCATAAAATTCATCATAGGTTAGAACATGGCAGGTAATAAGAGCTATTACCTGCCATGGTTAGAAGAACATTTTTCCAATCCAAAACCGTTCTGGATGGCTAATCATCCCAATTGTAAATGCTATTTTTTGAATTTAAACCGTTGTTAAGCGGTCGTCCCATTCACTTGATCAGGTAACCTCGTTCGCATATTTTAACCTGAATACTCGTGAATACGCCTATGTCCAGCGTCGTCTGGGGGGGGGGGGGGGGGGGGGGGGCTGGAAACCTCGCCCCCCCCCAAATGAAGTCAATCGGTGTGGGTGTGGAATGGAGCCCCCCCCCCCCCCCCCCCCCCCATTTCAAGTCACTGCCCCTTCTTTTTTGGAAACGAACTAGAAATTATCAAACTATTGCAAAATATCATTTCCGGGGTTCAATAATACTTTTACTTGCATTATGTATATACTTTTTATTTAAAGATAATGAAGGATTGACAGGTTTGTATTCATCATTATTTCTTACACAAATCATGGAAATAATGCTCAAATTTATGAACGACCAATTATTTCTCCCCATTTCCCTTCACCTATCTTGTAAATCCTTCATCAAGCAATAATTTTTGCCGAGACATGTGCATAATTAATAAGTAGTAATAAATGTTTACGTGGGTCTATCTTTTGCTGAAAGTGACAAGTCGACAAATGTCTTACTTTTTTAATTCAAATTCATCCCCCATGTGAACGAAGTTTGGTAAAAGTTTGCTTGTTGAATCATGTGTGTTACCAGGGGCGTAACAGAGGTTGGTTGTCAGGGGGGGCACAGCCAAAATAAATCCTGGTTAGAATAAATCCGTCCCGGAATTTTTTGTAAAAGGTTTCCCCAATTTTTTTCCCAGTCAGTCACCTCGTGAATTTCACGTAAGTTGGGGGGGGGGGGGGGGGGGGGGGGGGTCAAAACAAATTCGCACGGTAACAAAATTTCCAAAATTTCGCACGGTCACAACATTTCGCGGTACAAAAAGCACAACAGTCCACAATTTGTTGACTGTTATGCTTTTTGTACTGCGACATTTTCTTTCTTCTTTCTTTCCCTTTCTTCTTTTCTTTCTTTCCCATTTTTTTCTCCTCTTCCTTTTTTCTTTTTCCTCCCTTTTTTCTTTCTCTCTATCTTTTCTTTCCCTTTCCCTCTTCTTTTCCTCTTTTCCCTTCCCCCCATTTTTCCTGGTGGGTAAGTTTGAATTTCCTGCTGAGCACCTTCAGGGGGGGGGGGGGCACTGTGCCCCCCCCCCCGGCTGTTACGCCACTGTGTGTTACTTTTTTCGAGTTTCAAGTTACTTATTTCGAGTTTCGAGTTACTATTTTTGAGTTTTGAGTTACTGTTTTCTAGTTTCGAGATTTTTTTTACGAGTTACTTAACTCGAATTTTGCAATTTTAGAGTTACTGTACAAGTTATATTATTGATCTAAATAAATTAAAGCCAAATGACCCAAAGCTGATTTTAAAGAGACTACCACCACAATGCATTGCGTTTTCGCAAAATGCCCCTAAAATCTGGTCTATAATCATTGTCTCAGTTCTCATAGACATCTACACACAATCATGGCTTCATTATAGCGGGTTAATCGTTGGAGCTCTTAGGTTCTAGTTTATATCAATGAATTCGTTATCAGTGTTCCTTTTTCTCATTTCTAAAAGTTAAGATCGCAACAAATGCATCGTGTTAAAAGAGATTTAGTTGGCTGGCGTTCATGCAATGCATTGTGGGAAGACTTTACAAATCTTCTTTGATCATGACCTTTGAATAAATTATGATATTATATAATAGCATAGAATAGAATATAACATAATTTAACATATAATGTAACATAATATTAGAATATAATAGAATTTTAATTTATAATTTAATAGAATAGAAACATCCGATATGGCCTACTTAGGAAAACATTTGTATTTTATTTGATTTGATTAAGAATAATATAAAATGAAATAAACTATGAGGGTCATTCAATAAGTTCTACCTCCTAC
>CM069455.1:43194608-43311837 GCA_035610835.1 Ophiura sarsii | reverse complement strand
CCATCATAATTTTCATTGTATATCCCGTGTAGCATCGTTGTGGTGTTTTCTGACGGACTTGATGCAAATCTATAAACTCCATGCATATTTTCAGAGGAATTTTGACGAATCACCACGCACGTAACCATGGCGTTAAACCTTAGCACAATGTGTATTGGCGCTATTTATCGGCCGAATCTATGTACAAGACTGTCGTGTAGCGAAAATGCAGACTATTTACACGACAGTCGTAAACGCATGTGCAAATGTAACTGGAGTATAAAAGACCCGTCGTGTAGCAAAATTACGCAGACTATATATACACGACGGTCATCAAGCCGACGCATCAAGTGATACACGACGACAGATAGTCGTGCAGCGAAATCGTAGCTCAAGTACCGTGTGTGGATCAGATTAGGCAAAGTAAAGAAATATAAGAACATATTTAGTTTCGAGACTTTAAAATATATATAAACTGCTCACAAAAGTATCGAAACACTTTGAAATGATCCAATATATAACGGCTCGAAAGGGTATGCATTAATCGAAGCAAATAACCAAGTGCATAATTTTGTTCTGCGTATTTTGACACCTCGATCGATGAGATACGATGTCGCGGAGCGGAGTTATTGTCATTTCAATGGTCGTGGGTCCAGTTTCAAAAGTGACAATCACCCTAGAAAGAGGTTTGCATTACTGTTTAGAATGATCAGATTCGTGATTTTCAATAGGGATGAGTGTCACCTTGGAAAACTGGACCCACGATCATTGAAATGATTGAGGTGTCAAAATACGCAGAACAAAATTATGCACTTGGTTATTGGCTTCGATTAATGCATACCTTTTCGAGCCGTATATATTGGATCATTTCTAAGTGTTACGATACTTTTTGTGAGCAGTTTATATACATAAGGAGGAGGCCTTTACCAAAAAACACCCTTTTAGTACAATATTGCCTTTGTTAGCGATAAACTTTGCGAACCTTCAGAGGAGGAGAAGGTCTCTTTAAAAAAAATCGTCGTTCTAAGGGATTGGTCCCCGGATTGGTCATCACAGAACTTGATTAAAATGCTTCAAAGAAAGAAGCAAGTATTACAAAAATATCAAACTCTAAAACACCTGAACAAAATAGTTATAACTTAAATAAAGAATAATAACATGATTTGAAGCCGGACCCCAAAGGAGACGCTAAAGGGCTCTTGCCCTTTCTCTCAACCTAGGCGTTCGCTGCGGTATCTCAGCTTCGGTGTGTTGAGCGTTATTTACCTCATGCCACATCTATTATTTAGTCAATTATTCAATCGATAAAAGCCAAGGTAACGTAAAACTAAAAGTAGGCTACGAGTCATGCTCGGTTCACGTGAACTTCCTAGAGTTTAATATCAATCGCCTTAAGGGGAAGTAGGAGTTGAGAGCACATTTTACTAAAACTAATTTTTCTCCAATATTAAAGATACTGTTAATGTTAATTGGGTATGTACTTAAACTTAAGTGTTTTAGGTTTAAAAATATCGCTACTTTGTCGGTCATGTGACCCGTTGCCATGGAAACGGCGGCCAACTTGGATCATCTTTTTTACTACGAGGACACCTTGCGTGCAAGATATCTAAAACAACTATTTATCGTAGAGTATTGGGACAAAGAGCAAATGAAAGTTGATTGATGAAAGCTGATTGAAAAAATAATAATTCTTTTTTTTTACGGAGATGTAACAAAATATGTTCTCATAGAGTTAGAGTCTCCATTCTACTTCATTTTAAAGTTTATCTTATTAACAGTATTCTGGCCAAATTTGAAGGTCCTAGCCCCATTAGTTTTCTAGATATCCTGCGCGCACCGTCGCAAAATGGTCGAAATTAGTTACGGAGATATCGTCAGTTAAAGATCGGGTCATTAGAAAATACTAATAATTAATACTCATTAAAGGTAATTAATCGTCATTTTTTGTATCAAATTAACTAAACTTGATTTTAAAATGAAGTCTTCACTTTTTTAAGGCATCTTAGAACACTAAATGCATTAATTATTAGAGCAATCAAATAAAATATGACATTTTTGACCAGAAATGAGATACTTAAAACAATAGAATACATAAAAATTAAATAGGTACATGCGTTAATATACACTTATAATGGACACGCAAAATTTATCATAACTTTTCAGAGGAATATCCGATTGTGTTCATTTTTAAAGCAAAAGAAAGCTAATTCTTTGGGTTGTGATTCCCCCCCCCCCCCCCACAAAAAAAAAAATTTCCATAATATAAAACCTCTACTTCCCCCTTAACTATTTATGACTAATGAACTTGCTACCCGGGACTTGCTACTATGCTGATTTTAAAAGTCAAATACAATAAACAGGATATTTTGTCAATCTGGATTCTGAAAGTCCAATTTATTCCAATTTTCATTTTTTTTTTTTTTTTTTTTCTCTAATTTTTTTCAAATTAAGTTTCAAATTTTCACATTTTCCATCCACAATTTTTTTTTTTTTTTAAAAATTGAATGCACAAACATACAATTGGATTTGAAAGAGGGAAAATTTGAAGTCCACAGTACTTCCTCAATACAAAACATGTGTAGCTAAGCATGATTATCATTCATGGTTTTGCCATCATATTTGGGCTTACATGTTGCCAATGGTTTTCCTTACAAGCCCAATTGTACCAAAACAACAACAATGCAAGGCAAAAAACCCACATGTTTTACTTCCATTCAATGTTACTGTTAGCGCACTATTTCAAGCGGTTGACTATTTCAAGCGGTCGACATACGTACAGTTTTGTCATGCAATGTATGTACGCTTTCACGTCTCGTAGACATGCAAGTTTGTGCGTAATGTTGAAATGTCCATGTCAAATCTATGCATGCAGTACTATAATACCAGTAGTTATTAAGTGTGCTCCAGCACAGCATTCGATATATCCAACAAATGTTCATAATACGATTACTGCAGATCTTTGATTTTGATCCCATGGTGACATTGTCAGATCAGCAGAGTGTGCGCGCTAAGATTAAAAAGGGCGCATCGGTCCGAACTCGTCATTCGTCTTTGGTATATGTTCCACTTGCCATAACAAAATCAGAGTAAAAACCAATGTCATCTGCATGATTATTACAGTCTATGGTACCTACATAGTGCAGCTATGCTATATGTAAGGCAAACAGCAAGTGTTTCCAAAATGTAATGCAAATGCACCCAAAAAGGTTCCTGAAATCACACAAAAAAGGGAAATGCAGCCCAAATAATGTGCAAACAGGTAAAAGCAGCCCAAATAATGTGCAATTAAGAACAACATGACAAGAATTGGGCTACATAATGGTCCAATGAGTGAAGACAACAAGGCATCCTAAAGTTCTGAGTAAACATGTGTGATTAATGGCATACATGTGCTGTGTGTCCAGGCAGGGTCACCAAGTGTTACCAACTATAATAGCCCAATTATGTAATGAACAATAGATTTCCCTATATATTATTTCAATTGACAAACCTTATCATCACAAATGCACCTCATTGGGCCAAAAAGATCAGCCACAGACAAAAAGTAATCACAACATAATACTGTAAAAGTGGAAATGTTTGCGCTACATTTATTTTCGCGCTTTTCGCGCTCAAATCAGCAAGCCGAAAATTAAAACGCGCGAATATATTCATTTTGTATAGGTCTGTCTATGCATGGAAGTATGCATGGAACCTCAAAATCGCGAAAATAAAAACAAGCAAAATTGTTCAAAATGTGCAATGCGCGAAGATTTACACGCGTGAACATTTCCACTTTTACAGTACCTGTCATGATATGACATAGGGCCTAGCTAGCTTTCTAGAATTAATATTTTTAAACCGTGAAGAGTTTTTTAAGCGATTAAGTTATCGCCTGCCTGCCTGCCTGCCTGCTGTCTGAAGCACAGAAAATGAACGCGCAAACCATTGCGTGTTTTGTCAGAGCAATTGCTGTACCGACAGATTTTTATGAGCTCAAATTACCCCCCCCCTCCCCCAATGAGCTCAAATTACCCCCCTCCCCTAATGAGCTCAAATTACCCCCCCCCCCCCCTTTTTGTTTGAGACAAACAAATTGAATTCAGTTTTGTATGGAATATTAGAAATTTGTAACATTTATTTTAAATTTGAGGGGGTTTTTTTTGGAAAATTATTGAATTTTTTTGAAATGATTTGAAAATGTGAACAAAATATTGCAATTTTTGAATGTTTTGGGGGAAAAAATGTGAAAATTATGAAAAAAAATGTGAACATTAATGCAATTTTTGAATGGTTTTGGAAAAAAGTGAAAATTAATGCATTTGTTGAATGTTTTTGAAAAAAAGTGAAAATTAAAGCATTATTTGAATGTTTTTGAAAAAAAGTGAAAATTAATGCATTTTTTGAATGTTTTTGAAAACAATAGGTGAAAATTCACCTAAAATTAATATGACCGACCGACCGACCGATGTAGGCATTGAACCCGGGTCACAGTGGTTTCAGGCAAGCAAGTCGAGCAACGCTGTGCATGTTACGGTTACGCGCCAGCCACATGGGACGCTGAGGAATCATCGTCGCGCATCAGCCGCCATCACGGTGCGAGAGTTGAAACAATGTCAACTATATAATCATCCGTCGACGTCGACCGATGCGCAACGACGGGGGTATGAACATGCCTTTTTTGGGCTACATACCAACCGATGCATTCTCTATGGGCTCAATGAAAATTGGGCCAATTGGGGTGCACGTCAGTGGGGGAGGGGGTTATTCAGTGCGATCAGTAAGGATGATGCAGTGAAATCACTGTATCGAGGAAGACAAAATAGACTATAGACGCGTGACTACAGGACGCTTTGCATTGCTGATCGAGCGAAAAACAGGGAGGGCGCATGGAAAGGGCCATGGGAATATTTTTTTGGGTCGGGTCAGCGGAACCATGGAATTGCCCAGGCTTGTCGCAGACCATTTGTATGTGGGGGTTACTGCATGTGTGATGCCAGCACCATGTCAGCGCAGCGGTCAACAGGATCGAGGACTACGTCGCTCAGCATTGTGTTGCAAATGTGTCTAATATACACTAGACTAATTAAGGCCAACAAAAAAAACCCTGTTTAGCGTCCCCTCCCGCTTCCTTTTTGCTTGGGGTCCGCTTCAATTTTTTTTTTCTCTCTTAATTTCAGTCATAACTTTTTCAGGTTCCCAAAGTTTATCGCTTTCCAGGCCAATTTGTACTAAAAGTGGGGGGAAAAAAGAAGAAGGAAAAAAGGGCCTCTTCCTTCCTTTTTTGAAAAAAAGTCACAACGCTAAACATGTTTTAATTTTTACTTTGCCTAATTCAAGCTGTACTGCGTGTTTAAATTAATAAAATAAATCCTCAGCGTTGAAAGATATTGAACTTGGGACAAGGTTTCTGATTTGAACCCACTTAGATCAGAGAACATGAGCAACCTCGAGTAGGCCTATTTTGCTGGGCTCGGGAGTGAGTCGGACTCGAGATTTTAGAAACAGAAATTTAAGCTTATTACTCAAATGTGGCAATGTGTGAAATACAATTACGCCTGTAATGCAATGGGTTATTTTAACATAGATTTGGTTAGAAAAAAATAGTATTCGATTTCCAAGATGAATTCCCACCTTATTTCACCAAGTCTCAAAACACTCACTTTCCCTATTCGTCGAAAGTTTACAGACTGAAGGGAGCACGCAACTAATTAGCTCCCCATAGGCTTTACACACAAATGTCGGCCTATTATAAAACCGCTCTATTTCAAAACTTCACCAGTCAATTTTTGTGAAAACTTGCAATCTTATGCCATAAACGCTTATTTATAACATATCTGAATATCAAGGAAAGTTATTCGTCACATTTTTCAGTAAATACCGCTGAATTGGGAAGTATTAATTTCATCACCTAATTTTCAGTCCTCAGGCTGGGATGCAAAAATGGCGGTAAATCGGTGGATAAAATTATAATCAAGCTCAAATCATCCCGTTTCTTTTACAAACTTCACGTACATATTCCACACAACACATACATGCAACATTCGAGAGGACAGTGCCAGCTAATGTGTCGATTTCGCACACTTTTTGTGTTTTATAGGAACTATTGCTGTACTCAACTTTTGGCCGGAAGTGGATTTCTAGACTGAATTAGTTGTGTGCGCCTTTCATTATAATGACGTGCCAGAGAGTATGGGACGGGAAGGCAAAATTAATTACTTGATTCAGTCAATTTATTCCTTTCACGTAATCATTTAACTTTTAATATTTTAATTCATGACACTGAGATGGGTGGGGCATGCATTGACCCCCCCCCCCCCCCCCCCACTCACACACATCAATGTTTATTTCTGGGGGGGGGGCAAAACTAGGATGATTACTTTCTTTCACATTTTTTCTTCTTTCTATCTATTCTCAAATGTTCTTGTTTTTTCTTAATTTCAAATTTTTGAAAGAAATCTGGACTTTTCGAGGTCCATTCCGACACGAGAGCCTGTTCTTGCACAAACACGTACCCCAGGCACTGATTTCAGAAGGTAATTGTAGTGGCCTGTAATGGAAGAAAGAATGATTATCACCTTTATAATGGGATTATACAGCTTGAAATCCACAGCTCCTTAACTACAACTGGAAAAAGTTGTAAAAATACAACAAATTCGAAAATTTGTAAGATTTTTTTTTTTTTTTTTTTTTTTCCAATTTTTTTTTTTTTTCCCTCTAATTTTTTTTAATTTTATTTTTTTATGTGGTTTTCACAAGCTTGTGGATTTCAAGCTAGCTGTAACCCAGTATAAAATGATAATCATTCATATTTCCTATACAGGTACACTATAATTACCTTTTGAAGATGGCAATTGAGTCACTCACTGCTGAAGTTGCACAAACACGTACCCCAGGCACTGATTTCAGAAGGTAATTGTAGTGGCCTGTAATGGAAGAAAGAATGATTATCACCTTTATAATGGGATTATACAGCTTGAAATCCACAGCTCCTTAACTACAACTGGAAAAAGTTGTAAAAATACAACAAATTCGAAAATTTGTAAGATTTTTTTTTTTTTTTTTTTTTTTTCCAATTTTTTTTTTTTTTCCCTCTAATTTTTTTAAATTTTATTTTTTTATGTGGTTTTCACAAGCTTGTGGATTTCAAGCTAGCTGTAACCCAGTATAAAATGATAATCATTCATATTTCCTATACAGGTACACTATAATTACCTTTTGAAGATGGCAATTGAGTCACTCACTGCTGAAGTTGCACAAACACGTACCCCAGGCACTGATTTCAGAAGGTAATTGTAGTGGCCTGTAATGGAAGAAAGAATGATTATCACCTTTATAATGGGATTATACAGCTTGAAATCCACAGCTCCTTAACTACAACTGGAAAAAGTTGTAAAAATACAACAAATTCGAAAATTTGTAAGATTTTTTTTTTTTTTTTTTTTTTTTCCAATTTTTTTTTTTTTTCCCTCTAATTTTTTTATGTGGTTTTCACAAGCTTGTGGATTTCAAGCTAGCTGTAACCCAGTATAAAATGATAATCATTCATATTTCCTATACAGGTACACTATAATTACCTTTTGAAGATGGCAATTGAGTCACTCACTGCTGAAGTTGCACAAACACGTACCCCAGGCACTGATTTCAGAAGGTTAATTGTAGTGGCCTGTAATGGAAGAAAGAATGATTATCACCTTTATAATGGGATTATACAGCTTGAAATCCACAGCTCCTTAACTACAACTGGAAAAAGTTGTAAAAATACAACAAATTCGAAAATTTGTAAGATTTTTTTTTTTTTTTTTTTTTTCCCAATTTTTTTTTTTTTTCCCTCTAATTTTTTTAAATTTTATTTTTTTATGTGGTTTTCACAAGCTTGTGGATTTCAAGCTAGCTGTAACCCAGTATAAAATGATAATCATTCATATTTCCTATACAGGTACACTATAATTACCTTTTGAAGATGGCAATTGAGTCACTCACTGCTGCAACAGGATATTTTGTCAATCTGGATTCTGAAAGTCCAATTTATTCCAATTTTCATTTTTTTTTTTTTTTCTCTAATTTTTTTCAAATTAAGTTTCAAATTTTCACATTTTCCATCCACAATTTTTTTTTTTTTTAAAAATTGAATGCACAAACATACAATTGGATTTGAAAGAGGGAAAATTTGAAGTCCACAGTACTTCCTCAATACAAAACATGTGTAGCTAAGCATGATTATCATTCATGGTTTTGCCATCATATTTGGGCTTACATGTTGCCAATGGTTTTCCTTACAAGCCCAATTGTACCAAAACAACAACAATGCAAGGCAAAAAACCCACATGTTTTACTTCCATTCAATGTTACTGTTAGCGCACTATTTCAAGCGGTTGACTATTTCAAGCGGTCGACATACGTACAGTTTTGTCATGCAATGTATGTACGCTTTCACGTCTCGTAGACATGCAAGTTTGTGCGTAATGTTGAAATGTCCATGTCAAATCTATGCATGCAGTACTATAATACCAGTAGTTATTAAGTGTGCTCCAGCACAGCATTCGATATATCCAACAAATGTTCATAATACGATTACTGCAGATCTTTGATTTTGATCCCATGGTGACATTGTCAGATCAGCAGAGTGTGCGCGCTAAGATTAAAAAGGGCGCATCGGTCCGAACTCGTCATTCGTCTTTGGTATATGTTCCACTTGCCATAACAAAATCAGAGTAAAAACCAATGTCATCTGCATGATTATTACAGTCTATGGTACCTACATAGTGCAGCTATGCTATATGTAAGGCAAACAGCAAGTGTTTCCAAAATGTAATGCAAATGCACCCAAAAAGGTTCCTGAAATCACACAAAAAAGGGAAATGCAGCCCAAATAATGTGCAAACAGGTAAAAGCAGCCCAAATAATGTGCAATTAAGAACAACATGACAAGAATTGGGCTACATAATGGTCCAATGAGTGAAGACAACAAGGCATCCTAAAGTTCTGAGTAAACATGTGTGATTAATGGCATACATGTGCTGTGTGTCCAGGCAGGGTCACCAAGTGTTACCAACTATAATAGCCCAATTATGTAATGAACAATAGATTTCCCTATATATTATTTCAATTGACAAACCTTATCATCACAAATGCACCTCATTGGGCCAAAAAGATCAGCCACAGACAAAAAGTAATCACAACATAATACTGTAAAAGTGGAAATGTTTGCGCTACATTTATTTTCGCGCTTTTCGCGCTCAAATCAGCAAGCCGAAAATTAAAACGCGCGAATATATTCATTTTGTATAGGTCTGTCTATGCATGGAAGTATGCATGGAACCTCAAAATCGCGAAAATAAAAACAAGCAAAATTGTTCAAAATGTGCAATGCGCGAAGATTTACACGCGTGAACATTTCCACTTTTACAGTACCTGTCATGATATGACATAGGGCCTAGCTAGCTTTCTAGAATTAATATTTTTAAACCGTGAAGAGTTTTTTAAGCGATTAAGTTATCGCCTGCCTGCCTGCCTGCCTGCTGTCTGAAGCACAGAAAATGAACGCGCAAACCATTGCGTGTTTTGTCAGAGCAATTGCTGTACCGACAGATTTTTATGAGCTCAAATTACCCCCCCCCCTCCCCCAATGAGCTCAAATTACCCCCCTCCCCTAATGAGCTCAAATTACCCCCCCCCCCTTTTTGTTTGAGACAAACAAATTGAATTCAGTTTTGTATGGAATATTAGAAATTTGTAACATTTATTTTAAATTTGAGGGGGTTTTTTTTGGAAAATTATTGAATTTTTTTGAAATGATTTGAAAATGTGAACAAAATATTGCAATTTTTGAATGTTTTGGGGGAAAAAATGTGAAAATTATGAAAAAAAATGTGAACATTAATGCAATTTTTGAATGGTTTTGGAAAAAAGTGAAAATTAATGCATTTGTTGAATGTTTTTGAAAAAAAGTGAAAATTAAAGCATTATTTGAATGTTTTTGAAAAAAAGTGAAAATTAATGCATTTTTTGAATGTTTTTGAAAACAATAGGTGAAAATTCACCTAAAATTAATATGACCGACCGACCGACCGATGTAGGCATTGAACCCGGGTCACAGTGGTTTCAGGCAAGCAAGTCGAGCAACGCTGTGCATGTTACGGTTACGCGCCAGCCACATGGGACGCTGAGGAATCATCGTCGCGCATCAGCCGCCATCACGGTGCGAGAGTTGAAACAATGTCAACTATATAATCATCCGTCGACGTCGACCGATGCGCAACGACGGGGGTATGAACATGCCTTTTTTGGGCTACATACCAACCGATGCATTCTCTATGGGCTCAATGAAAATTGGGCCAATTGGGGTGCACGTCAGTGGGGGAGGGGGTTATTCAGTGCGATCAGTAAGGATGATGCAGTGAAATCACTGTATCGAGGAAGACAAAATAGACTATAGACGCGTGACTACAGGACGCTTTGCATTGCTGATCGAGCGAAAAACAGGGAGGGCGCATGGAAAGGGCCATGGGAATATTTTTTTGGGTCGGGTCAGCGGAACCATGGAATTGCCCAGGCTTGTCGCAGACCATTTGTATGTGGGGGTTACTGCATGTGTGATGCCAGCACCATGTCAGCGCAGCGGTCAACAGGATCGAGGACTACGTCGCTCAGCATTGTGTTGCAAATGTGTCTAATATACACTAGACTAATTAAGGCCAACAAAAAAAACCCTGTTTAGCGTCCCCTCCCGCTTCCTTTTTGCTTGGGGTCCGCTTCAATTTTTTTTTTCTCTCTTAATTTCAGTCATAACTTTTTCAGGTTCCCAAAGTTTATCGCTTTCCAGGCCAATTTGTACTAAAAGTGGGGGGAAAAAAGAAGAAGGAAAAAAGGGCCTCTTCCTTCCTTTTTTGAAAAAAAGTCACAACGCTAAACATGTTTTAATTTTTACTTTGCCTAATTCAAGCTGTACTGCGTGTTTAAATTAATAAAATAAATCCTCAGCGTTGAAAGATATTGAACTTGGGACAAGGTTTCTGATTTGAACCCACTTAGATCAGAGAACATGAGCAACCTCGAGTAGGCCTATTTTGCTGGGCTCGGGAGTGAGTCGGACTCGAGATTTTAGAAACAGAAATTTAAGCTTATTACTCAAATGTGGCAATGTGTGAAATACAATTACGCCTGTAATGCAATGGGTTATTTTAACATAGATTTGGTTAGAAAAAAATAGTATTCGATTTCCAAGATGAATTCCCACCTTATTTCACCAAGTCTCAAAACACTCACTTTCCCTATTCGTCGAAAGTTTACAGACTGAAGGGAGCACGCAACTAATTAGCTCCCCATAGGCTTTACACACAAATGTCGGCCTATTATAAAACCGCTCTATTTCAAAACTTCACCAGTCAATTTTTGTGAAAACTTGCAATCTTATGCCATAAACGCTTATTTATAACATATCTGAATATCAAGGAAAGTTATTCGTCACATTTTTCAGTAAATACCGCTGAATTGGGAAGTATTAATTTCATCACCTAATTTTCAGTCCTCAGGCTGGGATGCAAAAATGGCGGTAAATCGGTGGATAAAATTATAATCAAGCTCAAATCATCCCGTTTCTTTTACAAACTTCACGTACATATTCCACACAACACATACATGCAACATTCGAGAGGACAGTGCCAGCTAATGTGTCGATTTCGCACACTTTTTGTGTTTTATAGGAACTATTGCTGTACTCAACTTTTGGCCGGAAGTGGATTTCTAGACTGAATTAGTTGTGTGCGCCTTTCATTATAATGACGTGCCAGAGAGTATGGGACGGGAAGGCAAAATTAATTACTTGATTCAGTCAATTTATTCCTTTCACGTAATCATTTAACTTTTAATATTTTAATTCATGACACTGAGATGGGTGGGGCATGCATTGACCCCCCCCCCCCCCCCCCCACTCACACACATCAATGTTTATTTCTGGGGGGGGGGGCAAAACTAGGATGATTACTTTCTTTCACATTTTTTCTTCTTTCTATCTATTCTCAAATGTTCTTGTTTTTTCTTAATTTCAAATTTTTGAAAGAAATCTGGACTTTTCGAGGTCCATTCCGACACGAGAGCCTGTTCTTGCACAAACACGTACCCCAGGCACTGATTTCAGAAGGTAATTGTAGTGGCCTGTAATGGAAGAAAGAATGATTATCACCTTTATAATGGGATTATACAGCTTGAAATCCACAGCTCCTTAACTACAACTGGAAAAAGTTGTAAAAATACAACAAATTCGAAAATTTGTAAGATTTTTTTTTTTTTTTTTTTTTTTTCCAATTTTTTTTTTTTTTCCCTCTAATTTTTTTAAATTTTATTTTTTTATGTGGTTTTCACAAGCTTGTGGATTTCAAGCTAGCTGTAACCCAGTATAAAATGATAATCATTCATATTTCCTATACAGGTACACTATAATTACCTTTTGAAGATGGCAATTGAGTCACTCACTGCTGAAGTTGCACAAACACGTACCCCAGGCACTGATTTCAGAAGGTAATTGTAGTGGCCTGTAATGGAAGAAAGAATGATTATCACCTTTATAATGGGATTATACAGCTTGAAATCCACAGCTCCTTAACTACAACTGGAAAAAGTTGTAAAAATACAACAAATTCGAAAATTTGTAAGATTTTTTTTTTTTTTTTTTTTTTTTCCAATTTTTTTTTTTTTCCCTCTAATTTTTTTAAATTTTATTTTTTTATGTGGTTTTCACAAGCTTGTGGATTTCAAGCTAGCTGTAACCCAGTATAAAATGATAATCATTCATATTTCCTATACAGGTACACTATAATTACCTTTTGAAGATGGCAATTGAGTCACTCACTGCTGAAGTTGCACAAACACGTACCCCAGGCACTGATTTCAGAAGGTAATTGTAGTGGCCTGTAATGGAAGAAAGAATGATTATCACCTTTATAATGGGATTATACAGCTTGAAATCCACAGCTCCTTAACTACAACTGGAAAAAGTTGTAAAAATACAACAAATTCGAAAATTTGTAAGATTTTTTTTTTTTTTTTTTTTTTTCCAATTTTTTTTTTTTTTCCCTCTAATTTTTTTAAATTTTATTTTTTTATGTGGTTTTCACAAGCTTGTGGATTTCAAGCTAGCTGTAACCCAGTATAAAATGATAATCATTCATATTTCCTATACAGGTACACTATAATTACCTTTTGAAGATGGCAATTGAGTCACTCACTGCTGAAGTTGCACAAACACGTACCCCAGGCACTGATTTCAGAAGGTAATTGTAGTGGCCTGTAATGGAAGAAAGAATGATTATCACCTTTATAATGGGATTATACAGCTTGAAATCCACATAGTGGAGCGGATATGTAACAAAAAATGGCCAAGATGTTCACTTTTGGCAGGAAGCATGAAAATTGGCATATAGGGGTGTTTTGATGCACTGATTTCAAAAAGCCAGGAACCCACATTTTTCGAGCAATGGTGTGGCGGCCATCTTGGATTTCAAAATGGCCGCCATTCAAATATAGGAGATTTAGTAAAATTGCTCTAAATAAAATATTTTTGAGATTCATACCATGAAATTTCACCAATATGTTCTCTATAACACGGTGCATAATTGTAGGTGGATAGGTTGTGCCAGTTGTACTTGGTTTATTACTTGTTACCATGGAAACCATCAAAAATAGACGTTTTTGGGCAAAAATACCTCTAAAATCACTCTTATTTGGAGGTTTTTGTCATCTATTCATCATGAAATTGCTTTTAGTATCATCTGCAATTATACATAATTTGGATGAGAAATTTGCATTTCAATTTTGAGTGGTATCCATGGAAACTTTTTCAATGGCGGTTTGACGAAATATATGTCAAAATCACTCATTTTTCAACCATTTTCACCAATCTGTTGCTGGTAAAACACTATTATAGAGAATCGGGTGTGAAAAAGATGTTCACTACTGGCAGGCAGAATTAAAATTAGCTTAAAGGAGTGTTTTTAAGCGCTGATTTCAAAAATCAAGGAACCCACGTTTTTCGAGCAATGGTGCGGCGGCCATCTTGGATTTCAAAATGGCCGCCATTCAAACATAGTAGATTTAGTAAAATTGCTCTAAATCAACTATTTTTGAGATTTATACCCTGAGATTTCACCAATATGTTCTCTATCACATGCTGCCTAATTTCAGATGGATTGGTTGTACCATTTGTAATTTGGTTATTGCTTGTTACCATGGAAACCATCAAAAACAGACATTTTCAAGGGAAAATACCTGTAAAATTGCTCTTAATCAACTATATTTGACATTTATACCCCGATATTTCACAAGTATGTTCTCTATAACATGGTGGATAATATTAGATGGGTTGGTTGTGCCAGTTGTGCTTTGTTTATTACTTGTTACCATGGAAACTATCAAAAATAGACATTTATGGGCAGAAATACCTGTTTTATAATGTTATGATCTGCAATTATATATATGTTGATGATAATGTTTTGAGTGGTTTCCATGGACACCTTTTAAATGGCGGTTGAACTAAAAGGTCAAAATCACTTCTTTTCAACAATTTTCACAAATGTTCACCAATCAACGGCTTGTAGTTTTTTGCCCTGTAGCCAATTGAGCTGGCCTTCCCGGTCAAAGCCGTTGGGGTGGCACATGACCACCCGGGAGGTACGCTAATGACAGGAACAAACTGGTATGGTAAGGGCCAGCCAAAATGTAATGATCCCATACAGTTGGGAAACGAGCAGGTAAAGGGTCCATACAACGCCGGGATACAACGGTCACCCAAATCAGTGTAAAAATATGATATGTTAGTATGGACAGAGGTGTTTGTATTTGTGATTTAGGCATTTTTTGACAACGAAAGAATATACATCGGACATTATTTGCAGCGCAAGTTTCAGAGCTTTGTCAATACATTTTCTGAGTGAAAACAAAAGTTCATACCTGAGGATTGAGAAGCGATATATGCAAAAGCATCGATAGCCAGTAGGCCTACACAGTGAGGCAAGAGGGTGCCTAGACTGAAAGATAGTCATCTTTCATGTTTGGTGCCTAGACGGATAATCATTTAAATTATCCTTAAAAAGTAGGATAATGTAGAGAGATTAGCCGGCTAAAAAGCGGTGAGAGCTCTGTAGAAACAGCGTTCAGCGAAATTAGACAGCTAATCAGAAATTGCTACGAGCATGAGACGCATCATTGATCATAGATACCAATAAACTGTTGATGATTTAATGTGATGGGATCGATTATAGGATAGCGTTGAATTGAGTTGTTGTTCATTTTCATTAGTATTTGAATCTTAGCCGTTTGCTATATCATGGACGTAGCACGGATGCAATCTTCCTTTCTATTTTTATTCAATCCCTATTATTCCCACCCTGTTTCTAACATGTGTGTTCCTTCTATGCACCTTCATCATGTTCATGCTTTGCTTGTACTATTATTTCTTAAGATGGTGGATTATTAAGGTGGTAGATATTCTAAACGACTTCTTCACTCTGTGAACACCCATATGCTGAGCTACTTTGGTCACATCTCACGACGAGACGCAAGGGTAACAACTTAGAGAAGGTTATTATGCAAGGCATGATTGAAGGGAAGAGAAAGAAAGGCCCTGATCTTGGTCCTGATGGATTGACCAAATAATATCTATTACTGGACTCCCTCTCTGTGATTGTTACTCCTTTGCTGAAAATCATCATCTGCGGCGCAGTATCTGCGAGGTCACGAGCTGTCAGTCATGACAGGAACCAACCAACCAACCATCCATTTCATCACCCTTATAGTCTACTGCAATAGTTCCCCAGGAGTAGCTCTCTACTGATCATTGTCATTATGGGTAAATTAGGTAGGGAATTTGCGTATTTTAAAGAGGACTAATTGTGCTGCCTAGTTTTGTAAAAAAGTGCATATGTTTTGCAAAAAGAAAAAACACATGCCTGAAAAACACACAAGATGGACGCAAACAAATGTGCTGTTGGATGTTTTTATCGCATTTTACCGATTGATAGGGTAAATAGTCCTAACTACGGGCTAAATAAGTTTCCCCGGAGCAGAGCTAATCAGCGCTGATCACTCGTATAGCTTGCCCGACCGGGCCAAAATAACCGGGCATGTGTTTGATTACGAGGGCGGATCAGTGCTCCATCTACACAAGAAAATACTTTCTTTATTGTGTTATGCCATACTTTTTACCACATTCTTAGCTTCCTCTGCCGTAAATTTCTTGCAGGCTTTTAAGATATTAGCCGTCTTTTGCATGTCTACAGCTAAAGTTTATCCTCTAGCCGCTGATAAAGTGTATGGCAAACTGAAATCGCATGGCATGCTGACTAAGCTATCCAGTGGTAGTATTCTCCGCTGTCTCCACTGGAGTGCAACAGGGTACATTACATGCTGGCTTCATTCCTTGTTGCAATATTTGAAGACTACAATTATTGAAGAAGGCTGCATGTGATCTTGACTGAGGAGTTGTGACACATCTACTTTCCTTGAGACGGCATCCTGCCGTTGTTCTAAAACGACCTACATTTTGCAGATGACTTCGCCTTACTTGAGACCACAATTATGTGAGCTCAGCTGACAAATACTGCTACAGCAGCAAAAGACCTTGGCCTCATCAATAATTAGCGTATCCAAAAACAGTATAGATGACTGCCAACTGATGCAGTCCTCACCTAACACTCCAGGTATATTGGTATGCTATCAGCCATGTGGCGGATTTCAGGTATCTTGGGTCTATTATGGCACATATTTCAGGTATCTGTGGGTCTATTATGGCACAGATTTCAGGTATCTGTGGGTCTATTATAGCATCGGGCGCAAGTGACCTTAACATATGCAGGACTTAGCATGGTGTGCATTTGGGAAAGTTTACCTCAAGGATAACCAAGACTAGGCTTGTTTGTATTTCTTTCAATGCTTTTCTCATGGTGATTCCAAAGAGGGTATTGAAATTCAATGCAATAATGTCATTTTTAACATTTTGTGAAATTTTGGAATGTCGTCTGCAGACGCCTGCCGCGTGGAAAGTGTTAAATAACGCACGGATCATGCTTCAAACCACAATTTATGACATGGCCAACTTACAGAGCCTTTTATCCACCTTTTATCCACCGTGTAAAGTGCCGCCAGCTGAGAATCCTTGATGAAGAGTAATGTATGCCACCTACATAATACCAATTGCCGATGGTTAGGCTTGCACGACCTGGTCGCCCAAAGAAGACCTGGTCGTCAATGTACATCATATTTGACCTACATGTATAATATACAACACGTAATAGTGGACAATGAAAGCATGATTCAAGAACGACTGTGACAGATAATCACTCTTGCTGAAGACCTACGTACATAGAGAAAACTTCTAGTCGCCTGCTCTTCAGACGAAGGATGATGATATATTATCACGAAAGCGCTTTTGCCCCTTAACATTATCACAGGCATTACGGAATATTTAAGGCTACAATGGGACAGAAGAAACTTTGCAACGCGAGCACACAATCTTTTTGGTGTGAATTAAATTAAATCATTACAATTTTAATATTAAGTTTGAAAATATTAAGTTGTCTTGACCATCACAGAATCTCGATCAGTTGCACACTATTTCGACTCTAAAATGTGCACACAATGCACTGCAATCGTAACCCTTGACCTTCTCTTGCAGGTTTTAAAGATATTAGCCGTCTTTTGCGAAAAACTAGAAACAGTACAGCTCAAATGCATCTGCTTCTCTAGCCGGTTATCTTGTCGCCGTTAAATAGCAGGGACTAAGTAGAAAAACGGTCTAAAGTCGTCTGCATTAAAGAAAATGGCACCTAAAATGGTTGTCACCTCCATTCAAGAGGGTGCCTATACTGAATTTCAAAATGGTGCCTAAACTTGATTTTAGGGATTGGTCGTCTACCTGCGAGAGGGTGCCTAGACTGAAAGCCTATAGTCGTCTCCATTAAGAATGGTGCAGATAAACATTAAAAATGGTGCCTATACATGGGTACTTGGTCGTCTCCCTAAGAGAGTGTACGTAGGCTGAAAGCTTGGACGTCTCCCATCAAGACAGGGTGCTTAGACTGTAAGCTTTAAGTGAATGAACAAAGAAGAGCGAAATTAGGATCAAGAATTATTGCTTGATTTATAGGTACATACGTAAACAATGGCGAGAAAAGGACATGAAACCATTACCTGTAGATTCAAGACAAAATGACGAATAAGAATTATTGCTTGATTTATGTACGAACATGAACAATGGTGAGGACAGGACCTCAAACCACTGCCTGTAGAAGTGTGAATGCAAGGCAAGGTAATGATCGAGAATCATTGTGTCATTATGAGGACAGGACCTGAAACCATTGCCTGTATGCACGGCAAGATAATGATCGAGAATTATTGCTTGATTATTAGGTACAAACTTAAACAATGGTGAAGGCAGGACCTTCCAAGTTTCTAAATGTTATATACTACACGTATTTTCCAAAACACAATCAGAAATAATAAACCACTTCTTCATTCTATCAACACCCAAATGCTGAGCTTCTTTGCCCACATCTCACGACGCAGTGGTAACCACTTAGAGAAGGTTATTACACTGTTAGAACGTTGCGCAATTATTTAGCGTTGGGTAAACTATGAACAACCCCGTTGTTGGGTAAATAAATTTCGTCGCTATTCTTTCAAAACCTCGTATCTCCAACTTACCTCAAAATTGATTTTTGTGTGTTTATTATGATGTCAGAGACATTATGCAAATGATGGTAATGTTTTTATTTGTCACAGCCAATCAGAAGGCAGACAAATTTGGCTTTTTCAGCACCTGTGTTTCAAAACCTCGTATGTATACGAGGTTTTGAAACACAAGTGCTGACCATGTGCTGAGGGGAAACTTACAACTTTCTTGATATTTCGCAGCAAATGTGTGAACTAGAGGTGAGATTTTATTGCAAATGGCTTGAATTGATATACGGACTGGTTTATGGCAGTTTTTTCGTTTCTATTCTTTCAAAACCTCGTATCTCCAACTTTCTTTTTTTCATCCACACTGAAATATATATTGAACTGTTGTGTTTAGAAACTAATAGAGTGGTGAACATTTTGAAATTGTTGAAAAAGGAGTGATTTCGACCTGTTTGTTCACCAAACTGCCATTTAAAAGGTTTCCATGGAGACCACTCAATTAAAATGCCAGTTTATAACCTAAATTATGTACATTTGTACGTGTAGGCCTATACAGGTGTAAGTTATGTACATTGCAGATGATACTAAAACAATATCACAATGAATAGTGGACAAATAAGAGTAATTTTACAGGTATTTCTGCCCATAAATGTCTATTTTTGATGGTTTTAATGGTAACAAGTAATAAACAAAGCACAACTGGCACAACCAACCCATCTTAAATTATGCACCATGTTATAGAGAACATACTTGTGAAATATTGGGGTATAAATGTCAAATATAGTTGATTAAGAGCAATTTTACAGGTATATTCCCTTGAAAATGCCTGTTTTTGATGGTTTCCATGGTAACAAGCAATAACCAAATTACAAATGGTACAACCAATCCATCTAAAATTAAGCAGCATGTGATAGAGAACATATTGGTGAAATCTCGGGGTATAAATCTCAAAAATAGTTGATTTAGAGCAATTTTACTAAATCTATTATGTTTGAATGGCGGCCATTTTGAAATCCAAGATGGCCGCCGCACCATTGCTCGAAAAATGTGGGTTCCTTGATTTTTGAAATCAGCGCTTCAAAACACTCCTTTAAGCCAAATTTAATTCTTCCTGCCAGTAGTGAACATCTTTTTCACACCCGATTCACTATAATAGTGTTTTACCAGCAATAGATTGGTGAAAATGGTTGAAAATGAGTGATTTTGACATATATTTCGTCAAACCGCCATTAAAAAAGTTTCCATGGATACCACTCAAAATTGAAATGCAAATTTCTCATCCAAATTATGTATAATTGCAGATGATACTAAAAGCAATTTCATGATGAATAGATGACAAAAACCTCCAAATAAGAGTGATTTTAGAGGTATTTTTGCCCAAAAATGTCTATTTTTGATGGTTTCCATGGTAACATGTAATAAACAAAGTACAATTGGCACAACCTATCCACTTAAAATTATGCACCGTGTTATAGAGAACATATTGGTGAAATCTCATGGTATAAATCTCAAAAATATTTTATTTAGAGCAACTTTACTAAATCTCCTATATTTGAATGGCGGCCATTTTGAAATCCAAGATGGCCGCCACACCATTGCTCGAAAAATGTGGGTTCCTGGCTTTTTGAAATCAGTGCATTAAAACACCCCTATATGCCAATTTTTATGCTTCCTGCCAAAAGTGAACATCTTTTTCACATATCCGCTCCACTAACAGCTCCTTAACTACAACTGGAAAAAGTTGTAAAAATACAACAAATTCGAAAATTTGTAAGATTTTTTTTTTTTTTTTTTTTTTTCCCAATTTTTTTTTTTTTTCCCTCTAATTTTTTTAAATTTTATTTTTTTATGTGGTTTTCACAAGCTTGTGGATTTCAAGCTAGCTGTAACCCAGTATAAAATGATAATCATTCATATTTCCTATACAGGTACACTATAATTACCTTTTGAAGATGGCAATTGAGTCACTCACTGCTGCAACAGGATATTTTGTCAATCTGGATTCTGAAAGTCCAATTTATTCCAATTTTCATTTTTTTTTTTTTTTTTTTTTCTCTAATTTTTTTCAAATTAAGTTTCAAATTTTCACATTTTCCATCCACAATTTTTTTTTATTTTTAAAAATTGAATGCACAAACATACAATTGGATTTGAAAGAGGGAAAATTTGAAGTCCACAGTACTTCCTCAATACAAAACATGTGTAGCTAAGCATGATTATCATTCATGGTTTTGCCATCATATTTGGGCTTACATGTTGCCAATGGTTTTCCTTACAAGCCCAATTGTACCAAAACAACAACAATGCAAGGCAAAAAACCCACATGTTTTACTTCCATTCAATGTTACTGTTAGCGCACTATTTCAAGCGGTTGACTATTTCAAGCGGTCGACATACGTACAGTTTTGTCATGCAATGTATGTACGCTTTCACGTCTCGTAGACATGCAAGTTTGTGCGTAATGTTGAAATGTCCATGTCAAATCTATGCATGCAGTACTATAATACCAGTAGTTATTAAGTGTGCTCCAGCACAGCATTCGATATATCCAACAAATGTTCATAATACGATTACTGCAGATCTTTGATTTTGATCCCATGGTGACATTGTCAGATCAGCAGAGTGTGCGCGCTAAGATTAAAAAGGGCGCATCGGTCCGAACTCGTCATTCGTCTTTGGTATATGTTCCACTTGCCATAACAAAATCAGAGTAAAAACCAATGTCATCTGCATGATTATTACAGTCTATGGTACCTACATAGTGCAGCTATGCTATATGTAAGGCAAACAGCAAGTGTTTCCAAAATGTAATGCAAATGCACCCAAAAAGGTTCCTGAAATCACACAAAAAAGGGAAATGCAGCCCAAATAATGTGCAAACAGGTAAAAGCAGCCCAAATAATGTGCAATTAAGAACAACATGACAAGAATTGGGCTACATAATGGTCCAATGAGTGAAGACAACAAGGCATCCTAAAGTTCTGAGTAAACATGTGTGATTAATGGCATACATGTGCTGTGTGTCCAGGCAGGGTCACCAAGTGTTACCAACTATAATAGCCCAATTATGTAATGAACAATAGATTTCCCTATATATTATTTCAATTGACAAACCTTATCATCACAAATGCACCTCATTGGGCCAAAAAGATCAGCCACAGACAAAAAGTAATCACAACATAATACTGTAAAAGTGGAAATGTTTGCGCTACATTTATTTTCGCGCTTTTCGCGCTCAAATCAGCAAGCCGAAAATTAAAACGCGCGAATATATTCATTTTGTATAGGTCTGTCTATGCATGGAAGTATGCATGGAACCTCAAAATCGCGAAAATAAAAACAAGCAAAATTGTTCAAAATGTGCAATGCGCGAAGATTTACACGCGTGAACATTTCCACTTTTACAGTACCTGTCATGATATGACATAGGGCCTAGCTAGCTTTCTAGAATTAATATTTTTAAACCGTGAAGAGTTTTTTAAGCGATTAAGTTATCGCCTGCCTGCCTGCCTGCCTGCTGTCTGAAGCACAGAAAATGAACGCGCAAACCATTGCGTGTTTTGTCAGAGCAATTGCTGTACCGACAGATTTTTATGAGCTCAAATTACCCCCCCCCCCCTCCCCCAATGAGCTCAAATTACCCCCCTCCCCTAATGAGCTCAAATTACCCCCCCCCCCTTTTTGTTTGAGACAAACAAATTGAATTCAGTTTTGTATGGAATATTAGAAATTTGTAACATTTATTTTAAATTTGAGGGGGTTTTTTTTGGAAAATTATTGAATTTTTTTGAAATGATTTGAAAATGTGAACAAAATATTGCAATTTTTGAATGTTTTGGGGGAAAAAATGTGAAAATTATGAAAAAAAATGTGAACATTAATGCAATTTTTGAATGGTTTTGGAAAAAAGTGAAAATTAATGCATTTGTTGAATGTTTTTGAAAAAAAGTGAAAATTAAAGCATTATTTGAATGTTTTTGAAAAAAAGTGAAAATTAATGCATTTTTTGAATGTTTTTGAAAACAATAGGTGAAAATTCACCTAAAATTAATATGACCGACCGACCGACCGATGTAGGCATTGAACCCGGGTCACAGTGGTTTCAGGCAAGCAAGTCGAGCAACGCTGTGCATGTTACGGTTACGCGCCAGCCACATGGGACGCTGAGGAATCATCGTCGCGCATCAGCCGCCATCACGGTGCGAGAGTTGAAACAATGTCAACTATATAATCATCCGTCGACGTCGACCGATGCGCAACGACGGGGGTATGAACATGCCTTTTTTGGGCTACATACCAACCGATGCATTCTCTATGGGCTCAATGAAAATTGGGCCAATTGGGGTGCACGTCAGTGGGGGAGGGGGTTATTCAGTGCGATCAGTAAGGATGATGCAGTGAAATCACTGTATCGAGGAAGACAAAATAGACTATAGACGCGTGACTACAGGACGCTTTGCATTGCTGATCGAGCGAAAAACAGGGAGGGCGCATGGAAAGGGCCATGGGAATATTTTTTTGGGTCGGGTCAGCGGAACCATGGAATTGCCCAGGCTTGTCGCAGACCATTTGTATGTGGGGGTTACTGCATGTGTGATGCCAGCACCATGTCAGCGCAGCGGTCAACAGGATCGAGGACTACGTCGCTCAGCATTGTGTTGCAAATGTGTCTAATATACACTAGACTAATTAAGGCCAACAAAAAAAACCCTGTTTAGCGTCCCCTCCCGCTTCCTTTTTGCTTGGGGTCCGCTTCAATTTTTTTTTTCTCTCTTAATTTCAGTCATAACTTTTTCAGGTTCCCAAAGTTTATCGCTTTCCAGGCCAATTTGTACTAAAAGTGGGGGGAAAAAAGAAGAAGGAAAAAAGGGCCTCTTCCTTCCTTTTTTGAAAAAAAGTCACAACGCTAAACATGTTTTAATTTTTACTTTGCCTAATTCAAGCTGTACTGCGTGTTTAAATTAATAAAATAAATCCTCAGCGTTGAAAGATATTGAACTTGGGACAAGGTTTCTGATTTGAACCCACTTAGATCAGAGAACATGAGCAACCTCGAGTAGGCCTATTTTGCTGGGCTCGGGAGTGAGTCGGACTCGAGATTTTAGAAACAGAAATTTAAGCTTATTACTCAAATGTGGCAATGTGTGAAATACAATTACGCCTGTAATGCAATGGGTTATTTTAACATAGATTTGGTTAGAAAAAAATAGTATTCGATTTCCAAGATGAATTCCCACCTTATTTCACCAAGTCTCAAAACACTCACTTTCCCTATTCGTCGAAAGTTTACAGACTGAAGGGAGCACGCAACTAATTAGCTCCCCATAGGCTTTACACACAAATGTCGGCCTATTATAAAACCGCTCTATTTCAAAACTTCACCAGTCAATTTTTGTGAAAACTTGCAATCTTATGCCATAAACGCTTATTTATAACATATCTGAATATCAAGGAAAGTTATTCGTCACATTTTTCAGTAAATACCGCTGAATTGGGAAGTATTAATTTCATCACCTAATTTTCAGTCCTCAGGCTGGGATGCAAAAATGGCGGTAAATCGGTGGATAAAATTATAATCAAGCTCAAATCATCCCGTTTCTTTTACAAACTTCACGTACATATTCCACACAACACATACATGCAACATTCGAGAGGACAGTGCCAGCTAATGTGTCGATTTCGCACACTTTTTGTGTTTTATAGGAACTATTGCTGTACTCAACTTTTGGCCGGAAGTGGATTTCTAGACTGAATTAGTTGTGTGCGCCTTTCATTATAATGACGTGCCAGAGAGTATGGGACGGGAAGGCAAAATTAATTACTTGATTCAGTCAATTTATTCCTTTCACGTAATCATTTAACTTTTAATATTTTAATTCATGACACTGAGATGGGTGGGGCATGCATTGACCCCCCCCCCCCCCCCCACTCACACACATCAATGTTTATTTCTGGGGGGGGGGGCAAAACTAGGATGATTACTTTCTTTCACATTTTTTCTTCTTTCTATCTATTCTCAAATGTTCTTGTTTTTTCTTAATTTCAAATTTTTGAAAGAAATCTGGACTTTTCGAGGTCCATTCCGACACGAGAGCCTGTTCTTGCACAAACACGTACCCCAGGCACTGATTTCAGAAGGTAATTGTAGTGGCCTGTAATGGAAGAAAGAATGATTATCACCTTTATAATGGGATTATACAGCTTGAAATCCACAGCTCCTTAACTACAACTGGAAAAAGTTGTAAAAATACAACAAATTCGAAAATTTGTAAGATTTTTTTTTTTTTTTTTTTTTTTCCAATTTTTTTTTTTTTTCCCTCTAATTTTTTTAAATTTTATTTTTTTATGTGGTTTTCACAAGCTTGTGGATTTCAAGCTAGCTGTAACCCAGTATAAAATGATAATCATTCATATTTCCTATACAGGTACACTATAATTACCTTTTGAAGATGGCAATTGAGTCACTCACTGCTGAAGTTGCACAAACACGTACCCCAGGCACTGATTTCAGAAGGTAATTGTAGTGGCCTGTAATGGAAGAAAGAATGATTATCACCTTTATAATGGGATTATACAGCTTGAAATCCACAGCTCCTTAACTACAACTGGAAAAAGTTGTAAAAATACAACAAATTCGAAAATTTGTAAGATTTTTTTTTTTTTTTTTTTTTTTTCCAATTTTTTTTTTTTTCCCTCTAATTTTTTTAAATTTTATTTTTTTATGTGGTTTTCACAAGCTTGTGGATTTCAAGCTAGCTGTAACCCAGTATAAAATGATAATCATTCATATTTCCTATACAGGTACACTATAATTACCTTTTGAAGATGGCAATTGAGTCACTCACTGCTGAAGTTGCACAAACACGTACCCCAGGCACTGATTTCAGAAGGTAATTGTAGTGGCCTGTAATGGAAGAAAGAATGATTATCACCTTTATAATGGGATTATACAGCTTGAAATCCACAGCTCCTTAACTACAACTGGAAAAAGTTGTAAAAATACAACAAATTCGAAAATTTGTAAGATTTTTTTTTTTTTTTTTTTTTTTCCAATTTTTTTTTTTTTTCCCTCTAATTTTTTTAAATTTTATTTTTTTATGTGGTTTTCACAAGCTTGTGGATTTCAAGCTAGCTGTAACCCAGTATAAAATGATAATCATTCATATTTCCTATACAGGTACACTATAATTACCTTTTGAAGATGGCAATTGAGTCACTCACTGCTGAAGTTGCACAAACACGTACCCCAGGCACTGATTTCAGAAGGTAATTGTAGTGGCCTGTAATGGAAGAAAGAATGATTATCACCTTTATAATGGGATTATACAGCTTGAAATCCACAGCTCCTTAACTACAACTGGAAAAAGTTGTAAAAATACAACAAATTCGAAAATTTGTAAGATTTTTTTTTTTTTTTTTTTTTTTCCCAATTTTTTTTTTTTTTCCCTCTAATTTTTTTAAATTTTATTTTTTTATGTGGTTTTCACAAGCTTGTGGATTTCAAGCTAGCTGTAACCCAGTATAAAATGATAATCATTCATATTTCCTATACAGGTACACTATAATTACCTTTTGAAGATGGCAATTGAGTCACTCACTGCTGCAACAGGATATTTTGTCAATCTGGATTCTGAAAGTCCAATTTATTCCAATTTTCATTTTTTTTTTTTTTTTTTTTTCTCTAATTTTTTTCAAATTAAGTTTCAAATTTTCACATTTTCCATCCACAATTTTTTTTTATTTTTAAAAATTGAATGCACAAACATACAATTGGATTTGAAAGAGGGAAAATTTGAAGTCCACAGTACTTCCTCAATACAAAACATGTGTAGCTAAGCATGATTATCATTCATGGTTTTGCCATCATATTTGGGCTTACATGTTGCCAATGGTTTTCCTTACAAGCCCAATTGTACCAAAACAACAACAATGCAAGGCAAAAAACCCACATGTTTTACTTCCATTCAATGTTACTGTTAGCGCACTATTTCAAGCGGTTGACTATTTCAAGCGGTCGACATACGTACAGTTTTGTCATGCAATGTATGTACGCTTTCACGTCTCGTAGACATGCAAGTTTGTGCGTAATGTTGAAATGTCCATGTCAAATCTATGCATGCAGTACTATAATACCAGTAGTTATTAAGTGTGCTCCAGCACAGCATTCGATATATCCAACAAATGTTCATAATACGATTACTGCAGATCTTTGATTTTGATCCCATGGTGACATTGTCAGATCAGCAGAGTGTGCGCGCTAAGATTAAAAAGGGCGCATCGGTCCGAACTCGTCATTCGTCTTTGGTATATGTTCCACTTGCCATAACAAAATCAGAGTAAAAACCAATGTCATCTGCATGATTATTACAGTCTATGGTACCTACATAGTGCAGCTATGCTATATGTAAGGCAAACAGCAAGTGTTTCCAAAATGTAATGCAAATGCACCCAAAAAGGTTCCTGAAATCACACAAAAAAGGGAAATGCAGCCCAAATAATGTGCAAACAGGTAAAAGCAGCCCAAATAATGTGCAATTAAGAACAACATGACAAGAATTGGGCTACATAATGGTCCAATGAGTGAAGACAACAAGGCATCCTAAAGTTCTGAGTAAACATGTGTGATTAATGGCATACATGTGCTGTGTGTCCAGGCAGGGTCACCAAGTGTTACCAACTATAATAGCCCAATTATGTAATGAACAATAGATTTCCCTATATATTATTTCAATTGACAAACCTTATCATCACAAATGCACCTCATTGGGCCAAAAAGATCAGCCACAGACAAAAAGTAATCACAACATAATACTGTAAAAGTGGAAATGTTTGCGCTACATTTATTTTCGCGCTTTTCGCGCTCAAATCAGCAAGCCGAAAATTAAAACGCGCGAATATATTCATTTTGTATAGGTCTGTCTATGCATGGAAGTATGCATGGAACCTCAAAATCGCGAAAATAAAAACAAGCAAAATTGTTCAAAATGTGCAATGCGCGAAGATTTACACGCGTGAACATTTCCACTTTTACAGTACCTGTCATGATATGACATAGGGCCTAGCTAGCTTTCTAGAATTAATATTTTTAAACCGTGAAGAGTTTTTTAAGCGATTAAGTTATCGCCTGCCTGCCTGCCTGCCTGCTGTCTGAAGCACAGAAAATGAACGCGCAAACCATTGCGTGTTTTGTCAGAGCAATTGCTGTACCGACAGATTTTTATGAGCTCAAATTACCCCCCCCCCCTCCCCCAATGAGCTCAAATTACCCCCCTCCCCTAATGAGCTCAAATTACCCCCCCCCCCTTTTTGTTTGAGACAAACAAATTGAATTCAGTTTTGTATGGAATATTAGAAATTTGTAACATTTATTTTAAATTTGAGGGGGTTTTTTTTGGAAAATTATTGAATTTTTTTGAAATGATTTGAAAATGTGAACAAAATATTGCAATTTTTGAATGTTTTGGGGGAAAAAATGTGAAAATTATGAAAAAAAATGTGAACATTAATGCAATTTTTGAATGGTTTTGGAAAAAAGTGAAAATTAATGCATTTGTTGAATGTTTTTGAAAAAAAGTGAAAATTAAAGCATTATTTGAATGTTTTTGAAAAAAAGTGAAAATTAATGCATTTTTTGAATGTTTTTGAAAACAATAGGTGAAAATTCACCTAAAATTAATATGACCGACCGACCGACCGATGTAGGCATTGAACCCGGGTCACAGTGGTTTCAGGCAAGCAAGTCGAGCAACGCTGTGCATGTTACGGTTACGCGCCAGCCACATGGGACGCTGAGGAATCATCGTCGCGCATCAGCCGCCATCACGGTGCGAGAGTTGAAACAATGTCAACTATATAATCATCCGTCGACGTCGACCGATGCGCAACGACGGGGGTATGAACATGCCTTTTTTGGGCTACATACCAACCGATGCATTCTCTATGGGCTCAATGAAAATTGGGCCAATTGGGGTGCACGTCAGTGGGGGAGGGGGTTATTCAGTGCGATCAGTAAGGATGATGCAGTGAAATCACTGTATCGAGGAAGACAAAATAGACTATAGACGCGTGACTACAGGACGCTTTGCATTGCTGATCGAGCGAAAAACAGGGAGGGCGCATGGAAAGGGCCATGGGAATATTTTTTTGGGTCGGGTCAGCGGAACCATGGAATTGCCCAGGCTTGTCGCAGACCATTTGTATGTGGGGGTTACTGCATGTGTGATGCCAGCACCATGTCAGCGCAGCGGTCAACAGGATCGAGGACTACGTCGCTCAGCATTGTGTTGCAAATGTGTCTAATATACACTAGACTAATTAAGGCCAACAAAAAAAACCCTGTTTAGCGTCCCCTCCCGCTTCCTTTTTGCTTGGGGTCCGCTTCAATTTTTTTTTTCTCTCTTAATTTCAGTCATAACTTTTTCAGGTTCCCAAAGTTTATCGCTTTCCAGGCCAATTTGTACTAAAAGTGGGGGGAAAAAAGAAGAAGGAAAAAAGGGCCTCTTCCTTCCTTTTTTGAAAAAAAGTCACAACGCTAAACATGTTTTAATTTTTACTTTGCCTAATTCAAGCTGTACTGCGTGTTTAAATTAATAAAATAAATCCTCAGCGTTGAAAGATATTGAACTTGGGACAAGGTTTCTGATTTGAACCCACTTAGATCAGAGAACATGAGCAACCTCGAGTAGGCCTATTTTGCTGGGCTCGGGAGTGAGTCGGACTCGAGATTTTAGAAACAGAAATTTAAGCTTATTACTCAAATGTGGCAATGTGTGAAATACAATTACGCCTGTAATGCAATGGGTTATTTTAACATAGATTTGGTTAGAAAAAAATAGTATTCGATTTCCAAGATGAATTCCCACCTTATTTCACCAAGTCTCAAAACACTCACTTTCCCTATTCGTCGAAAGTTTACAGACTGAAGGGAGCACGCAACTAATTAGCTCCCCATAGGCTTTACACACAAATGTCGGCCTATTATAAAACCGCTCTATTTCAAAACTTCACCAGTCAATTTTTGTGAAAACTTGCAATCTTATGCCATAAACGCTTATTTATAACATATCTGAATATCAAGGAAAGTTATTCGTCACATTTTTCAGTAAATACCGCTGAATTGGGAAGTATTAATTTCATCACCTAATTTTCAGTCCTCAGGCTGGGATGCAAAAATGGCGGTAAATCGGTGGATAAAATTATAATCAAGCTCAAATCATCCCGTTTCTTTTACAAACTTCACGTACATATTCCACACAACACATACATGCAACATTCGAGAGGACAGTGCCAGCTAATGTGTCGATTTCGCACACTTTTTGTGTTTTATAGGAACTATTGCTGTACTCAACTTTTGGCCGGAAGTGGATTTCTAGACTGAATTAGTTGTGTGCGCCTTTCATTATAATGACGTGCCAGAGAGTATGGGACGGGAAGGCAAAATTAATTACTTGATTCAGTCAATTTATTCCTTTCACGTAATCATTTAACTTTTAATATTTTAATTCATGACACTGAGATGGGTGGGGCATGCATTGACCCCCCCCCCCCCCCCCACTCACACACATCAATGTTTATTTCTGGGGGGGGGGGGCAAAACTAGGATGATTACTTTCTTTCACATTTTTTCTTCTTTCTATCTATTCTCAAATGTTCTTGTTTTTTCTTAATTTCAAATTTTTGAAAGAAATCTGGACTTTTCGAGGTCCATTCCGACACGAGAGCCTGTTCTTGCACAAACACGTACCCCAGGCACTGATTTCAGAAGGTAATTGTAGTGGCCTGTAATGGAAGAAAGAATGATTATCACCTTTATAATGGGATTATACAGCTTGAAATCCACAGCTCCTTAACTACAACTGGAAAAAGTTGTAAAAATACAACAAATTCGAAAATTTGTAAGATTTTTTTTTTTTTTTTTTTTTTTTCCAATTTTTTTTTTTTTTCCCTCTAATTTTTTTAAATTTTATTTTTTTATGTGGTTTTCACAAGCTTGTGGATTTCAAGCTAGCTGTAACCCAGTATAAAATGATAATCATTCATATTTCCTATACAGGTACACTATAATTACCTTTTGAAGATGGCAATTGAGTCACTCACTGCTGAAGTTGCACAAACACGTACCCCAGGCACTGATTTCAGAAGGTAATTGTAGTGGCCTGTAATGGAAGAAAGAATGATTATCACCTTTATAATGGGATTATACAGCTTGAAATCCACAGCTCCTTAACTACAACTGGAAAAAGTTGTAAAAATACAACAAATTCGAAAATTTGTAAGATTTTTTTTTTTTTTTTTTTTTTTTCCAATTTTTTTTTTTTTCCCTCTAATTTTTTTAAATTTTATTTTTTTATGTGGTTTTCACAAGCTTGTGGATTTCAAGCTAGCTGTAACCCAGTATAAAATGATAATCATTCATATTTCCTATACAGGTACACTATAATTACCTTTTGAAGATGGCAATTGAGTCACTCACTGCTGAAGTTGCACAAACACGTACCCCAGGCACTGATTTCAGAAGGTAATTGTAGTGGCCTGTAATGGAAGAAAGAATGATTATCACCTTTATAATGGGATTATACAGCTTGAAATCCACAGCTCCTTAACTACAACTGGAAAAAGTTGTAAAAATACAACAAATTCGAAAATTTGTAAGATTTTTTTTTTTTTTTTTTTTTTTCCAATTTTTTTTTTTTTTCCCTCTAATTTTTTTAAATTTTATTTTTTTATGTGGTTTTCACAAGCTTGTGGATTTCAAGCTAGCTGTAACCCAGTATAAAATGATAATCATTCATATTTCCTATACAGGTACACTATAATTACCTTTTGAAGATGGCAATTGAGTCACTCACTGCTGAAGTTGCACAAACACGTACCCCAGGCACTGATTTCAGAAGGTAATTGTAGTGGCCTGTAATGGAAGAAAGAATGATTATCACCTTTATAATGGGATTATACAGCTTGAAATCCACAGCTCCTTAACTACAACTGGAAAAAGTTGTAAAAATACAACAAATTCGAAAATTTGTAAGATTTTTTTTTTTTTTTTTTTTTTTCCCAATTTTTTTTTTTTTTCCCTCTAATTTTTTTAAATTTTATTTTTTTATGTGGTTTTCACAAGCTTGTGGATTTCAAGCTAGCTGTAACCCAGTATAAAATGATAATCATTCATATTTCCTATACAGGTACACTATAATTACCTTTTGAAGATGGCAATTGAGTCACTCACTGCTGCAACAGGATATTTTGTCAATCTGGATTCTGAAAGTCCAATTTATTCCAATTTTCATTTTTTTTTTTTTTTTTTTTTCTCTAATTTTTTTCAAATTAAGTTTCAAATTTTCACATTTTCCATCCACAATTTTTTTTTTTTTTTAAAAATTGAATGCACAAACATACAATTGGATTTGAAAGAGGGAAAATTTGAAGTCCACAGTACTTCCTCAATACAAAACATGTGTAGCTAAGCATGATTATCATTCATGGTTTTGCCATCATATTTGGGCTTACATGTTGCCAATGGTTTTCCTTACAAGCCCAATTGTACCAAAACAACAACAATGCAAGGCAAAAAACCCACATGTTTTACTTCCATTCAATGTTACTGTTAGCGCACTATTTCAAGCGGTTGACTATTTCAAGCGGTCGACATACGTACAGTTTTGTCATGCAATGTATGTACGCTTTCACGTCTCGTAGACATGCAAGTTTGTGCGTAATGTTGAAATGTCCATGTCAAATCTATGCATGCAGTACTATAATACCAGTAGTTATTAAGTGTGCTCCAGCACAGCATTCGATATATCCAACAAATGTTCATAATACGATTACTGCAGATCTTTGATTTTGATCCCATGGTGACATTGTCAGATCAGCAGAGTGTGCGCGCTAAGATTAAAAAGGGCGCATCGGTCCGAACTCGTCATTCGTCTTTGGTATATGTTCCACTTGCCATAACAAAATCAGAGTAAAAACCAATGTCATCTGCATGATTATTACAGTCTATGGTACCTACATAGTGCAGCTATGCTATATGTAAGGCAAACAGCAAGTGTTTCCAAAATGTAATGCAAATGCACCCAAAAAGGTTCCTGAAATCACACAAAAAAGGGAAATGCAGCCCAAATAATGTGCAAACAGGTAAAAGCAGCCCAAATAATGTGCAATTAAGAACAACATGACAAGAATTGGGCTACATAATGGTCCAATGAGTGAAGACAACAAGGCATCCTAAAGTTCTGAGTAAACATGTGTGATTAATGGCATACATGTGCTGTGTGTCCAGGCAGGGTCACCAAGTGTTACCAACTATAATAGCCCAATTATGTAATGAACAATAGATTTCCCTATATATTATTTCAATTGACAAACCTTATCATCACAAATGCACCTCATTGGGCCAAAAAGATCAGCCACAGACAAAAAGTAATCACAACATAATACTGTAAAAGTGGAAATGTTTGCGCTACATTTATTTTCGCGCTTTTCGCGCTCAAATCAGCAAGCCGAAAATTAAAACGCGCGAATATATTCATTTTGTATAGGTCTGTCTATGCATGGAAGTATGCATGGAACCTCAAAATCGCGAAAATAAAAACAAGCAAAATTGTTCAAAATGTGCAATGCGCGAAGATTTACACGCGTGAACATTTCCACTTTTACAGTACCTGTCATGATATGACATAGGGCCTAGCTAGCTTTCTAGAATTAATATTTTTAAACCGTGAAGAGTTTTTTAAGCGATTAAGTTATCGCCTGCCTGCCTGCCTGCCTGCTGTCTGAAGCACAGAAAATGAACGCGCAAACCATTGCGTGTTTTGTCAGAGCAATTGCTGTACCGACAGATTTTTATGAGCTCAAATTACCCCCCCCCCTCCCCCAATGAGCTCAAATTACCCCCCTCCCCTAATGAGCTCAAATTACCCCCCCCCCCTTTTTGTTTGAGACAAACAAATTGAATTCAGTTTTGTATGGAATATTAGAAATTTGTAACATTTATTTTAAATTTGAGGGGGGTTTTTTTGGAAAATTATTGAATTTTTTTGAAATGATTTGAAAATGTGAACAAAATATTGCAATTTTTGAATGTTTTGGGGGAAAAAATGTGAAAATTATGAAAAAAAATGTGAACATTAATGCAATTTTTGAATGGTTTTGGAAAAAAGTGAAAATTAATGCATTTGTTGAATGTTTTTGAAAAAAAGTGAAAATTAAAGCATTATTTGAATGTTTTTGAAAAAAAGTGAAAATTAATGCATTTTTTGAATGTTTTTGAAAACAATAGGTGAAAATTCACCTAAAATTAATATGACCGACCGACCGACCGATGTAGGCATTGAACCCGGGTCACAGTGGTTTCAGGCAAGCAAGTCGAGCAACGCTGTGCATGTTACGGTTACGCGCCAGCCACATGGGACGCTGAGGAATCATCGTCGCGCATCAGCCGCCATCACGGTGCGAGAGTTGAAACAATGTCAACTATATAATCATCCGTCGACGTCGACCGATGCGCAACGACGGGGGTATGAACATGCCTTTTTTGGGCTACATACCAACCGATGCATTCTCTATGGGCTCAATGAAAATTGGGCCAATTGGGGTGCACGTCAGTGGGGGAGGGGGTTATTCAGTGCGATCAGTAAGGATGATGCAGTGAAATCACTGTATCGAGGAAGACAAAATAGACTATAGACGCGTGACTACAGGACGCTTTGCATTGCTGATCGAGCGAAAAACAGGGAGGGCGCATGGAAAGGGCCATGGGAATATTTTTTTGGGTCGGGTCAGCGGAACCATGGAATTGCCCAGGCTTGTCGCAGACCATTTGTATGTGGGGGTTACTGCATGTGTGATGCCAGCACCATGTCAGCGCAGCGGTCAACAGGATCGAGGACTACGTCGCTCAGCATTGTGTTGCAAATGTGTCTAATATACACTAGACTAATTAAGGCCAACAAAAAAAACCCTGTTTAGCGTCCCCTCCCGCTTCCTTTTTGCTTGGGGTCCGCTTCAATTTTTTTTTTCTCTCTTAATTTCAGTCATAACTTTTTCAGGTTCCCAAAGTTTATCGCTTTCCAGGCCAATTTGTACTAAAAGTGGGGGGAAAAAAGAAGAAGGAAAAAAGGGCCTCTTCCTTCCTTTTTTGAAAAAAAGTCACAACGCTAAACATGTTTTAATTTTTACTTTGCCTAATTCAAGCTGTACTGCGTGTTTAAATTAATAAAATAAATCCTCAGCGTTGAAAGATATTGAACTTGGGACAAGGTTTCTGATTTGAACCCACTTAGATCAGAGAACATGAGCAACCTCGAGTAGGCCTATTTTGCTGGGCTCGGGAGTGAGTCGGACTCGAGATTTTAGAAACAGAAATTTAAGCTTATTACTCAAATGTGGCAATGTGTGAAATACAATTACGCCTGTAATGCAATGGGTTATTTTAACATAGATTTGGTTAGAAAAAAATAGTATTCGATTTCCAAGATGAATTCCCACCTTATTTCACCAAGTCTCAAAACACTCACTTTCCCTATTCGTCGAAAGTTTACAGACTGAAGGGAGCACGCAACTAATTAGCTCCCCATAGGCTTTACACACAAATGTCGGCCTATTATAAAACCGCTCTATTTCAAAACTTCACCAGTCAATTTTTGTGAAAACTTGCAATCTTATGCCATAAACGCTTATTTATAACATATCTGAATATCAAGGAAAGTTATTCGTCACATTTTTCAGTAAATACCGCTGAATTGGGAAGTATTAATTTCATCACCTAATTTTCAGTCCTCAGGCTGGGATGCAAAAATGGCGGTAAATAGGTGGATAAAATTATAATCAAGCTCAAATCATCCCGTTTCTTTTACAAACTTCACGTACATATTCCACACAACACATACATGCAACATTCGAGAGGACAGTGCCAGCTAATGTGTCGATTTCGCACACTTTTTGTGTTTTATAGGAACTATTGCTGTACTCAACTTTTGGCCGGAAGTGGATTTCTAGACTGAATTAGTTGTGTGCGCCTTTCATTATAATGACGTGCCAGAGAGTATGGGACGGGAAGGCAAAATTAATTACTTGATTCAGTCAATTTATTCCTTTCACGTAATCATTTAACTTTTAATATTTTAATTCATGACACTGAGATGGGTGGGGCATGCATTGACCCCCCCCCCCCCCCCCCCCCCACTCACACACATCAATGTTTATTTCTGGGGGGGGGGGGCAAAACTAGGATGATTACTTTCTTTCACATTTTTTCTTCTTTCTATCTATTCTCAAATGTTCTTGTTTTTTCTTAATTTCAAATTTTTGAAAGAAATCTGGACTTTTCGAGGTCCATTCCGACACGAGAGCCTGTTCTTGCACAAACACGTACCCCAGGCACTGATTTCAGAAGGTAATTGTAGTGGCCTGTAATGGAAGAAAGAATGATTATCACCTTTATAATGGGATTATACAGCTTGAAATCCACAGCTCCTTAACTACAACTGGAAAAAGTTGTAAAAATACAACAAATTCGAAAATTTGTAAGATTTTTTTTTTTTTTTTTTTTTTTTCCAATTTTTTTTTTTTTTCCCTCTAATTTTTTTAAATTTTATTTTTTTATGTGGTTTTCACAAGCTTGTGGATTTCAAGCTAGCTGTAACCCAGTATAAAATGATAATCATTCATATTTCCTATACAGGTACACTATAATTACCTTTTGAAGATGGCAATTGAGTCACTCACTGCTGAAGTTGCACAAACACGTACCCCAGGCACTGATTTCAGAAGGTAATTGTAGTGGCCTGTAATGGAAGAAAGAATGATTATCACCTTTATAATGGGATTATACAGCTTGAAATCCACAGCTCCTTAACTACAACTGGAAAAAGTTGTAAAAATACAACAAATTCGAAAATTTGTAAGATTTTTTTTTTTTTTTTTTTTTTTTCCAATTTTTTTTTTTTTCCCTCTAATTTTTTTAAATTTTATTTTTTTATGTGGTTTTCACAAGCTTGTGGATTTCAAGCTAGCTGTAACCCAGTATAAAATGATAATCATTCATATTTCCTATACAGGTACACTATAATTACCTTTTGAAGATGGCAATTGAGTCACTCACTGCTGAAGTTGCACAAACACGTACCCCAGGCACTGATTTCAGAAGGTAATTGTAGTGGCCTGTAATGGAAGAAAGAATGATTATCACCTTTATAATGGGATTATACAGCTTGAAATCCACAGCTCCTTAACTACAACTGGAAAAAGTTGTAAAAATACAACAAATTCGAAAATTTGTAAGATTTTTTTTTTTTTTTTTTTTTTTCCAATTTTTTTTTTTTTTCCCTCTAATTTTTTTAAATTTTATTTTTTTATGTGGTTTTCACAAGCTTGTGGATTTCAAGCTAGCTGTAACCCAGTATAAAATGATAATCATTCATATTTCCTATACAGGTACACTATAATTACCTTTTGAAGATGGCAATTGAGTCACTCACTGCTGAAGTTGCACAAACACGTACCCCAGGCACTGATTTCAGAAGGTAATTGTAGTGGCCTGTAATGGAAGAAAGAATGATTATCACCTTTATAATGGGATTATACAGCTTGAAATCCACAGCTCCTTAACTACAACTGGAAAAAGTTGTAAAAATACAACAAATTCGAAAATTTGTAAGATTTTTTTTTTTTTTTTTTTTTTTCCCAATTTTTTTTTTTTTTCCCTCTAATTTTTTTAAATTTTATTTTTTTATGTGGTTTTCACAAGCTTGTGGATTTCAAGCTAGCTGTAACCCAGTATAAAATGATAATCATTCATATTTCCTATACAGGTACACTATAATTACCTTTTGAAGATGGCAATTGAGTCACTCACTGCTGCAACAGGATATTTTGTCAATCTGGATTCTGAAAGTCCAATTTATTCCAATTTTCATTTTTTTTTTTTTTTTTTTTTCTCTAATTTTTTTCAAATTAAGTTTCAAATTTTCACATTTTCCATCCACAATTTTTTTTTTTTTTAAAAATTGAATGCACAAACATACAATTGGATTTGAAAGAGGGAAAATTTGAAGTCCACAGTACTTCCTCAATACAAAACATGTGTAGCTAAGCATGATTATCATTCATGGTTTTGCCATCATATTTGGGCTTACATGTTGCCAATGGTTTTCCTTACAAGCCCAATTGTACCAAAACAACAACAATGCAAGGCAAAAAACCCACATGTTTTACTTCCATTCAATGTTACTGTTAGCGCACTATTTCAAGCGGTTGACTATTTCAAGCGGTCGACATACGTACAGTTTTGTCATGCAATGTATGTACGCTTTCACGTCTCGTAGACATGCAAGTTTGTGCGTAATGTTGAAATGTCCATGTCAAATCTATGCATGCAGTACTATAATACCAGTAGTTATTAAGTGTGCTCCAGCACAGCATTCGATATATCCAACAAATGTTCATAATACGATTACTGCAGATCTTTGATTTTGATCCCATGGTGACATTGTCAGATCAGCAGAGTGTGCGCGCTAAGATTAAAAAGGGCGCATCGGTCCGAACTCGTCATTCGTCTTTGGTATATGTTCCACTTGCCATAACAAAATCAGAGTAAAAACCAATGTCATCTGCATGATTATTACAGTCTATGGTACCTACATAGTGCAGCTATGCTATATGTAAGGCAAACAGCAAGTGTTTCCAAAATGTAATGCAAATGCACCCAAAAAGGTTCCTGAAATCACACAAAAAAGGGAAATGCAGCCCAAATAATGTGCAAACAGGTAAAAGCAGCCCAAATAATGTGCAATTAAGAACAACATGACAAGAATTGGGCTACATAATGGTCCAATGAGTGAAGACAACAAGGCATCCTAAAGTTCTGAGTAAACATGTGTGATTAATGGCATACATGTGCTGTGTGTCCAGGCAGGGTCACCAAGTGTTACCAACTATAATAGCCCAATTATGTAATGAACAATAGATTTCCCTATATATTATTTCAATTGACAAACCTTATCATCACAAATGCACCTCATTGGGCCAAAAAGATCAGCCACAGACAAAAAGTAATCACAACATAATACTGTAAAAGTGGAAATGTTTGCGCTACATTTATTTTCGCGCTTTTCGCGCTCAAATCAGCAAGCCGAAAATTAAAACGCGCGAATATATTCATTTTGTATAGGTCTGTCTATGCATGGAAGTATGCATGGAACCTCAAAATCGCGAAAATAAAAACAAGCAAAATTGTTCAAAATGTGCAATGCGCGAAGATTTACACGCGTGAACATTTCCACTTTTACAGTACCTGTCATGATATGACATAGGGCCTAGCTAGCTTTCTAGAATTAATATTTTTAAACCGTGAAGAGTTTTTTAAGCGATTAAGTTATCGCCTGCCTGCCTGCCTGCCTGCTGTCTGAAGCACAGAAAATGAACGCGCAAACCATTGCGTGTTTTGTCAGAGCAATTGCTGTACCGACAGATTTTTATGAGCTCAAATTACCCCCCCCCCTCCCCCAATGAGCTCAAATTACCCCCCTCCCCTAATGAGCTCAAATTACCCCCCCCCCCCTTTTTGTTTGAGACAAACAAATTGAATTCAGTTTTGTATGGAATATTAGAAATTTGTAACATTTATTTTAAATTTGAGGGGGTTTTTTTTGGAAAATTATTGAATTTTTTTGAAATGATTTGAAAATGTGAACAAAATATTGCAATTTTTGAATGTTTTGGGGGAAAAAATGTGAAAATTATGAAAAAAAATGTGAACATTAATGCAATTTTTGAATGGTTTTGGAAAAAAGTGAAAATTAATGCATTTGTTGAATGTTTTTGAAAAAAAGTGAAAATTAAAGCATTATTTGAATGTTTTTGAAAAAAAGTGAAAATTAATGCATTTTTTGAATGTTTTTGAAAACAATAGGTGAAAATTCACCTAAAATTAATATGACCGACCGACCGACCGATGTAGGCATTGAACCCGGGTCACAGTGGTTTCAGGCAAGCAAGTCGAGCAACGCTGTGCATGTTACGGTTACGCGCCAGCCACATGGGACGCTGAGGAATCATCGTCGCGCATCAGCCGCCATCACGGTGCGAGAGTTGAAACAATGTCAACTATATAATCATCCGTCGACGTCGACCGATGCGCAACGACGGGGGTATGAACATGCCTTTTTTGGGCTACATACCAACCGATGCATTCTCTATGGGCTCAATGAAAATTGGGCCAATTGGGGTGCACGTCAGTGGGGGAGGGGGTTATTCAGTGCGATCAGTAAGGATGATGCAGTGAAATCACTGTATCGAGGAAGACAAAATAGACTATAGACGCGTGACTACAGGACGCTTTGCATTGCTGATCGAGCGAAAAACAGGGAGGGCGCATGGAAAGGGCCATGGGAATATTTTTTTGGGTCGGGTCAGCGGAACCATGGAATTGCCCAGGCTTGTCGCAGACCATTTGTATGTGGGGGTTACTGCATGTGTGATGCCAGCACCATGTCAGCGCAGCGGTCAACAGGATCGAGGACTACGTCGCTCAGCATTGTGTTGCAAATGTGTCTAATATACACTAGACTAATTAAGGCCAACAAAAAAAACCCTGTTTAGCGTCCCCTCCCGCTTCCTTTTTGCTTGGGGTCCGCTTCAATTTTTTTTTTCTCTCTTAATTTCAGTCATAACTTTTTCAGGTTCCCAAAGTTTATCGCTTTCCAGGCCAATTTGTACTAAAAGTGGGGGGAAAAAAGAAGAAGGAAAAAAGGGCCTCTTCCTTCCTTTTTTGAAAAAAAGTCACAACGCTAAACATGTTTTAATTTTTACTTTGCCTAATTCAAGCTGTACTGCGTGTTTAAATTAATAAAATAAATCCTCAGCGTTGAAAGATATTGAACTTGGGACAAGGTTTCTGATTTGAACCCACTTAGATCAGAGAACATGAGCAACCTCGAGTAGGCCTATTTTGCTGGGCTCGGGAGTGAGTCGGACTCGAGATTTTAGAAACAGAAATTTAAGCTTATTACTCAAATGTGGCAATGTGTGAAATACAATTACGCCTGTAATGCAATGGGTTATTTTAACATAGATTTGGTTAGAAAAAAATAGTATTCGATTTCCAAGATGAATTCCCACCTTATTTCACCAAGTCTCAAAACACTCACTTTCCCTATTCGTCGAAAGTTTACAGACTGAAGGGAGCACGCAACTAATTAGCTCCCCATAGGCTTTACACACAAATGTCGGCCTATTATAAAACCGCTCTATTTCAAAACTTCACCAGTCAATTTTTGTGAAAACTTGCAATCTTATGCCATAAACGCTTATTTATAACATATCTGAATATCAAGGAAAGTTATTCGTCACATTTTTCAGTAAATACCGCTGAATTGGGAAGTATTAATTTCATCACCTAATTTTCAGTCCTCAGGCTGGGATGCAAAAATGGCGGTAAATCGGTGGATAAAATTATAATCAAGCTCAAATCATCCCGTTTCTTTTACAAACTTCACGTACATATTCCACACAACACATACATGCAACATTCGAGAGGACAGTGCCAGCTAATGTGTCGATTTCGCACACTTTTTGTGTTTTATAGGAACTATTGCTGTACTCAACTTTTGGCCGGAAGTGGATTTCTAGACTGAATTAGTTGTGTGCGCCTTTCATTATAATGACGTGCCAGAGAGTATGGGACGGGAAGGCAAAATTAATTACTTGATTCAGTCAATTTATTCCTTTCACGTAATCATTTAACTTTTAATATTTTAATTCATGACACTGAGATGGGTGGGGCATGCATTGACCCCCCCCCCCCCCCCCACTCACACACATCAATGTTTATTTCTGGGGGGGGGGGCAAAACTAGGATGATTACTTTCTTTCACATTTTTTCTTCTTTCTATCTATTCTCAAATGTTCTTGTTTTTTCTTAATTTCAAATTTTTGAAAGAAATCTGGACTTTTCGAGGTCCATTCCGACACGAGAGCCTGTTCTTGCACAAACACGTACCCCAGGCACTGATTTCAGAAGGTAATTGTAGTGGCCTGTAATGGAAGAAAGAATGATTATCACCTTTATAATGGGATTATACAGCTTGAAATCCACAGCTCCTTAACTACAACTGGAAAAAGTTGTAAAAATACAACAAATTCGAAAATTTGTAAGATTTTTTTTTTTTTTTTTTTTTTTTCCAATTTTTTTTTTTTTTCCCTCTAATTTTTTTAAATTTTATTTTTTTATGTGGTTTTCACAAGCTTGTGGATTTCAAGCTAGCTGTAACCCAGTATAAAATGATAATCATTCATATTTCCTATACAGGTACACTATAATTACCTTTTGAAGATGGCAATTGAGTCACTCACTGCTGAAGTTGCACAAACACGTACCCCAGGCACTGATTTCAGAAGGTAATTGTAGTGGCCTGTAATGGAAGAAAGAATGATTATCACCTTTATAATGGGATTATACAGCTTGAAATCCACAGCTCCTTAACTACAACTGGAAAAAGTTGTAAAAATACAACAAATTCGAAAATTTGTAAGATTTTTTTTTTTTTTTTTTTTTTTTCCAATTTTTTTTTTTTTCCCTCTAATTTTTTTAAATTTTATTTTTTTATGTGGTTTTCACAAGCTTGTGGATTTCAAGCTAGCTGTAACCCAGTATAAAATGATAATCATTCATATTTCCTATACAGGTACACTATAATTACCTTTTGAAGATGGCAATTGAGTCACTCACTGCTGAAGTTGCACAAACACGTACCCCAGGCACTGATTTCAGAAGGTAATTGTAGTGGCCTGTAATGGAAGAAAGAATGATTATCACCTTTATAATGGGATTATACAGCTTGAAATCCACAGCTCCTTAACTACAACTGGAAAAAGTTGTAAAAATACAACAAATTCGAAAATTTGTAAGATTTTTTTTTTTTTTTTTTTTTTTCCAATTTTTTTTTTTTTTCCCTCTAATTTTTTTAAATTTTATTTTTTTATGTGGTTTTCACAAGCTTGTGGATTTCAAGCTAGCTGTAACCCAGTATAAAATGATAATCATTCATATTTCCTATACAGGTACACTATAATTACCTTTTGAAGATGGCAATTGAGTCACTCACTGCTGAAGTTGCACAAACACGTACCCCAGGCACTGATTTCAGAAGGTAATTGTAGTGGCCTGTAATGGAAGAAAGAATGATTATCACCTTTATAATGGGATTATACAGCTTGAAATCCACAGCTCCTTAACTACAACTGGAAAAAGTTGTAAAAATACAACAAATTCGAAAATTTGTAAGATTTTTTTTTTTTTTTTTTTTTTTCCCAATTTTTTTTTTTTTTCCCTCTAATTTTTTTAAATTTTATTTTTTTATGTGGTTTTCACAAGCTTGTGGATTTCAAGCTAGCTGTAACCCAGTATAAAATGATAATCATTCATATTTCCTATACAGGTACACTATAATTACCTTTTGAAGATGGCAATTGAGTCACTCACTGCTGCAACAGGATATTTTGTCAATCTGGATTCTGAAAGTCCAATTTATTCCAATTTTCATTTTTTTTTTTTTTTTTTTTTCTCTAATTTTTTTCAAATTAAGTTTCAAATTTTCACATTTTCCATCCACAATTTTTTTTTTTTTTTAAAAATTGAATGCACAAACATACAATTGGATTTGAAAGAGGGAAAATTTGAAGTCCACAGTACTTCCTCAATACAAAACATGTGTAGCTAAGCATGATTATCATTCATGGTTTTGCCATCATATTTGGGCTTACATGTTGCCAATGGTTTTCCTTACAAGCCCAATTGTACCAAAACAACAACAATGCAAGGCAAAAAACCCACATGTTTTACTTCCATTCAATGTTACTGTTAGCGCACTATTTCAAGCGGTTGACTATTTCAAGCGGTCGACATACGTACAGTTTTGTCATGCAATGTATGTACGCTTTCACGTCTCGTAGACATGCAAGTTTGTGCGTAATGTTGAAATGTCCATGTCAAATCTATGCATGCAGTACTATAATACCAGTAGTTATTAAGTGTGCTCCAGCACAGCATTCGATATATCCAACAAATGTTCATAATACGATTACTGCAGATCTTTGATTTTGATCCCATGGTGACATTGTCAGATCAGCAGAGTGTGCGCGCTAAGATTAAAAAGGGCGCATCGGTCCGAACTCGTCATTCGTCTTTGGTATATGTTCCACTTGCCATAACAAAATCAGAGTAAAAACCAATGTCATCTGCATGATTATTACAGTCTATGGTACCTACATAGTGCAGCTATGCTATATGTAAGGCAAACAGCAAGTGTTTCCAAAATGTAATGCAAATGCACCCAAAAAGGTTCCTGAAATCACACAAAAAAGGGAAATGCAGCCCAAATAATGTGCAAACAGGTAAAAGCAGCCCAAATAATGTGCAATTAAGAACAACATGACAAGAATTGGGCTACATAATGGTCCAATGAGTGAAGACAACAAGGCATCCTAAAGTTCTGAGTAAACATGTGTGATTAATGGCATACATGTGCTGTGTGTCCAGGCAGGGTCACCAAGTGTTACCAACTATAATAGCCCAATTATGTAATGAACAATAGATTTCCCTATATATTATTTCAATTGACAAACCTTATCATCACAAATGCACCTCATTGGGCCAAAAAGATCAGCCACAGACAAAAAGTAATCACAACATAATACTGTAAAAGTGGAAATGTTTGCGCTACATTTATTTTCGCGCTTTTCGCGCTCAAATCAGCAAGCCGAAAATTAAAACGCGCGAATATATTCATTTTGTATAGGTCTGTCTATGCATGGAAGTATGCATGGAACCTCAAAATCGCGAAAATAAAAACAAGCAAAATTGTTCAAAATGTGCAATGCGCGAAGATTTACACGCGTGAACATTTCCACTTTTACAGTACCTGTCATGATATGACATAGGGCCTAGCTAGCTTTCTAGAATTAATATTTTTAAACCGTGAAGAGTTTTTTAAGCGATTAAGTTATCGCCTGCCTGCCTGCCTGCCTGCTGTCTGAAGCACAGAAAATGAACGCGCAAACCATTGCGTGTTTTGTCAGAGCAATTGCTGTACCGACAGATTTTTATGAGCTCAAATTACCCCCCCCCCCTCCCCCAATGAGCTCAAATTACCCCCCTCCCCTAATGAGCTCAAATTACCCCCCCCCCCCTTTTTGTTTGAGACAAACAAATTGAATTCAGTTTTGTATGGAATATTAGAAATTTGTAACATTTATTTTAAATTTGAGGGGTTTTTTTTTGGAAAATTATTGAATTTTTTTGAAATGATTTGAAAATGTGAACAAAATATTGCAATTTTTGAATGTTTTGGGGGAAAAAATGTGAAAATTATGAAAAAAAATGTGAACATTAATGCAATTTTTGAATGGTTTTGGAAAAAAGTGAAAATTAATGCATTTGTTGAATGTTTTTGAAAAAAAGTGAAAATTAAAGCATTATTTGAATGTTTTTGAAAAAAAGTGAAAATTAATGCATTTTTTGAATGTTTTTGAAAACAATAGGTGAAAATTCACCTAAAATTAATATGACCGACCGACCGACCGATGTAGGCATTGAACCCGGGTCACAGTGGTTTCAGGCAAGCAAGTCGAGCAACGCTGTGCATGTTACGGTTACGCGCCAGCCACATGGGACGCTGAGGAATCATCGTCGCGCATCAGCCGCCATCACGGTGCGAGAGTTGAAACAATGTCAACTATATAATCATCCGTCGACGTCGACCGATGCGCAACGACGGGGGTATGAACATGCCTTTTTTGGGCTACATACCAACCGATGCATTCTCTATGGGCTCAATGAAAATTGGGCCAATTGGGGTGCACGTCAGTGGGGGAGGGGGTTATTCAGTGCGATCAGTAAGGATGATGCAGTGAAATCACTGTATCGAGGAAGACAAAATAGACTATAGACGCGTGACTACAGGACGCTTTGCATTGCTGATCGAGCGAAAAACAGGGAGGGCGCATGGAAAGGGCCATGGGAATATTTTTTTGGGTCGGGTCAGCGGAACCATGGAATTGCCCAGGCTTGTCGCAGACCATTTGTATGTGGGGGTTACTGCATGTGTGATGCCAGCACCATGTCAGCGCAGCGGTCAACAGGATCGAGGACTACGTCGCTCAGCATTGTGTTGCAAATGTGTCTAATATACACTAGACTAATTAAGGCCAACAAAAAAAACCCTGTTTAGCGTCCCCTCCCGCTTCCTTTTTGCTTGGGGTCCGCTTCAATTTTTTTTTTCTCTCTTAATTTCAGTCATAACTTTTTCAGGTTCCCAAAGTTTATCGCTTTCCAGGCCAATTTGTACTAAAAGTGGGGGGAAAAAAGAAGAAGGAAAAAAGGGCCTCTTCCTTCCTTTTTTGAAAAAAAGTCACAACGCTAAACATGTTTTAATTTTTACTTTGCCTAATTCAAGCTGTACTGCGTGTTTAAATTAATAAAATAAATCCTCAGCGTTGAAAGATATTGAACTTGGGACAAGGTTTCTGATTTGAACCCACTTAGATCAGAGAACATGAGCAACCTCGAGTAGGCCTATTTTGCTGGGCTCGGGAGTGAGTCGGACTCGAGATTTTAGAAACAGAAATTTAAGCTTATTACTCAAATGTGGCAATGTGTGAAATACAATTACGCCTGTAATGCAATGGGTTATTTTAACATAGATTTGGTTAGAAAAAAATAGTATTCGATTTCCAAGATGAATTCCCACCTTATTTCACCAAGTCTCAAAACACTCACTTTCCCTATTCGTCGAAAGTTTACAGACTGAAGGGAGCACGCAACTAATTAGCTCCCCATAGGCTTTACACACAAATGTCGGCCTATTATAAAACCGCTCTATTTCAAAACTTCACCAGTCAATTTTTGTGAAAACTTGCAATCTTATGCCATAAACGCTTATTTATAACATATCTGAATATCAAGGAAAGTTATTCGTCACATTTTTCAGTAAATACCGCTGAATTGGGAAGTATTAATTTCATCACCTAATTTTCAGTCCTCAGGCTGGGATGCAAAAATGGCGGTAAATCGGTGGATAAAATTATAATCAAGCTCAAATCATCCCGTTTCTTTTACAAACTTCACGTACATATTCCACACAACACATACATGCAACATTCGAGAGGACAGTGCCAGCTAATGTGTCGATTTCGCACACTTTTTGTGTTTTATAGGAACTATTGCTGTACTCAACTTTTGGCCGGAAGTGGATTTCTAGACTGAATTAGTTGTGTGCGCCTTTCATTATAATGACGTGCCAGAGAGTATGGGACGGGAAGGCAAAATTAATTACTTGATTCAGTCAATTTATTCCTTTCACGTAATCATTTAACTTTTAATATTTTAATTCATGACACTGAGATGGGTGGGGCATGCATTGACCCCCCCCCCCCCCCCCCACTCACACACATCAATGTTTATTTCTGGGGGGGGGGGCAAAACTAGGATGATTACTTTCTTTCACATTTTTTCTTCTTTCTATCTATTCTCAAATGTTCTTGTTTTTTCTTAATTTCAAATTTTTGAAAGAAATCTGGACTTTTCGAGGTCCATTCCGACACGAGAGCCTGTTAATACCGCAATAGCCTATACATGATAGGCTATTGTATCTCATATTACTTGGTATTTATAGAATTTCCAATAAGTGAACAATAATACGCTTCGCAAATTAATCGTGTGGGTGGGTATTTACTATGAAGTTATCCAATACGTGAGAGTTTCTCCGCGTATAAAACACAAAGTTTAAGATGTTTTGATGAGTCGTAGGCAAGATTTATGTTATAACTCTTTCACAGATTATGGTTTGTATCTTTATCGAGATCTTATCTGTAGAAATCTTATCAAAAGGGATGTATCCAACCAGTTGTATGATACTATCATTGTGTGTTTGGTGTTCACACTATACTAAAGGACATCCATTACCAAGTGTTCGTGAGACCAACAACATCTGGAAACCATCGGACACCAACAATCTCCACACCACCGAGTATAATGAGGACTTGCTATTATCCAGAACTGCCGCTTCCATTGCTATACATAGTCAAAGACGTCAATTTGTAAAGAGAAACACGGAAATGAGATCCTCTGTTAGAATAGAAATGCCAAGCGTAGAGAAACATCATCCCTGTTGGTACATCATTCGGCAGACGCGCATTTTGAGGTTGCATCAAGTATTATCGTCAGAATACAACGATATTGTGAAGTCTTGCTCGAGGGAAACCATTCCATTTAAACAAACAAGAAGCCAATTCCCGTCGTTTCCGCGGCTCAATATGGGAACTCACCCAACGAGTTCATCACATCGACTGAATCCAGTTTTTGAACGACCACTGCCGGCTGGGATTAGTCACACGCTACCATCGATTGGACAGTTTCCGCGACAACCACCGCAGATGGTTGAAATAAGTTCAACGTTTCCTCCTATTCCAAACCTACCTATGCCAGATTGGAGTAAATTAAATCCATTTACGAATCCAGGTGCTAGATTAGGTGCAACAACTGTAGGAACACAAACTGTTACGGAATCTTCTCCCACGGAAACATCACAGACATTTAATCACACGAAGACGTCATATATCACCGAATATATCACCGAATTAACGACTAGTTATGCCGACAATTACACAAACAACTTAACAATATCAACAATAATGAATGAAACATTGCCAGAACAAACAGAAAATACGACGTATTTACATTTAGACGTCTCTACCAAAAAGGTAATAGGTTCGTTGGATTCCATTTCCAAAAACAATAACGATTCGACAACGCCTTCATCGTCAAATTATTTGTTAACTGCAACAACGCCAAGGAAAACAGAACTTGTGCCGGCAACACACGCTACTTTAGGAGAATCACCAATATCGACAGACTATGGTGAGTCATCCCTTTCGACAACCGTGTCACCATTGATTTCGTCAACACAAGCATCTGTACATTGAAAGACAATCTGTGGAAATTATGGTCAGCACTAGAGACATATAAAGGTATAACTATATTATAGGGAGTACTTAACATTAAATTTAAAGGTATGCGTATAATTAGTATTTTTTTAAACACTATTACTCTTCATTCATGAAACTGTTCATTGATATCAAAGCGTAGATCTACTAATACTATAATTTGATCAGATCCATATAGGCATGCCACCTACACAGCGTATTAAAGGGACAAAAATCAGCTCTCTTTGTACAAGAAAACGTCGATTCATAAAATGCTGGTCCCGCGGGACCAGCATTTTACGTCCGACAGTATCCCCGTGCAGTACGCGTGATACATAACGCGAACCATATTTGCATAGAGGGCGTTTTTCAATAAATAGCAAGGTCGTTTGACTATTGTGTTTGTGCATGTTTGTGACGACTGACCCCGTTTAACAATCTTCATACATGATGCTTGGATTCGTCTTTGATATGGGCATACTTATACCAGCTTATCACAATCATGCGCTCGATTACTTGGTATACGCGCTAACATCACTGCAGAGAGTTAGCTGAACGAGAACGTTGTAAAGTTGAGATGCCCCTTCCCGTTTTAGGCAATGTCAATTGAGCAAAATAGGGTTATCCATTGCCCAGTTACGATCAATGTAATGCGAAGTAAAGGAAGTGTTTAAAAACAAATCTTGATATACATAAAGTATAATTCTTGATATATATCTATGTATTTTTATACAGACATATCAATGCACAAAAAAAGAATAAATGAACCACCTTTACCTCAACTCACAAGTAAAGATTTCGGCTGAGGATCACCACGGCGTGAAACCAACGGTAGCGAAACAGACTTCGTGTTAAATATTATAAACCACCCATTACGTATTTATGGCCTGCACTTACTGTTTGGCCACAGGTCTGCTACTAATACACAGTTCAACAAAAATAAGTGCCCCTTTAGATTATGCCTGACATTTTTTAAATTGAGTTACTCTATCGAAACGATTTTGGCATACATAATGTACATGTTCACATCAACACTAGAACGGGATATAACTACGCAGGTGTTGTAATGCTTGAATGGGCACACATTGAATGGAGGAATACCTCAATTCAAAAGTTGCTAAATGATGTATTGAAGCAGGATGGTTAAGCAACTTGAACCAGGGTCTTTGCTTGAACACCGCACACGCGATATTAAACTTTTAGCAACTTTCAGTCAATAGTTAGGTCACCCAAGCTCTATATGAAAGCTATGAAGATTGTTAAACGGGGTCAGTCGTCACAAACATGCACAAACACAATAGTCAAACGACCTTGCTATTGTCATGCTATTGTCAACACTCCCTACACAGAGGTCTGCAGTGCAAATCTGTACGATTTTCGCCATGTAATGTCTATGGCAGATTTCATTCCGTGGTATAAAGCTATAAGGTTTCCGTGGTCTTCGCTATCTCCAAGCAGATAGAGCAATACGTACATGGACTTTTTTGTAGACGAGGATTCATTTCATGATTTGGTGAGGTTTAGAATGAGTTAGGATTCTGTAATTTTTAAGACCACGGATTTTCAAAACGTGAATTTTCCAACATTTTACGACATCAATTTGGTCACCAAACGTGTTTAAAACTATACATTTTACCGTTCTGCAGATGTTATTGACCCTCCTCTAAAATTCTACATGATTTTTAAGACGTTTCTCAGTTTTTGAGATGCCCAAATAGACCATTTTCCGAAGCTATTTCTAGCAAATATTCAGTCACTGAGACTCCATTGTTTTCTTGCGTATAACAAAATATGACATGCAGCGTGACCTCCCTACTGGCTGCTTTTGAAATGAGGTATTCCCCAATTCCATGTGTGCTCATTCAAGCATTACAACACCTGCGTAGTTATAGCCGCGTTGTAGTGTTACTGTGAACATCATTTGCTGTGAACATCCTTTCGATGGAGTAACTTATTTTAAAATTTTCAGGCATAATCTAAAGGGGAACTTATTTTTGTTAAACTGTGTACATGAACTAGGGACGTCATAAGAATTAATCCAATGTTCTGAGATTTCTCAGTAGCCTACTGCTTTATTCTGAACCTCACTCATCATTTTTGTGGCTATTTGCATTACCATCCTTCACGTTCACCCGATTGGTTTTGGTGAGATTAATCGATAATACGAGGGTCATTCAATAAGTTCTACCTCCTCCCTCATAACATCGATAATATTAATGTCAACCTCATGACATTTGTCATGATTATAGCTCCGAATCATAGCTACAATTGTGTAGTAAATGATAATTGATATCTGTTTTACTTTTGTTATGACGCGGTCGAAGCCAGAGAGAGATTTTGGACAACGGACACAGAAAATTACCTTAAAAATATACACATGTTTTCGGGTGTTTTTTCGTAATGTATGGTTAGATATAAGAGCATGATTCAAATACTGAAAATAGAAATGAATGAATAATATCTGAATAAATTAGAGTATTATCATGTTTAGATAAGATTGTAAACAATATTAACTCGTGTAGGCTTGCAAATAGTGTACTATCAACTCAAATGTATTGCTATACCTTTGGCGTACCAGAATACTACCATTAGTCAAATGTTCGTTGTTACAACTTAGCCACAATGATGCCTCGAATGTTAAATCTTTACCATAATAGTCACTTTATGAGTTTTACTTATGTGCAACCTTCAGAATAGTCACTCAAGTAGTCAATGATAGAAAATTATCGTTTTGACAGACTTAGATCCCTCCATTTAGTTGGATATATTGAAGATCGCTTAGTTATCATGAAAGTCAAATATGACTTTTACAGGGTTCTCTAGGGGAGGGGTAAGCTCAATGGTTGCCCTGACCTGGATCTGGCTAATCAGAGGGCATATTTTTCCAAACCAATCTGTCAACTTTATTGTTTATAGTCTGTTAAAGAGATATCTGACATTTAGAACGGTTATAATTGACCGATAGGTATGTTTTGCCTCTTACAATAGGCCAATAGAAAAGCACTTCGGCGATATTTTGCTGTTTTTCATCCGTTTCCGTCACACTAAATCGAGGTTTGGTTCTCACTGCATGTCCGGAAAAGTACAACCGGTACTCATATCAATTTATATTGGATTTGTAGCTGAGGTTCCAAGCTACAATCGTGTGATATTTGATAAGACTGGCTCATATAATAATAAAGTTATGAGGTAGGAGGTAGAACTTATTGAATGACCCTCGTAGTACATTACATTCACTATAAAACGTGTAGCTGCGTGATGCCATGTTCGGCAAGATATACACCTAGCACAAAAAGTCCCTGACTAGGCGCTTTGATGTTAGCTAATCCAAAATCAATAATTGGTACAAAACATCTGAGATGAACATTAAATGGGCAAATTTCTTCTCCGTAGTTTGATACCTCATTCATAAAGATCGAATGGATAATTTCGAATTTATGATGATTTCAAATACCACAAATAACGACAACAAAGTTGCACTATAGAGTTGGTTTCCTATGGGATTGATGGGATATCATTGATTTGTATTGTCCACTCTGTGCGTTATCAACCAGTCAGGTATGGGGACGAATGGGTAACAGGCATCGACAAGGAATCGGTACACACACATTTTCAATGCGTAATCACACACTTCAGCAAGGATATCCCATTGAAACCCAATTTTAGTGCAAGAATTGTTTTGGTAGTTGTGGTCGATTAAACAATCATAACATCAACAATATCCATTCGATTTTTATGAATGAGGTATCGAACTACGAAAAAGAAATTTGCTCATTTAATGTATTTTAGATTTTTAGTACCGATTATTGATTTTGGATAAGCCAACATCAAAGCGCCTAGTCAGGGACTTTGTCTCACAGTAATCAGGGACTTTTGTCTCACAGAAAACCCTTTTGAGATAATATGATCATTTTAAGAGGGCATGTCTTTAAATAAATTATATATACATGTAGAAACCCTCTCATCGCGCTCATGCAATGATTTTTTTCAAAAGTTCGGTGGAAAAGGTGTATTTAAGGTCCCAGATACTGGTATACCAGTATCGTTCAATACTGGATTATAAAGGTTGCCAGTATCGCTCGATACTTGTACGATTTTACTGTTCCAGTATCGAGCGATAATGGAACGTTTTAATGTTCCAGTATCGGGCGATACTGGTACAATATCGAACGATACTGGGTGTTCCAGTATCGGACGATACCGTCCAGAAACTGGGACCTAACATACACCTTTTCCAAATCAGTAAAAATGAAAATAAAATAAATTTTCGCAGCATTTCTAAAGGCATCTAATGCTTTTCACTCTTTAAATCTTGATTAAAGATCACCATCAATTGAAACAGGGAGGTCGTGAGTTTGTCTCATATAAATAACTTGTCAAGACAGTCAGCTAACATGTCAGTGTCACGAAAATGGTTGCTATTTTCTTTTTCAGCCAGTGGGAAAGCTAACTTGTTAAGACGTTTTTATTCGTTTGCATATATCAACATTATGCTCAATTTGTGAATTTTGATTTGTATAGTGTCGTGTATGAATTAGGTCAATACATGCGTATGATGTTTCCTCGAAAAATTAGAAAAATCAATGCACTTTCACAATAGCACTCCCCTGTGGGGTCGTGCCATTATTCACACATCAAAATCAGCGCGCGTGCATTAATTTGTAATTTTCTTTTTCAAAACAACACATACACATTTATGGCCGCCATTTCCATTGACCAAAAATAAATTGTCATGACATGTATACTTTAGAAAAACACTTTTGGCCCTTTTGGGTGTTTACCTTTTCCTTAATTAAATCATTTGTTTGGTGAATTGTCAAACCAAACACGTGTCATTTATAATTTTATTGACAACGTTCACTGACTATTAAATACAATCTTTTAGTGTAAATATGAAAATTCTCGAAATAAATCTAGGTGCAGACACATTCAATATTGTATATTAATTTATTTATATTACTATGGAAAAGCTGTAAATAAACTCAAAATTTATCAAGCGCTGTAACTTTTTTTGAAGTATGCAATAGTATACATTTTTGGAAAGGAAATGAGTCGAGAAGTCCATTTTTGGTATCCGATTTGACTTAAAATGCTGATTTTTTAAATATATTGCCCCAAAATTGCTTTTTTTCCTCAAAATGTGTTGCCAACATAGCTAAATCAGTTTTTGGTAAAAAATGCCGTATCCCATTGTATGTGTGTTCTAAAACAAGTGCGAAATAGAAACTGCACTTTGTTTCATTCTTTCGGTGTAGCTTTATGAATTGTTTACCGATTTTCGCGATTCGTAAACACTATCTTTAACTGAAGAAGAGAAATAATTACATATTGTTTTTATTTAATTCAATATTTCTATCACCCGGTCAGTAACCTTTTAGGAGGACTGTACTATATTTCACGTAGTTGTTTTTTTAATTTGTAATAATTGTTTATAACAATCCTTTATCAAGTTTCGTATAATGCTTTTGATTTCTCCTGTGTTCATCCAATTGAACGGAAACTAATCTGGGATTACATATCATTTCAATTATTATGTCTTGATATTAAATATGTATGGTGTTTAACACTTTCCACGCGGCTATTACCATAAACCATACAAAACAGATCTCCCAAGATGCCTCTTCTTTGACCAAGTATAACTCAGAACGTTCTATTTATATGATAGATTAATCGTTTTGTAATCGTTGTCCTATTATTAGCGCCAGCGACGAAAAAGTTTAACGTACTGTACTCGCAATAACAAATAAGCTAAATATGTCAATCGTTGTTTAAAGGTGCACCGAGAATTTGCCGAGAAAAATGAAATTTTGAAAAAATAATTGTTTCAATAGATAAGGTATGTAGGAACCCCGAAGTGCAATGTATGGAGAAGGTTGAATAATGGTGCTACATGTACATAGAAATTTGATTGAAACCATTTATGGAGCGAGCGGTGCTGATAATTTTGATGTGATATATATCGATATGACATAAGGTAAACATTTTTAGATGGAAGTTAGTAAATTGAGTGCGCATTCCTATACGTATCTCTCAGTGCCCCTTTAAAGTGTTAATTGAATTGTAACTATGAAATCACTAAAAAAACTCGAAATCTTATCATTACGGTAATTTTGACACCATATCTTAAACCCATTAATAGTTGGCCTTTGTATTTAAAAATATGTGTAATGCGAAGTAGATTGTATTGATGAATGACAAAATTGTACAGCACTAATTTGCTCAAAACAGGTTGAAGCGCCTATTGCTCTCTGTCGCTAGAGTCAAAAACCTTGGTATTGTATTGATGCAGGGAAGTGTGTGAATATGCACGATGATGTAAAAAATAGGGCGGAGTCTCCATACTTGGATGTGCACTCAAGCAGAGCCCGAAACAAACGGTCTGAGAAGCTGTGTTCTCGGACAACCATTTTTTGGTGGTCTAATGTGAACAAAATAGTGCTGTATGCGCACCTAATGTGTAATCATATCGACGTTATTCGTATCTTTTAATAAATATTTTTAATAAGGCAACGAAGAAAATAAATGTTCATCAGGTGGTGGACAGAACCCAGAGGTGTGTTTGCTTGTTGTTTTGGGGTTTCTTCTTTAAAAAAAAAAAGGAAGACAGAAATATTTTCAATTGTTATATCAAAAAATATCTCAAGATTCGAAAATATGAGTAGGTCAGGCCCCGTAAAATAGGATTATTTCCCCATTTGCCTGACCGTTTGGTTGCTGTAACTTTTGATGTCGTTTCCGATCAACATTGAGGTGTTATCATTGCTGAACAGAATTGGGCGAGTGAGGTAACAAAATACGAGTAAACCCACTTTTTAAAAATTATTTCAGGCGTATTTAAAACGGCGTTCAGATTCAAACTTGAGGCCGATTGTTCAGGGTTTTTTATTCTATTTTATATACCTACCCATGATACTAGAGGCATTGCAATAGAAAAATCATGACGACTGCGCAGTGACTTAACTATAGAAAGAGAGAAGGTGGTGGGGGGGGGGGGGGGGGGGGGTGGTGGGGGGGGGGGGGGGGGCAAATGATAGTTTTCCGTAATACAGATTTGTATACGAACAGTTGCAGTATACTAAAATATAGCGCCCTCTATACGGAATATACTGCAATATAATTAGCTTTATTCCGTGAAAATTCCGTTAAAAGAAAAGTAGGCAATCCAATATATGTTTTGACTTGGTTTTCCATCCTCCCCGACCACCAACCCCCGAATTTCTTTAACCTAACGGTTTCAGCGTAGGCTATCCATTGCCTGGTGTCAGAATCTAACGATATGTTCCACTAGTATTTCTGTTCCATATCGATATATAGGGCGCTATAGTTTACAAATCTGTATTACGAGAAAAATAAAGTCGCGGCCCATTATGATGATATTGTAGTGCATCGAGATATAAAGACTTCAAAGTTTTTACAACTCGTCCACGAATGTCCATGCGTGAAGCGAAGCCTTAATGGACCGGTCATACTGCTCGACGACGTTGACTGATAAATGACATCCGCTCGGTTGTGATGGTGACGAGGCACATATCCACACAATTATGAGCGCTAAAGGCACTATATATATGGAAAAACTTTAAGCGCCTGTATCCACATTAAAAAAACAACTCATTGAACAGGTATGTTTTTAACTTAAATTTGAAAGCAAAAGTTTCGTTTATTAACCTGAGACCAATATATAAATAGGCAATTAATTTCACAGTCTTGGAGCTCCAATCGTAGATGCCCCTTGTCACCCATACCCTGGGGTTTTGTGCGCTTTCACAGATGAGCAAAGATACCAAATGTCGATGTTTTTAGATTTCCTATCACCTGTATAATGTGTACAGTTTCAACCTAGATATGTAGATTGTGATTCGATTCGTTATCATCAATTTGAAAATAGATAACCAACAACGAGGCGTAAGGTGCAGGTAAATATAATAAATAAATATTAAACCACTACACTCAAATCCAATCCCGCTACACTATTACCTCTTTCTGAAAATTGACCGCGGCGAATATTCATGAATCAACTACACACAGAAAAATGTTTACATAATTATGTTAAAAATAGAACTCCATAAATATTATGTAAACCTTTCACACAGTATATGTGTACAAATTACACAAGTTATGTAAACATAACTTGTGTATTTTGTGCACAATTTAGTTGTGTACACAATACACAAGTTTTATTTACATAACTTGTGTATTTTGTACACAAATACTGTGTGAAAGGTTTACATAATAATTATGGAGTTCTATTTTTAACATAATTATGTAAACATTTTTCTGTGTGTATTATACCAGGCGTGTCAAAAAGTGTCCGATAAAGGAAAAAATAGTCTGTTGGTAAGCTCTATTTTTCAAATACACTTCATCGCGTTATATTTTACCCGAGATATGATCAATTCAGTGACAAGAGTACAAATCCCACTCAATGACGATGTCTCGCACTGGCCACTTTTGGATAGGAATTTGATTTTCAACTGGCAAAAACTGCCTTTGAAAAAGACAAAATAGTTTAAGAATGTAGGATATCCAATATTCATTGTTTATTGTCAAAATATAAAAACCGTATACTGTACGTAGTTTATATTTTTACAAGGATGGCTCAATCTTAAACATTCTTAAACTTGTCAGTGTTTCATGGAATGCGTATTCTTGACTACCAGATTATATTCTGGCATGATACTTAAAGGTCCACCGAAATGCATCGTTTATTACATATCAAAATAAAGACAAAATCAAACGGATTTCGAAAATTAACATTTTATTTTATGAGCGATCCATTAAAGGGAAAGAAGAAATATACAAAAAACATAAATACGCCCAAAATCAGTGTTAAAAACGATCTACGTATTTTGAAAAACCGGCTCTACCAGATAACACAGAGGAGAAATCATAGTTAGACAACAATGCACTGTAACATTGTGACAAACCTACATTATAAGGGTCTAATATGTCTTCACACACTCTTTACAATATTGGCCCTTTCCCATCATCATGCCTTGCTGAACAATTTGTATGACCGCGCGAACCTTAAACATGTGTATCCATGCTGTGTGCATTCAAAACCATACAATCACAAGTGGATTAGTCGTATTATCACATTCAGTGAATGAATAGATCGAGGTCATGATACTGTTTCATTTGTAAGGGAACCTGTACAACTTGATACACATGTTATTTTGTGGCCATATTTTTAGACCGTGGTGCATTGTTTGCTGACTACAAATTCTCCTCTTAGACAACACGGAAACTGTGACGTCAGTCCGGGAATCTGACCGTATTGACACTTCAGTTCCTCCCGGAGTGAAGTCACCAGCGAAGTCGCCCAAACCACTTCATGGTTCATTGCGTTTCTGGCGAAGGGTTTGTAATTGGTATACGACCGAACGTATTTTATCTTTTTAAAATATATTTATTCACATTTTATAAAAATTAACATGTGAAATGTTCGAATTAATATATTGTGTAACTTTTGAAAATAAGTTTCATGAGCACGTCGCTGGACCTTTAACATGGGATTATGTATCTCAATCCCATGTTAACTACCATGTAATTCTACAGGGTGTATAAAAAAAAACCACGCAACACTTTTTGTCGCGAGCTCTACGATAACGGTAAATCACAAATCACTCTGAAATTTATATATTTTGTTAAGTCTACATATTGGCTATCACATAGTCAGATTACAGCGATATCGATCATTGATTCGTTGAGATATCAATGATACACGTAGACAAGTGCAAAACTCATTTTACATCGTTTATCCTGTATGCCTGATTTTCTTTTCAGGTGAATATTAGCAAGACACTTTAATAACTCATTGTACTCAAATAATTTGAATCAAATTCATCATTCTGAGAAGAAAATGTTATGTTAAAGGTATCAAATGTCTGGCTATTACAGTATCATATCAATATTAATTAAATCTGGCAATAAATTATTTGAAAACCCAGATTACAAAGTCTGTTTGCAAATCCTCTCTCTTTTTCTCTCGTTAATGTCATAAATAAAACAGTATGGCACATTATTCAAAAGATAAACAAATGGAATAGTCCAGTGAAGGTAGTTATTGTCTTGTATGAATCAGTCATTGTTACTCTGTTGTGAATGGGACATTATGGTGCTGCTCGACCCTCAAAATGCTGTCCTTGTTTTAAGATGCATCGACGAGCACGTTCTTGCATGTGAAGCACTGCTTGACGTGTCATCCCAGTGCGCCTGATTCCCTGTATAGCGTTTGTGATGTGGTTCCTAAGATATTGGAGAGTAGTTGGTGGTGTCTGGAAAACTCGGGACTTAACATAACCCCAAAAGAAAAAAAGTATAACGGTGTAAGATCTTGAGAGCAAGCAGGCCACTCCCTAGCATGTCAAATACCAACAACTCTGTTTGGAAATAATTTCTGCAGTCTGTCGTGAACTGCCCGGGACCTATATGCGGGGGCTCCATCTTGGAACCAATAACATGCCCCTGGAAGCGATCCATTTTTGATTGACGTATTCAAATGGTCGAATGATTATCAGATTACACGATTCAATGATTTTATGTACCACCTTACTCAAACAAAGGAAATTAAGATAAACCATTCCAGACATTAAGGTTACATAGTTAAACTGTTAACCCATAACACTAATCGGACAGGCAAAATCCAAATTTTTAGAACGAACGATGTAAAACGTGTTTTGCACTTCTCTACTTATATCTTTAATATCTCAGCGAATAAATAATCGATATCGTTGTATTTGACTATGAGATAGCCAATAAGTAGACCTAACAGAATATATAAGTTTTAGAGTGATTTGTGTTTTACTGTAACCGTACAGCTCTCGACAAAAAAAGTGTTGCGTTCTTTTTAATACACGCTGTACATGTATTGGGTGAAAACATTATCATATTTTCCATGGCCTTCCAACACATCATGTTTTACATGGGACACTTTTTTAACGTTGCTTGTATTTTGATAGGTCTTTATTTGTACAGATAGTAACTAAACGTGCGTAAATATTTAACTTTTTGTCAGATCTTTATTTGTATAGATAATATATAACTATACATGCGTAACTATTAACCAACTATTAGTTTTTTGTAAGGTTTTTGTTTGTACGGATAAAACCTAAACGTGCGTAAAAGCAATTGAGCAAATAACCGTAATATACAATCACTTAACCTTGACTAATGTTGTAAAAACAAACGTTTTCTTAGAATTGGAATAAACCGTAGTAATCAAGGTTCATATTTTTCAACTCGGGTGAACTCATCGAAGACTAAGAGTAATGATGCAGTTATCAGCATCCGGAGCCAAACACTCCTAAGGTTCTTTTATTCATCACGGGTGACCTTATCGAAGAGTAATGATGCAGTTATCAACATGAGTAAACACTCCGGTAATTATTGCAACCTGAAATGCTAAACGAGTACACACACTATCAATCAAAAGTAAGGACACCTTGCATGTTCAAAATTGAGAGAAAACACTGGGACTATTGTGTTAGCACTTTGGTTTATATATTGATGAAAAGTTCCTTATTATTTTGTTTAAACAAATTTGGATTATTTTGAGACAATATAATTGTAAGGTAAAACAGTGACAATATTTCAGTGAATTCTACGAGGGGCATTCAATAAATACCTGCAACCATTGAAAATCTCTGAACCGTGACACGTGTCAGTCAAATAAACTTATGATTCTTCAACTGTAAGTCTTACTCTTTTTTCACAGAACATTTCGAAAACCTAGGTCATTTTTATCATTACATTTCAGCACCGTGAATACCGTGATCTCAGGGCACTGGTTAGGAAATAAATGTTACAATGGCGGGAAATTTGAAAGACAAGTGTATGACATGCATTAAGATGCATGCGTTAACAGTGTTAATATTGGCGCTTGATTTATAATGCTGATTCTTGTCAATTTTCAGTGCCCAGAGACCATGATGTTTATAGTACTTAAATTACATGATAAAAATGACCCACATGTTTCAAATTTTCCGTGAGAAAGAGGTAAGACTTACAGTTTATTTATAAGTTTAAGTTTATTTTATTGACACATGTCACGGTTCAGAGATTTTCGATGGTTGAATACCCCTCGTATATTGTAGTTAGTGTGGCGATATGAGTTGTCATTGTTAAGTGTGATGACGCCCTCATCGTTCGGCCAAGCCAGTGACTTCCGAAGTTCCGATTCGCCCATGACTTAATGTTAGATTTGAGAGATTCAAGATGGCTGAATAAACAAGCATCTCATCGTTTTAAGAAATTACAATCTCGTAACATCTCATTTAATCGTGTAAATCGCGACATATGGTGGAGAATCAGTTCAACTATTAAGCCTATTCTTACCCCGGATCTTCCACCATATGTCGCGATTTACACGATTAAATGAGAAATTACAATCTCGTAACATCTCATTTAATCGTGTAAATCGCGACATATGGTGGAAGATCCGGGGTAAGAATAGGCTTAATAGTTGAACTGATTAAAGTTAGAATCCCGGTATAGTCATGGAAGACCTAGTACATGTTTTTCGACAGGCATTGGATGCTGCGAGCGCTACGACAGCCACACAACATGTCAATGAACAGTCAAATTCCTTGAGACTACCCAAATTCAATGGACACCCTCACGAGGATGTAAACTCGTGGTTGAACAAGTTTGCAAGGTATGCTGATCAGTGGCGGATACAGGGGGAGGGGGGCTTTGGGGGCGGGCGCCCCCCGTAAAAAATTACAATATACCTTTTTTTGTGTACGCGCCCCCGTAAAATTCGACAATATACCTTTTTTGTGTACCACTTTACCTTTTTCAGAGACATAGGTAGGTTCCGTCGGTACATTTGCCACTTGTACCATGCGATTGTTTTGGGACAACCACATCGCTACCCCCCCCCCACCCCCCACTTAGCTGAATTTCACGAGCTCCAAAGATTCATCAAAACCTCCATTTCACTGGTGTTCATCTCCGTGTCCATCTTGCGGCACGGCTCTCTATGGCAAATGGCGAACACAATAACCACGTTCGTGCAAGTTTTAATCATATGGTATTGATTTCTTAATCACTCGAGGAGTGACTGACGGGGAAGACGCGACCGGTGAAGCAATGCGATTATAAGTTTTAATCGCAATTTGAGTAAAATACAGCAAAACGATAGAAACAATTACTCTTTCACAAAAAATTACATTTAATCTGGCAGAGATTAACGGTACTACCCGTATTTTACTCTTGAAAGATTAAATAATTGGTCGTTTTTTCAATCAACACACGTTAATCAGGCACGATTAACGCGTATCACGGTTCGTTTTTTAGCTGTGCAGACTAAAAAGTTGTCCAAACCATGGCAGGGGCCATATTACGTTGTTGAGAAATTGTCTGATATTCATGTACGTCTTCGACTAACATCGGATAATGTGTCCACGACAGATTCATGTGAATCGACTAAAGCATGTGTTAGATAGACATGTTGCCATCTTGTTATCCGCGCACTAATCTTGTCCAAGATAGATTACGGAAGTGGCCTGCTTCTTGGTGCCAACAAGACAGACATAAGCAGGCTGCAACGTATTCAGAATTGGGCCGCGAAGATGATATGTCAAGTTCGTAAACAGGACCATGCCACACCATGTCTACATGCATTACACTGGCTTCCTGTTGAAAAGAGGATTGTTTTTAAAATTATGTTATTTGTATATAAATGCCTCAACCATATGGCACCCAGTTACATCGCTTCAACGCTCACCATCTATCACCCTGCTCGTCCTAACCTGCGTTCAGCATCAGACACCACCCGTCTAACTGTTCATAAAACCACCAAGCTCCTACAGTCTGCTGAACGTAGGACATTTTATTACACTGCCCCCTCCATCTGGAATGACCTCCCAATTCACATCAGAGAGTCTCCATCTGTAGCCATTTTTAAAAATCTCTTAAAACCCATTTGTACAGTAATTAGTTTTGTTTTTGTTGAGTATGCTTATTTTTGTTTTGTCATAAAGCGCTACGATCTCGATGTAGCAGCGCTATATAAATACCAATAATGTATGTATGTATGTATGATAATCAAGAGTTGATTCCAGAAGCCAGCACACCCTCTGATAACAATGACATACATGATAATGTGCAAGTACAAACACAGAAAGACATTGTACTTTCTGATACGGATACAGGAGGTGATAAACGTGTAGTCAACAGTAAAGATAACATGCACGGGGCACCCCCACACACAAATGACACACACGACAACGACCAGTACTATGAGATTGAGAAAATCATTTGCAAGAAATTTTCTCAGAACAAATGGGTATACCGGGTCAAGTGGCTCTCATTTTCTCCCAAGAACAATAGCTGGGTTAAATTTGAGGATCTTAGTCCCGCTTGCCAAAAACTAGTAGAAAATGCCCCAGAGGCTATCCCAACCTATGGTAAGAAGTCCAAAAGGTGCACAAAGCAGCAGCGCGTTAAGTAGAAGTAAAATTTGATATGATATTTGCAGGATCAAAACTCAGTCAGTATAGCAACTGAGATGTTCTACAAGGTATTTGATCTAAAGATGTGACTAACAGGTTCAAGATTGATGATGTACAAAAATGGGTAATTTCATGTTTGTTGTAATTTTCATTATACCAAAATGTGTGTTTTCCCTAGATATTTTTTTTCCTCTCAATCAAATGATATCCAAAAGGGGACGCCACTGCGACACTGAATTCATTCGCTGCTGTAAACAGGTTTCGCCAATTTGGAACTGACTGAACTATAGAATGTCCCTCGTAGATACGGTATTCTAATCAAGTTTGATAGGTTTCTAATTATATTTGATGAGTTTATGTTAGAGTATATAACATTGTTATTCAATTTGGTTGTCAATGCAATCCAAAATTTACACACACTCCTTACCGCCCATATGCTTGCCAAACGCAAGGGTATCTGCTCATATATCAGACTGCCCTGCATAGGCCTATCCAATCCAAGAAAAAAACCGGTCAACTTTAGATGTGTTAGCTGTGTCCTGTTTTATCAATATAACAATTTCCTATACTTTCTTATGAAACAATCACTGAAGCCAAGAATTTTTAAAACAAACGTACATGAAACGCTCGAAAGGTTTCCTAACGTGCTTGCACCGTTGACCCCAGTTGCGTAGCTCAAGGGGGGGGGGGGGGGGGGCAAATGCCCCCCTGACGAAAAAACCCCAATTTGTGCCCCCCACCCCGCTAAAAAAAAAAGGGTGAGAAAAAACGGAAATAGTAAAAAATTGACCAAAAAGACCGAGGTTATTAGCCAAATAGAAGGCAAAGTTGTACATTTAGTACATTTACTGTGCTCAACCCCCCCCCCCCACTTACGTGAAATTCACGAGGTAAGTGACTAGAATTTTTTTGGGGGCAACCTTTTACGAAAATTTTAGAAATCTTGCCCCCCCCTGAAAAAAATCCTAGCTACGCCACTGGTTGACCCTCTTGCTTTAACACTTTCCTCGCAGCAGTCGTCTGCAGACGAAAGTTCTAAAAGTGCACAATTTTTTTCTCTCGTAAATATCACAATTTTTGAATATCATCACCAAATTTGGAATCACCATGAGAAATACATTAAAATAAGTACACACATGCCTACAGTATGGGTTCAGTAATTCTTGATATAGACTTTGACAGTTGAGAAAGGTTTCTGAAGAAGCTGTTTTGTATCAAACCAGCAATGATTGTGTTGACCTTTTTGCAGTTAAACCAGTTTAAACAGTGTTAAACAGGTTTTGAACATCATGTTTTGCAATTTGACATCATTCTTGGCAAACAGTAATGAATAGAGACAAATAATAAAGCTGCTGTATGCCAATTGATAATATCCTTACATTGATGGAGCAAAATAATATCATCATCAAATACTACTAAGCATATGGCAGCTATTTCACAGTAGGTTGGTTTTCTATCATTGCAAGCCTTTTTCAACCAAGTGATGTTTGCTTAAGAACTTCTGGGACCACTATAAGGCCTGTTCAAACAGCCACTAGACTCTAGAATATAGTTATTCCCGGCCCAACATAAAAATATAAACAGAGTGTCTGTCCATACGACAAACTTAGCCTCGAGTATAGCGATAGCTTCGAGGTTAACTCGAATGCAAGAAACCCTTTTAAGCTTTCCAATAAAGGAAAAATAAAAAATACACATTTATTTTGATTGTATTTTAATGCATTGTTAAGTTCAATGAACATCTTGACTGTTTGAAAATGGAATTATATGGCAATGATTTAATGTAAATATGATGATGGAAGTAACCTAGACAACGTAGAGGACTTCAAATACCTGGGAGCTTGGGTTGGTAGTAGCCAGCATGACATAAAAATACGCAAAGCACTTGCTTGGAAGGCCTGCAATGCTCTGAACAAAGTGTGGAAATCCAGCCTCTGTCGAAAAATAAATATCAGACTTTTCCAAGCTACTGGTCAAAGTGTTCTACTGTATGGAGCTGAGACATGGACCATCACCAACAGACTTAAGAAATCTCTAGATGGGTGCTACACTAGAATGCTGAGAACTGCACTCAACATTAGTTGGAAAGACAAGGTACCGAACAAAGACCTGTATGGAAAATTACAAAAGGTATCAGAAAACATCACAGACCGAAGGATGAGATTTGCCGGGCATTGCATGAGAAGAGAAAATGAAATAGTGTCTGACCTTCTGCTATGGAGACCCAAGCACGGACATATATCTGTCGGACGCCCAGCCTTAACATACTTGGACGTCTTGGCGAAAGACACAGGACTGAAGGATGAGGAGATGAAAGCATGCATGAGGGACAGAGTAGTTTGGCGAGCCATCACGAGAACCGTTCGAGAACGACATAAGTAGTAAGTAGTAAGTAAATATGATAAAAAGTACAGGATTGTCACACTCCTGAATAACTTTATAAAGTATATTTTATCCTAGTGGTGTATTATTTATTCATACCATAATTTGTACTACAAATAAAGTAAATAAAGTAAAAATATTTACAAAATCTTAAAAAAGCGTTTTGTCCAACATGAATTTATGTATCCGCAAACATGCACATATAATTTCAGGCATTGTAAAGAAATATGAGAGAAACATGACTTTAATTTAAAATAGACTTCTCTGTGAATTCAATGGGCAGGATGGACTCAAACTCTTGACAAGGTGGACTCACAATGTTGGTACTTTCACTTAATTCTAAATGTAACTAAAGGGTTATTAATTAGGCTATTATTCTGTTTTGTGAACAAAAGATTGAAGCATTCACCCATAATCACCAAAACTTCACCCTGACCTGGCCCCAGTATACTCTAACGACAATCACCCTTGATCATGCTATTTCTTTAAACCACGACCCATGGATTTTCATTTTGAAAAAAAAACACATTAAAAAAGCAGCCGATGCGCTCATTATTCTGAAAATATAATCACACAAATATTTTTTTTTTTAAATCCTGTTCTACGGCCTAACCCATTTTTAAAAAAAATTGGTTTAAGGGGACTTAAAGAAGTCATTTGTCAAATTTTGTGAGTGCTGTAATTATTGAACTATTAATCAAATGTGTATGAAAGTATACATTTTTGAAAAGGAAATAGTTCAGAGAATCCAAATTTTGCGTCGATTTTGACAAAAAATGTTTATTTTTTAAGAAAATCACCCAAAAAGTTCAACAAAGCTAACAAAAAAACCCCCAAATTTCTAGATTATGATGTAAAGACACTAACTTAGGGATGATTTTATTTATTTTTAAACCTAATTTAATATTTTTTGAAATTTTGACCAAAAAGCGCCAAAAAAGTGAAAAAAAAAATCGTCCCTAAATTAGTGTCCTTACATCATAATCTAGACATTTGGGGATTTTTACTCACAATTATTTTTGTTAGCTTTGGTGATTTTTTTGGTGATTTTCTCCACAAAAAAAATCCAACATTTTTGGTCAAAATTGACGCAAAATTTGAATTTTCCGATCCATTTCCTTTCCAAAAAGGTATACTTTTATATGTATTTGATTAATAGTTCAATAATTACAGCACTCACAAAATTCAAAAAATCAAGTCAAAAACTTCCTTGAGTCCTACATGCAACGAATACTGCCCAATAATGTTTTAGGGCTTGTCAATATTGTTTTTCATGATGGAAAAGAACAAAAAAGATGACCGAACCAACCAACTGTTGGGCATATTTTTTTGGCGCTTTAATCTTCAGTTGTAAAATGAATTCATATTATAATAAAAAAGGACATTTTGTGATGGGAAGTGCTGTAAAACCCGGGGGAAATATTTGGCAATTGTGGGAAGACTTAAAACCTGTTACGTTATTTAGTGGAAAACTGAAACCAGCTTTCTAAAGGACCCGACGTGTAGATTTTACCCAAATAGAAAAAAAAACACTATTTGAAACCCATCTATGTGTTATGTAGCCATGTTTGTATACATCAAAACATCTAAATTTGCTTTTATGTATGTATATAATACAACATTATAATTTTCTAATAAGAATCATACATGCTACCGAGCATATTTTCCTACCTGTATGTCTTGCTTCGTTTCCTTTCACGAGTCGTGCTATACCTAATTGCTATCAATTGTTAGGTACTCCTACTTTTTAATTCGTATACCAACACTTCCCACAGTCCACCACCCTTCCATTTCTTAATCACTGCTCATTCTGCTATGAAAACACCAGCCATGTTATAATACGCCTTCCTGGCTAACCATTATTATTTATTTGGGTCGCCTATCATTTTTAAAGGATTTTTATTAATGGTGATTCCATATAATATAGCGATGAAATTCAATAATTATGACATTTTTGAAGCATTCTGTGACATTTTGGAACTGTCGTCTGCAGACAACTCCCGTGTGGAAAGTGTTTATATAACATGTCTAGACAGATAAACGAGCGATATAATGTGATTCTACACTTTCACAGTTCGTCTCCACACAGACCTTGGCTAAAACAAGTTCGGTTTACTTTGTTATCTTTTTGTCTTTTTGTCAATTTCACAATATCAAACATTAGGACTACATATTATAATGAAATTTTATTTGTAGGGTATAATCTTATTTGCAGGGTATAATCTAATACTTGGACTAATTTCTTGGCGCTCTTAATGGTTTGTAAGTTAATACCAGCCTGTTTTTATGGAGGTACCAGTCTGTTGGTATTAAAATCATAACAACTCGGTGAGCCCTCATACATCAAGTTTGACTATTGGCCATGTACGCATACAAGTAAAATGTTCCATTCGTGCCCTCACGGGCACTCATGGAACAACTTTTACTTCTTCATCATGAGCTGTGGAATATCACTTAGGTCAAGACCCATGTCCTTTGCAATGCTGTCAGGATAGGTGGTGTTTTTCCTGCCACGGTTAGAAAACCGTAGATAAATACATGAATTTTGAGCTGGCCTCATCGTGAATTTCACTGGTACTTATTATGTCATGTAATAATTATTAGCTGCATAAAGTACTGGGTACTGAAACCATCTTCTGAAACAAACATATCTTGATGGGATATAAAAATTAGATATTACCCGATTATTGCGCAATACCGGCAACTCTTCAAATCGCTGCGAGTCCATTTGATTCCAATTGATCGGCATACCAGGATCAACAAGATGTTACGAATTTGGAGGCGTATTGTGGACGTGTTTTCACCATTTATACGATTTTTTATAGGTGGAAATTAATAACAAGTTTGCTGTTGAATTTAAAATGGTTAAAGGAAATAAAACCATTCCGCAATAATATTGTTTCGTCATAATCCAATGTAGCTTTATCTCGGAATTTAAATACTTAAGATATCTTAGCTCATTGACGGGCAAATCAACGATCTAGAAATTAAGCATGACCTTCTTTAAATACAGGAAATGAAGCATATTTTGGATTCGCAAGAGAAAAAATCCTGTTGCGACAATTAAAATGACCATCCACAAATCCCTTTGTGCCCAAAGGAAACTATAGTAACGATACAATTAATAATTTAAAAACCTATCGCTTTTTAAGAAAGACAGTCTCATAGCACTTTACGGGCATAAACCACGTTAACCACATGATACAACCAAGGGTTTTCTTGTCCCCCGACATTCCGCTCAAACATGAATTTTAACCCGAGAGTCACATCACACTGCAAATTACGTATAACCTATATATAATGCGTATCAAAAAAGCATTCCATATTTGGCTGTAAAAGAAAATTAAGATTTTGATTTAAAATAATAACAATTATTCAAGTAAGCATGGCAATACTAGTACGTATGGATGGATACGTATAAGTGGCTTGTACCTAACCTAACCCTAACCCTAATCCTAATCCTAACCCTAACCCTAACCCTAACCCTAACCCTATCCCTAACCCTAACCCTAACCCTAAACATAAACATAAACATAACCCTAACCCTAATCCTAACCACAAAATCAGATCAGATTTGCCTATGGCTTTTGAGCTAACAAATTTGAAATCACGTTTTTCATCGATTTTAGATTAAGTCTTGCCATGTCCACGAGAACAAAAAGAGATATTTCAATGAAATTAACATATGTAGGAAACATGTTCACCTTTATATTGCAGGTGTTTGAATTTAAAACAATAATCATTTTGTATATTTTATGTATTTTAGAAACACGGTACAGTTCTTTCTGATACACCCTGTATAACAAACGGTCTCCGATTACATTATGTGTTTGATAACAACCAGTCTTACATCTAATTTTTGAAATAATATAGGAAACGTGTTCAGAAATACGTCACAACGTGAGTTTTGTTTTCGAACGAGTTCCGCCAAACGACACTGTCAGGGGAGGGGCCAACGGTAGCTTTGGAAGCAGTGACGTAGCTCAGGGGGGGGGGGGGTGGGGGGGGGGGGGGCAGGTGTGGCAAATGCCCCCCTGACGAAAAAACCCTAAATTGGGCCCCCCGCCTCCCACCCCCCAAAAAAGTGTGAGAAAAAAAGAAAATAGGAACAAATTGAGAAAAAAGACCGTTATTAGCCAAATAGAAGGGAAAATTGTACATGTAGTAGTAGTACATTTACTGCGCTTTTTTTCGACTGTGCGAAATTTTGTGACCTCACCCCCCCCCCCCCCCCCCCCCCCCCCCCCCCCCACCCCCACCCACCCACCACTTACGTGAAATTCACGAGGTAAGTGACTAGAATTTTTTTGGGGGGCAACCTTTTACGAAAATTTTAGAAATCTTGCCCCCCCCCCCCCCCCCCCCCCACTGAAAAAAATCCTAGCTACGCCACTGTTTGGAAGCTTTTACCTGATCGCGAAACTCACGAGCAAGAAAGAACGTCATAAAATAAATAAACAGATATTAGGCTACGTCAACATTTTCCAGAAATAACACTTGGATGGATTGTAATTTTATTTGTCAGGACTAACACTTGAGTTTGCAATACCGCACTTCCTTTTGCAAGTCAGCACGTCCTTTTCAAAGCAGTTCATCCAGCAAGAGTAGAGGATGTAATCAAACCAACAAGCATGGTAATCGTTTGTCTTTACGGTCAAGTGTCTTTGTCGTAACTTGATACCCCAAAGATTGTTTACGGCATCTTAGGGCTGCATCAAAGAGATTTTTTTAAGGATATCCAACAGTGCATTGCGGGAGCACCAGCCAACTAAGGCTCTTTTCATATGATGCAGTTGTGGAGCTCTTAAGTTTTAGAAATAAGAAAAGGGATCAATTTTTATTAATTGATGTAAACCAGAATCTAAGCGCTCCAACGATGAATGCATTATGATGCCATGATATTGTGCATATGTCTATGGGTGCCGAGACGAATTGTAAACCAGATTAAGGGCATTTGCAAAAACACAATGCATTGTGGTAGTGTCTTTCAAATCTTCTTTGGGACTGTATAGTTTGTCCGAGTTCTTCTCCTTTACCTTGTTTGTCTCTACGGTCAAGTGTCGTTGTCGTAACTCGATACTTCAAGGAGTTTATACTGTTTCTTAGTGCTGTATACTCTGTCCGTGTTCTTTTCATTTTTAATTATTCATAACCATCCATTTAGCAAGGGTTTTTTATCATTCGAAATATCAACCAAATGGTTATCAGAAATATGCCCATGACACTTGTGACTACGTAGACCATCAACCAATAACCGGGAAATGAGCCCCTGATTTTGGACAGCTGATGTATGATCTTATTTATCATCAACAAATTGAGCAGTGTTGACAGACCTTGTACAATCAAAATAACCCAAAAACCTACAAAATGGACTGAAAAGACCTTTTTTGCACTGTGTTAATAGATATCAGTCCTAAACCAGGAATTGATTCTAATTTTAATCATTTGGGGGCAATAAGTACCTTTCCTGATAAAATAGAGAGAAAGTCCGGTTTCGTAGGCAAGGACTACAATCATTTAGTGGTGTGGAATCTTTATATATCTTGGAATTAAAGAATTCTGAAGTTTGAATAAAGTTTACTTTCCTGGTAATGGATCTCCATACATGCTAATACATTTATGTGTAAGTATTTCTACAAAATAGCTTGTATTCATCTCCCCATCTATTTTGTTTATTTATTGACTTACTTAATCATTTATTCATTTTTATCTATTTATCTATCTGTTAATTTATCGTATCTATTTTCCAACTAAGTTTGGATTCCATTTTATCTTAAAATAAAGTTTGGGTATAAAGTTCACTTTCCTGTTTCTGGGGCACCATACAAACACAACTGTGCAAGAAATATCCCAGATTCAGGTTAAGGATATCGGTGGATATATTAATGTAATAAATATAAGAGGACCTGACGTTTCGATTCTAACAGAATCTTTATCGAAGGTTAAATGACCATGCAGTAAACACATCATGCGTGTCATCAAAATACGTCGTTGAAGCTATTTAGAGTGTTATTGCCTATTATACCCTGAAGGTAGCCTGTAAAATCGGTCCTACCCGAATACCTGCAAGTGGTCAATTTTCCCGCCAAAAATACATGCCCATTTCACGTCAATTTATTTTTTCGAAATCTTTCATATCATTGAAAATATGTTGTTTAATTAAAAGCTCAAGGATCAAAGCTGTGCTTTTTCGAGTGGCGGGAAATTCATCAAGTGTATCATTAGGTGACGATAAACCCTGTTCTACGAGATGTTTATATTTATTTAACTGTTTACTTTTTTTTTAAAGTTTTTTGAAAATGTGTAAAAATGTTGTTGTATTATTTTTTGAAATTTCGAAAATGGTTAAAAATTCACGATAAATTTGAATAAGAAAACCGACCGACCGACCAATTCTATCTGAGAAGTCCTTTTGCACGTAGACCACGTTTTTTTTCGTCGCCTTATCAAGAAAGTTAAACATTATGATGTGATGACCAGCACTCGTGAATCTTTTATTACATCGATATCTCCTGGCTATATATAGAGAAATTCCGTGTAAATATTGTTTGTTTTATCAAAAAACAAAGATTCTGAAGGCCAATTAATAAGTAGAGTGAAGGTTGGATTAGAACGACATGACGTCACTGATACTTTACAAGGTAAGGCCAGATAGACTGACGTGACTGAGAACGCCATTCTACGCATGCGCTAAAAGAGCCATTTACGTATCATCAGTTAAACCCTAATTGACCGGCGGATAAAAAAAACCGAACTCTTATTTACCGACCAAGAGAATAGTATATGCATACAAGGTGTGTCAAGAAAGTGTCCTATGTGAAAGATGATTATTTTGTCAGTGGAAAATGTAGCAACTGGACCTGAAATTGGTATAATCATGTTTGACGTATGGCTCAGAAACATGGACAACAACTAAGAGATTGGAGAAGAAGCTAAAAGTCATTGAGAGGGCAATGGAAAGGATATTGATTGGCGTTACAAGAAGGGACAGGGTGACCAACACAGATTTAAGGAAGAAAACAGAAGTGAGGAACATCATACTGGAAATAAAAATAAAAAATGGAGATGGGCTGGCCATCTAGCCAGGAGGAAAGACAACAGATGGGCTCATAAATTAACAGACTGGATCCCCAGAGCATTCACCAGAGGAAGAGGCAGGCCAAACAGACGACATCATAGAGTATGGCAACGTTACTTGGAAAAGAACAGCTCAGGACAGAGTGAAATGGAAAATTGACGAAGAGGCCTTCCTTCTGCAGTGGAGTGAAATAGGCTAGATAGATAGATAGATGTTTGACAAATCTTATTGCGGCATAAGAATTGTTTTCTGCCTATTTTGGATATTTCGATAAAAAGTTCTGGCAGATCTGCCCAGGCGCGCCAAATTTAGCTTTGTACTTTTTTCATGTTCAGAGACCTCTGGTAGTAGAATTTTCATTCAGTAAATAATTGATCATAATCGATTAGATCAATATTGTTCTATCTATACAATGTTGATAGTCAAGTTAAATATGAAAAGAAACACATTTTCATCTATATCAACGATAACAAACGAAATATGTTAGAGGCGTTGCGTCCCCAAACAGGCGTTAAAAAACTGCAATTTCCAACTAATTTGCCTGTCGTCCTTTCTCCTTTCTGTCCGTTTTTTTCCCTTTTGCCTTTCCTTCCCTTTTTGTCTCCTCTTCTCCCTTTCTTTCCCTTGCTTTGCCTTCCAGATTTTCCGCTGCCTTCCCGATTTCCCGGTCAAATTTGTTTCAGGAGGGGGCACTCTGCCCCCTCCCCCCTTTCTCCCGTCTGGCGTTCAATGCTGAAACATAAAAGTGACCCGTATCGCTCGATACTGGTACGATTTAATTATTCCAGCATCGTTCGATACTGTTACACATACTACCAGTAGTGATTTTCCCAGTATTAAACGATACCGGTACATAATTGTATTTCAGTATCGCCCGATACTGGAACGTTTTATATGTGCCAGTATCGACCGTTACTGGAACACTGACTTTGTACCAGTATCGAACGATACTGGGTGTTCCATTATCAGACGATACTACGAGTAGTACAGTTCAGAATCTAGGACCTCTTTTCGAGAAGACTTTCTGTTGGTACAAAAGTTACGGTAAAGCAAAGTGAAAGGAGTGAGAGAGGGAAATACGTAGAGAGGAGACAAAAGGTTGTCCACGATGATTATTTTTATGTTGAGATTGAAATAATCCTTAGTATGATCGTATAGTGTCCAGTGAACAAACGCTCCTGGGTCTGAATAGCACTATTGTTACAAAGGTGACATCGCTGAAAAGAAGAAAACATAACAATTTAAATTGATATGTAATACATTATAAATATCTTTCGAGGAGTTAATACATGTATACAGAGCAACACGGAGTCATACAATACTACAGTGTCCCCACGGTAAATAGTTGCGTCTTAAAATGAAGTGTTCGTTGTTGTTAAACGTAAACATATTTATAATTTAATTGTGGTTTTACCGCTTGCCAGCAATTTTTTTGAAATTGCTGGCAAGCGGTAAAACCAATTTAATTATTAAATTAGTTAAAACTAGAATGGTCAAATGTTTGATATTTGGAACTTAAGCAGTTGAACCACAATCCACCTGTGGCATCGTTGTTCCACTTGAAATAATACTACCACCCGCATTTACATCTGATAACGGGTTCGGTCTGAAAACAATACCTTTATTCTCATTGTAAAACAGTTGAATTTAATATTTTTTTAAAATCAGTTTTTCAATCATTTTCCCGGAATCATTTTATAGAAGTGATTTAATAAATAAAAGCGCCGGGCGTAGATTAATAAAGTTTGATGTAAATCGGCTGAAAGATGGTTGGTTGTTTGATTGATTGATTGATTGATTGATTGATTGATTGATTGATTGATTGATTGATTGATTGATTGATTGATTGATTGATTGATTGATTGATTGATTGATTGATTGATTGATTGATTGATTGATTGATTGATTGATTGATTGATTGATTGATAGGTTGATTGCTTGATTGATTGATTGATTGATTGATTGATTGATTGATTGATTGATTGATTGATTGATTGATTGATTGATTGATTGATTGATTGATTGATTGATTGATTGATTGATTGGTTGATTGATTGATTGATTGATTGATTGATTGATTGATTGATTGATTGATTGATTGATTGATTGATTGATTGAGTGATTGATTGATTGATTGATTGATTGATTGATTGATTGATTTTCTGCACATGGGGTTTCCCAACACCAGTTGATCTCAGTTGAAACATTGTGCAAATAAGCTTTTTTTAGAAAATAGGCTTTGAGGTATGCGATTTTTTTTTGTTGCCTATCCAAGCTTACGGAGAACTTTTTTAATTTAAAAAAAAAAAAAAAATCTAAATAAATAAATAAATCAAAAAAAGCCCCCAGCGCATAGACCTACGCGCCGTAGCTCATTTCACATAACAACGTATGCGGGTTTCTGAGACAGACCTTCTTCTTTGTTTGGCCTAATTGATGTTCATGAGGTGATTTACTATATTTCGACCACCTCCCCCCCCCCCCCCCCCCCCCTCTTACGTACGCTTTGTACGTAACTGAAAATGGCGAAAATTATGGACGACCCATAAATTACACAGAATTTGGGAAAATACACATCTCCCGTTTGGAATAACTAACTTGAAAATATTGAATGAAGAAAGAAAAAAAGTTATAGCTAACAATGCGGTCTTACTGTGCATATCAATAAATATATTGATTTTTGCATAGGCCTATTAATTGGTTTAAAAAATCGGTAAAATCGGGATCTGAATAATTTGACTAACTTTGTATGTGGAATATCAACCAATCTGGGATGTTCGTACCTGGCCGTTGAAATGAACACGGTTCGTTTTTGTGCAGCATAAGCATGCGCATGCCTAAGCAGGTAGACATGGCAGAGGCTGGGTTTGAGCTAAACATGCTCAAGCTGATATTAATTTACGTCTACGACCATGACTGCAACATTTTATAACAAGGTAAGTTTTTTTATTAACAGTACAGGAAAATTATGACATTGGGTGATACCAACTTTATCATCTCTTCCTAGCGATAAATTTAATCGGGCTTTGACTAGCTAGAAAGCAAAAAAAACACAATTATAATGCTTTGTTATAGTATTATTTTAATTTGTAACGATCAGGCGTTTTGTTGTAGATGACTTGTCATACACCTTAATGTTCTCATATACACGTTGTCGCAATAGCCAACGTACCATTTTCATTATCTAGTCCATTCATCCCTAATCCGACCACCCTGTTTTATAAAAAAATCTAGGAGAGGGAAAAGATGAACCAATAAATCGCCGCTCCCCGACCGGGAATCGATCCGGGGACCCTCTGCACATCAACCCGCTGGCCCTTGTAGGCAAGCCATGGCTATCGGTAAGTATACCGCGCTCATTGATGGCGTCATCGAAAACGGTCCATGCATGCGCTTGGAGATACTCTCTGCCGTGGTATCTTGCGGTATTTGGTAGGGTTAGGGTTAAGCTGTAGAACGCTCCTACTTCCAGCATGCAATGGAGTCGCGGTGACTTATTGGCAGACACGAGCTAGCCATATATAGGGTCATAGCTCTTTCACTGGCACACAGAAGAGTTGTGAGCATGGTAAGTAAGTTGTAGACTTGTAAATGAAAACGTCAACAAATAAACGTAATTGAGTGGAAGATGAGTGAGAAAGTTTAGTTGCAGCCGTCCTGCTGGGCATGCCGTTACAATGGACTGCCACGTCACCGGGATTTGGACGCACTACTAAATGTTAGCTCCACCTACCGATTTATATTGTCTCATTTGTCACCGATCTGAGAACCAATGAGGATTGTTTAAACTTGCTTAGCTGTTTAAGAATTGGTATTTATAGAAAATCCCATGATTTGTCAATAGTATGCTTCTTCACGGATTAATCGTGTGGGTGGATATTTAGCATAAAGTAGCATAAAGTACAATACGTAAGAGTTTCTCCGCGTATATAACACCAAGTTTAAGATATTTAATCGTAGGTGAATGAACGATAAGTTGTTTACTCTTTCACAGATATGTGTTGCATCTTTATCGAGATCTTATCTTTATTAAAAGGATGTATCCAACCGTTTGTATACTATCACTGTGTGTTTGGTGTTTACACTTTACTAAAGGACATCCATTACCAAGTTTTCGTGAGACCAATAACATCTGGACACCATCGGACACCAACAATCTCCACAGCACCGAGTATAACGAAGACTTGCTATTATCCAGAAATGCAACTGTTACAGCTATACATAGTCGAAGACTTCCATTTGTGAAGAGAAACACGGAAATGAGATCGTCTGGTACTCAATTAGAATTATCAACTAGCGTTGAGAAACATCATCTCTGTTGGCATATTATTCGTCTGACACGCATGTTGAGGATGAATCAAGTATTATCGTCAGAATACAACGATATTGTGAAATCTTGCTCGGGGGAAACCGTCCCGTCTAAACAAACAAGAGGTCAATTTCCGTCGTTTCCGAGGCTACCTTTAGGAACTCACCCAACGAGTTCATCAAATCGACTGTATCCAGTTGTTGAACGACCACTACCGGCTGGGATCCGACCCATGCTCCCGTCGATGGGACACTCTCCGCGACAACCACCGCAGAGGGTTAAAATAAGTTCAACGTTTCCTCCTATTCCAAACCTACCTATGCCTGATTGGAGTAAATTAAATCCATTTGCGAATCCAGGTGCTAGATTAGGTGCAACAACTGTAAGAACACAAACTGTTACGGAATCTTCTCCCACGGTAACATCACAGACATTAAATCATACGAAGACGTCATATATCACCGAATTAACGACTAGTTATGCTGACAATAGCACAAGGGAATCAACATTACTGAATAAAACATTACCAGAACAAACAGAAAATGCGACGTATTCACATTTAGACATCTCTACCAAATATTTAACGGGTAACTTTTCCGATAAGCGTACCGATTTGATAAATTCTACATCGGCTTCGTCGTCAACTAATGTATCAACTGCAACAACGCCCTTGAAAACAGAACTTGCGCCTGCAAGGCACGCTACTTTAGGAGAATCACCAACATCTGCAACTCTGGGGATGGAGTCGTCTGTCTCGACAACCGCGTTCTCATTGGTGGTTTCGTTAACACAAATATGGTCAGATACTAGAGACTAATAAAGGTAGCTAAACCAAACTATATTATAGGGAATACTTATTAACACCTTTCACGTGGCTATTGGTTTTACCATACAACACATACTTTTTCAGAAACCGTTTCCCAACTCTCAAGGATTACTAAACCAATACTAGGCATGTTTGTACTTTATGTCAATGCATTTCTCACGGTGATTCCAAATATTATAATTTATGAAATTCAATAATTTTGATATTGATGAAACATTTTGTGAAATCTTGGAATATTGTCTGCAGACGCCTGCCGCGTGGAAAGTGTTAACATTAGCTTTAAAGGTATGCGTATAATTAAGGTATGACGTGAAATTGTTCATTGACATCAGAGCGTACGTTAGTAATCGTCACAGAATGGTATAAACTGCTCACAAAAAGTATCGAAACACTTAGAAATGATCCAATATATAACGGCTCGAAAAGGTATGCATTATTCAAAGCAAATAACCAAGTGCATAATTTTGTTCTGCGTATTTTGACACCTCGATCGTTGAGATACGATGTTGCGGAGCGGAGTTATTGTTATTTCAATGATCGTGGGTCCAGTTTCAAAAGTGACACTCATCCCTATTGAAAAGCACGAATCTGATCATTCTAAACAGTAATGCAAACCTTTTTCTATAGGATGATTGTCACTTTTGAAACTGGACCCACGACCATTAAAATGACAATAACTCCGCTCCGCAACCTCGTATCTCATCGATCGAGGTGTCAAAATACGCAGAACAAAATTATGCACTTGGATATTTGCTTCGATTAATGCATACCCTTTCGAGCCGTTATATATTGGATCATTTCTAAGTGTTTCGATACTTTTTGTGAGCAGTTTATATCACACCGTTTGGTCGAGCTGTCAGTTGTGATAGTGTAACAACTAAGAAAATAGTTGACCTTACATATTTGGGGAAAAGTGCACTTTAGGTCTCAGATTCTGGACTGTGCTAGTATCTTCCCGTATCGTTCGATACTGGTACAAAGTCAGTGTTCCAGTATCAGCCGATACTGGCACGTATAAAATGTTCCAGTATCGGGCGATACTGGAACATAATTATGTACCAGTATCGTTCAATAATGAGAAGAATCTCACTGGTATCATGTGTACCAGTATCGCCCGATACTGGAGCATAAAAATGTTTCCGTATCGCGCGATACTGGAAAAGTAAAATCGTACCAGTATCGATCGATAATGGCAACTTTTATGTTCCAGTATTGAACGATACTGGTATTGAAAGATAATGGTATGCCAGTATCTGGGACCTAAAGTACACTTCTCCTAGATTTGTTTTAGATTATTAAAACTTCTGGACAAGCTGTATCTGAAAATCTTGTCACCGTGATATTGAAAACCTCTCAGATACCAGTCTTAACACTTTCCACGCGGCAGGCAGCTGCAGACGACATTCCAAAATGTCACAAAATATTTCAAACAATTCAAAATTGTTTAATTTCATAACCGTATTTGGAATCACAATGTGAAATGCATTGAAATAAGTACAAACATGCCTAGTATTGGTTCAGTAATCCTTGAGATAGAATTTGAAAATTGCGAGAGGTTTCTGAAAACTCTGTTTGGTATATGATAAAACTAATAGCCGCGTGGAAAGTCTTAACCATGTTCAGACAGTGAATAATATGTTATTATCAAGTGAGCTACTGAAAAGCTAACAATTAAACCGAGTGAAGATTGGGTAAATATTAATAACGATATTGTCAAAAACAAAGTCCTTTTGTTCTTCATTTTAGCATTTGATTATCCTACAGGCATGCCAGGCAGCCTCGGTGATCAACTGGTAGCGACAACTCACTAATGCGATGTGTATCGGCTGCGCTTCAATTGAGTCCATACGCAAAACCCAAGTGCGAAAATGAAAATTACACTTTGTCTCAATCTTCACCGTGTTTACGAACAATATCTCAAATTGAAGAGAAGAAGTTAATCCAAACTTTTGTAATTTAAATGTGTAAGTTGAAACTATAATAAATACTATTATGGTATTTTTTTCTATTTATTTGTCTATCATTTATATCTTGATTTATTTAACTTTAAATCTAAACAATAACAAAAAATGCGTAAACAATTATATATACTATTGCTCGATAAATAAGTGATTTAACATGAGTTCAGTTTGATAATAATAGCAAAACTTGTTGTAAAACCATGTTACCAGTGTGCCCAACAATTTCTCCTTGTACACTGTGTTTATACATTCAGAGATATCACTTTTATAGCTCGTTATAGCTAGGCTAATATACAATTGTAAGCTATTTTGATACACGAAGCAAACACATTTCCAAAACAGGCCATAGCCAACATGGCCAATACAACATGAGAAATGAGACCGTTACCAATGTTAAATTTTCAAGAAAGTTGGTTCTTGTAGCAAATTTAGCTAGCTTTAATAAACGAATTGGGAGACGCAATATTCATGTCGAAATATTATATGTGGAAAAGGCAATCAGACAACTATTGATAGACGCGATCAAGTCTTGTACCTTTGAAGGGTGATTAGAGGTAATCCACGTATCGGCCATTGGAGAGCTAAAGTTGGCTCAGAATTTAAAAAGACCAACACCACAGATATCTTACTCTGTGCAACACACATGTTGATGGACACTCGCTTGAAAATAACCCGCCAATGTATAGCCCGTCATTATGTTAACAGAGTAACGCTTGTATTCAAAGGGTTGGCTTGTTAAAGGTCGTAAATTGACTTGATGTGAACAACGAATAATATGGGAGCGAAAACCTTTTGTTACGGGCACGCATGAGTAAAGTGGATTCCCTCTTTAATGAACCAAGATTTTAATTTCAGTGCCATAAGATCTTGAAAAAGGTTACAGGGGACATTTTAGCTTCGACGATGCTCCTATGCGTACGTCAACTGAAAGCCTTGTATCTTAGGAGATATGTACACATTTTCTCATAATACTGTATGCTACGTTTCCAATCATTAGATGGTTATAGCATATGCACGGCGCAAAGCACACGACGTCTCTTTTAGGCCAGGCGGGCTAGAGAATTGCTTAAACCGGTGCTGCGTCCAAAACTAGGGTCTGCGCTAAACCCGGGTTTTGCGCAAGCCCCTAGTTTTGCCCATACAAAAACGGGGTCTTGCACAAAACCCGGGTTTTGTGCACGTATTTCTGCGCAAATCCCTGGTTTTTCGCAGACTACGAAAAAACCCGGGTTTTGCGCAGAAATACGTCGTGTAGTTCATGCATGGCATACTGGTTGTAAATCGGGATTACTTTTATAAGGCCGTGAATAGCAGGAATATCAGTGATCTTGTTGTGACTGTCGTTTCTATGCAAACTATTAGGCATTGGTTTTATTATTGTTTATATTGTTTAATGAATCATTGAATGGTTCAATGGGCCGTGAGACACATTTTGCAATTGTTCCTGATGTGTGTTGAGTGAGTGTAAATATTAGGCCCTATATTATGCTGATTAACTTGTAGGCTACTTAAAATTAAAGTTAGGGTGGGGTGGCACTCATATTAAAATGTGTTTTTTTTATGACAAAACGTGTATGGAAACTTGACTTTCTACGGAGTTAAACACCCGAATTTTCGATGTTTAGTCAATTGTCAATATTGGAGTGGGAGGAATGGGTATAGGGGAATATCACTGGGGTTAAATATCCTCAGAGTCCAAAATATTCGCAAAATTGAAATGGGTGTTGTCTGAGAGGGGCACTTGCCTGCTTGTTGGATGATTTACCCCCCCCCCCCCCCTCTCCTCAGCTACACATTCGCGCAGTATACTGCGCTCACTATATCAGTTGCTACGTCATCGAAAACCGACGGCGCATGCGTTTGGAGAGGGACTTAGGATTAGCATTTTTTAGCACTCAGGGGGGTTAGGGTTAGTATAACTGTTGTAAAAAATAGGGGAGTCTCTGTATTATTCGTACAACTCATTGTAATAAGAGTCCCTTCTCATTCATTGTAAAAATAAGAGGGAGTCCCTGTAATTCGCCTAATTGTTAGAGAAGGGGTCCTCTGTCCTGTAATTTGTACAGCTATTGTTGAAGAGAAGAGGGGTTATCTGTGTAATTCGTACAATATTGAAGAGGGGTCTAAGTGCGGGAGTCGATCGAGTCCCTGTAATTCGTACAACTATTGTAATAAGACATGAGAGGCAGGGGAAAAGGGAGTCCCTAATACATGTAGGGCAGAAATCCCGGTGGGGGATATCCCTCCCCTCCCCTTTTTTAACCTGGGGTGGGGGTGGTCAATGTGATCATCCCCCCTGATTTTTCAAATCGGCCTAGTGTATGTGATGGCAACAGGCAAAATGAATAAAGTGATTGTTTTCAATAAATGGTCGAAAGTACACACCAAATCGTACCAACGATTCGAAAACAGCTTTTCCCAGCACTCTCTGTAAATGTCATGGACGTATGGGATAACTCAAGTTAGAGCCGATTGTTTGACCCCTCCTACTTTGCATGTATCGTTTATGGGGAGCGCATCGTGTATATCCTCCAGCACGCGGTATCATAAACTCAAAACGGCCCCATGGGGAATTGTCCGAACAATTCCCTGTAAACTTCAATTAATTCGAATACCAACAGCAGACGACATAGATAATCCTTACGGGGCTTACCCGTAAGCTGTAGGATTTCTATGGCAGACGATACAAACAGCGCCACCAACAATGGGACACCAGCTTCAGATCGGCAAGTTGAATGGCACTGTCCTGAGTATTGTTGCGCAAAACCCGGGTTTTGTCCAGTTAGTTTCTACTCAAAACCCGGGTTTTTCGCCACCTGGTTTCTGGACGCGATACCGGGACTACATTAACAATACACTCAACTTTAAAAAAAATGAAACACCGGATTCTACTGTCGCTCTGTGTACAAATTTCTGTCCACTTAGGTTCCCCAATTACTCTTTCAATTGGACTGACATTAGGCTCGCAACTCCACAGTGCACTGATGAAGCGAGGTTGATCTCATTCAATTGGAAAATCCTCCACAATATTTATCCCACCAAAGTACTTCTATGTAAGATGGGTAACGTAGACAATAATATTTGTCACACATGCAACGTAATTGACTATCGACCATTTCTTTTTCAAATGTAAGGCCAAAAAAAAAAAGAAGTTTGTCTCAGATGACATGAGAGACTGAAAATCTAATGCGGTCTGCGGATTTTTTTATTATTTTTTTTTTCAATTTAGACCTGATCGTCATTTGTTTGGTCAAAAAGTTGGATTTTGCAAGATTATTTTGAGAAAATTGAAAAAGAAAAAAAAATTGGAAAAAAAATTGAAAAAAAATTGGAAAAAAAAAAAAAATTGAAAAAAAAAAAAATAAATCCACTAAAAAAAAAGCTTACGCGGGCGGTTTCGGGAATGCGCGCGGGTCATCTGAGACAAACTTTTTTTTTGTTGGCCTAATAGAGTTAAACAGCTATGGTCTACGCTAGTCAAGTCATCTCACTGTAATTACTATGTCATGTATATAAATTATGTCGTGATATTAAAATGTGTGTCTTAAAGGTAGATGTTCCGATTTTCAACTTGAAGTTTTCTATTCTACATGAAAGGTCATCCTTAAAAACGTCGTGTCCCAAAATTTGAGATGCATAGCTATTATGGTTCTTATTTTAGACGCACAAGATGCTGTGAACTGTACCCATTGAGTAGTACACAAACTATATCGGTGGTAACCACCATTCGCGGTAATTCAACGCTATTTCGTCGATTTCTCTGTCATTATACCGAATTAGGTATGATGATGAGAAAAATACGAGCTTTCATATGATATGAAAATCTCCGTATGTTTGAAATAATTCTGTGTTACGAAAATGTGATCGGGTCATCTACCTTTAAATATTATAACTCAATATTTTTAATCGATTGTCACATTGTACATACTTGCTATTATTATATTATTTTGTAAATATTGATGTTATTGTATAAATATATTGTGTATCATAGAATAAAGAATTAAAATATATATATATATATATTACAAAGGAAACTATCCAAATTCCCTATACTTTTTCATTACACCCACATGAATTGGGCATATGCAGACAAAGTTCAATTCATTTCATCATTACTTGGTATTATTGTTGAGCTAATGTGACTCTTGAATTATATTGCGAGGTGGATTACCCTTCTACAGTCGTATGATTTTGACATTAAGTATCGCCCAGGGAAATATTTATGAGAATGCAGATGGCGTAAGCAGACGGCAATATTCTGCATTACATTCCAGTTGCCTGTAAGGTTTGAGCCCAAGTTTGATCCATCCAACACCATTTACCGCATGCTGGGGGACCTTGAGTGTGGCAGCGGTGGAACTAGAAACAAGCCTGAGGGGCTGCAGTATTGCCACATGACTATTTCCACACGTGGTGATTTTCCGCAGATTTGGGCTATTTTAAAACTAAAATCTGCTCTTTGGATAATATAATGTGATTTTTTTTCCTCGAAATTTGAACATTTGTTTTTATAAAATATGATATAGCACTAGTTTTTTTTATGACAAATTGAAATTAAAAGTTGGAATTTGTTATCACAAGAACATTTTCAAAAGTAGTATATATGGCTTCTAGTTACACCAACACCAAAGAGCCTTGAGCTATGCTTAGGATAGCGGTGGAAATGGTAGCGCCGTGTTGGCAAGACACAATTGGTGTAAAATAAATCAGATAAATGGTGTAGGAGGGGATAATTTATTACCCTGGATATGTCATCAAAGACGTGGTCAAGAAAGTTGGATTTTATACAGGGCACAGAACCGTAATGTGAGCCCACGGCTGATGAACTGCTGCTTAATGAGAACCAAATGACCCTTATTGGGGCTGATTATGATTTTCACGGTCCGTCTCCACAGAAGGGTACTAAAATCTCAACGCTTAGTGCAGCAAAACTTAAACAAAGATCAACAAAAGAGACACCTTTTCAGAAACAGTCAATCTGAAGTAAAGGACTTTTAAGTCCTTTACTTCGCTCCTACGCAAGCCTATATACCTATGAAGGAGCTTGTTGCAGCTACCGAGCATGGCATTAAAAACCTTTGTGAAGGTGAAGCGAATTTGGTGCGTTGTGATATACAAAGAACTTTAAAGAAAGCTAAAGTGCCTCAATCTAATATCTCTCGTGATGAAATGGACGCAGTCATTATCAAATCTGAAGAATCCTCCCAGCTGACAAGGGACGGTCAACTGTGGTTTTGGACAAAGACAACTACGTAGAAAGAATGGATAACCTTTTATCTGAGGATGGCACATATCAAGTTTTGAAGAAAGATCCAACCCTGTCTCTAGAACGCAAGATAGGGAAAGCTATCAAAGAATTGAAGGATCAAAACAAGCTTGATAAAAAGAAAGCTTCTTATCTCACGCCCAAACACTCTACCTCCAAGAATATGGACTCCCTAAGATCCACAAAGAAAACATGCTTTTGCGGCCTATTGTCAGCTCTATTAGCTCACCGTGCTACAACTTAGCGAAGCACCTTGCAAATATATTAGAACCCCTTGCGGGTAAGGGAACATCATACATCAAAAACTCTAAACATTTTGTAGAAAGAGCCAAACAGATATCTATACGTCCTGAAGATATACTGGTAAGCTTTGATGTCAAATTTCTATTTACGAATGTACCTATTGATGAAGCTTGTCGCATTATTAGTGATCTCCTACAGAACGACGGCACTCTTGAATCTCGAACTCAGTTGTCATGCGAAGAGATTGTTGAGCTTATGAAACTCTGCCTTACTTCCACCTACTTCAAATGGCAAGGCAAATTCTATGAACATGCTGGCATTTTTAAGACCTAAATTCCCTCAATATTTCCATGATGTTTACACATTCCAATGAAAAATCAAATAACAATGATTATTATAGTAAGTAATTTAAAACACATTTTGAAAGCATTTTTACAGTTTTGTTGTTGTTCCAGAACAAAATACACCCTAAATAAGCTAATTTCTGATTTGTGTGCAGGCCTAAGTCTAGGCTCACGATTTACTATTCAAACTGAGCCAGTTTCTTATTTATCGATGCGTTAACATTTCTTTTGGGTATATTGCGATGTAACACAGATGCAAAACTGCAGCAGTCACCCCACTTTAAATTTAAAAGAGAGCCATCTACGGGTACCTCATCGATTACCGGTAGTGCAATGGGAGGATGCATGCGCAGGTTGGACAGTCGGCCGTATTGTTCCGATGGATCAATACGCCACACACACGCTACATGTTATACTCTCCCCCGAGTTGAAATGTAAAATGTGAAAATGAAATTGTGACTTTACCTTACATGTTGGATTGTCACTTCTTTAATATCCAACTGATCCTAGCGTGCAATATCTCATATGAAACTAGATTAATTTATCAACAACTTTATGATTTAATATTTTAGGTAGGATAAATATTTTATAAGTTTAAAGTCCATTTGTTACCTGTATAGTTACTTTTTTATGACTGTATACCCCCCTGATGTAGTAAAAGTATACATTTTCTGAAGGAAAATTGCATGAGGAAACCAAATATGCCATTGAAATTATAGTACGACCAAGGACTAAAATGGTATGATTCACAATCTTCGGAAATATATAAGAGGTTTTTTTAATTCTGAGTCAAAAAGAAGTTGTACGGATTTGAATATTTTTTCCTGAAAAAGAAAAAGAAAATTGACCTTAAACTCAAGCTATATTTTGACAATAATTTTCTTCCGATCATCTGAAAAAAAGAATGACTGGAATCGATCATTCCTATCCAGAATTATAGCTATTTTACTAAAATAACCCTTTTTTTAGCTGTCCACCGATACGTTAAACAGAACAAAGTAAAGAAAATGTTTAAAACTCATCATTATCATATCAGGAAGTAATTGTTTTATTCCTCATAATGCAAATTCATAGAATCTGTAAAAAGAGAACGTTAAAGTCTTTTTGTAGTCACTGATGATATGTTTTAGGCACACCATTCCCACCTGTGTTTGAAACTCCCAGGCTTTAATCTTATTTGAATATGAATGATTGTGTGTACATTTTGCTGCCCACTTAGAGTGGGTAGATATCAAGAGAATTAAGCATTCCATGGACAGCTAAACATAGGGGTTCTTTTATCAAAATAGGCATAGCTCCTGATATAATTAATCGATTTCAATGATTTCTTTTGTCATATGAACGGAATAAGTTGCTCATTGAATACGTGTCTCATTGGTTTGTCAAATTTGTAAGGTCTATTTTTAAACAAATATTCATTCCCGTACAACTTCTTTTTGACTCACCCTGTATAATTGTCAAATGTTACTACGTCGGTAAGGTAATTATACCGGCTAGTGAATATCTCCAATTTTTATTTTTATATATTTTTAGAATTTTCATAAATATTTGTTAAGGATATACCCTTCCCTGATCTAAACTACATTTCTGAATTCCTCTAATTACAAGCTTTCCAAAAATGTAGGCTATACTTTTCCTATCATAGGTTGAAAACTTTTTCTGTTATAGTCACTTTTTATAAATCCGGTAAATTGAGGCTGATTAGTCATGTTGACTGCGTAGCGATATAGGAAGAAAGTTGATGATCATGGTCTTATCCATAATTAATTAGTTGTTACAAATAGTTGCAAAGTCTGTTGAACCACATACTTAAAGACTACTAAACATCCTAAAAATGGGACCAGAATGGTGTTTGTAACATTAGGGGATGACTAGTTATTGTAAAAAGAACAAAGCATGGGATTATCCACATTGAGTTTGTACAGGCGGCATCCCTTCCGGCACCACCCCTGGTCCCCAAACTTCAAACAGCTGTATCTCCCCTCTGTATTAACTATACCAATGCCATTTTGCAGGCAGATAGCTTGTTATAAGGGCTTTAAAATTATACCAAATTTGTTGAGATAGCTTTTGTGGTAATAAAAATATATAAGGAATATGACAGCATGAAACTAAAAAGTGTAACAGCACCGCCCTATTGGGAGGCGAGCTCATAACGTGACCATAAACAGTCTACTTACGGGGACATCAATATTGATCTTGTCTCGTTATGTTTGCATTTTGAATTGCACTTTTACGAAACAGGATGTTGAGGTAAAACACCTTTGGGACAGCACAAATGTATGGAGAAAGGTAACAAACCTTTTGAACAACGTAGATTTATGGTGAAAGGTAATACACTTTTGGGCCAAAAATAATAAAGGTCTAAATTTTATTGTCATCGCAGCCAACCGGCTGAATTGTAACAGCATTACAAATCAAATACATTAATAACCAATGCAACGTCCAGGCAGCAGCTAAATCAGCGCCAAGTTGCGACATAAACCAACATGAACACACATACACAACCCCTATATAGTAACCCCCTAATAGGCAATGTAGACTAAGTACCTTGCCCAAGGACACAAACACATTGGCACCAGCGGGCTAGAACTCACAACCTTATGATTAGGAGACCGGCAACTACTCCACTGGACCACATGTGCTCTACTACTATCGAAGTTAATAGGAAGGAAGCAGAACTTTTTGAATGACTTTCGTATATCATATATTAACACTTTCCACGCAGCGGTCCTCTGCAGACGACAGTTCCACAATATGTCACAACAATTTTCAAAAAAGGTTAAAACTATTGACATGACTTTCATCATCATATTTGGAATGAACGTGAGAAATTCATTAAAATAAGTACAAAGATGCCTAATAATGGTTTAGGAGAAGTTGAGAAAGACTTTGAAAGTTGGGAAAGGTTTCTGAAAAAAATCTGTTATGTATGGTAGGCAATTTTCGAAATGTTTCAAAAATGCCAAACAAATCGGTAGTTCTGGCCCGTACAACCGGTTTTCTTTTCTTGGCCTTATGTAGAACACTCGAAGCGTCACTTTAGACCCGTTTGAAGTGGCGTGCTTGTCCGCCACACACGTTATGAATGGAGAGGGCGCTGCGAGTTAAGACATGATACCCAGACGACGCTGGCCACGCGTCTCGGACGACCCAATATGGCAACGGGAGTGCACCATTTTGAAATATTTTTAACAGTCATCGCCAGGTTAACGACAGAAATATTTTTTTTAAAAAGTATTTACAATGGAGTTGGTTAGCTAACTCCAACGGGTTTGGATTGGAAAAAAACCTCTTTTCTTATTATGATGAATTTGTCAAAATGGTAAGATTAACATTCGCGATTACGTGTTATTCCAATACGAATTCAAAATTATTTAGATTTCGCGTGGCCACCGTCGTCTGATGAAACCACACACGTATTACTGATGAGTTGGATCATTATATATTACTTTGGAGATTTTATCCTTGCCTTAGCAGCTCGATCACGATGAGATAATAATATTAAAAAAATGTTGCCGACTTTGTATCTCTGCATGCTATGTACAATTATGTGCTTAACACTTAGATGAACTTTTAAATAATAAGGTTCCTCCACTTCTGATTCCCCTAAAGTTCTGATTGCCATATTTACAACAAACCAGAAAGTTGGTCACGTTTTGCAACTTAAGTGATCTAATCTATGTAGTAAACATGTGTACCTCTGTCACGTTTACAAAGCCAGAATTCTCTTATGAATTGATCCACTTTTTAATAATAGCTATCCTCCTGTTAATCACCTATCCCGTACGTACCTACCCAATATTGTTTTATCAGTACATATAGCCTAGTTATACATAATTTACACGACAGAAAGCATCTCGGTGCTGAATATTTAACACACCCGAGTTAAATCAAGGTTGATAATTAAGTCTTGTTCTTTGTATAACCCACATTCTGCATAATGGATCAGCATCCGTGAGACCACAACATAGTACGATACTTCGGTCGTTGTAAAAATTAGTTTACGTGTTTCATACGTTATCAGGTTTCGGGGGAAAAAAGGTCTAGCAAATGTGTGCCTCTCTTATCCACGCGGCTATATTATTTATACTATAGGCTTACAAAACAGATTTTTCAGAAACTTTTCCCAATTTTTAAAGTCAATCTCAAGGAATATTGAACCAATACTAGGCATGTTTGTACTTATTTAAAAGCATTTCTCATGGTGATTCCAAATATAGTAATGAAATTAAATAGTGTTGACATTTTCGAAATATTTGTGAAATGTATGATTGTCGTCTGCTTAAGCCTACCGCGTGAAAAATGTTAAGGAACCAATCCGAAAGACTGACCTTTCCAAAATGTCACTCCAACAAAGTCAAATTGGAGTTAATGTTATAATTTTCATGAGCTTCGCGCGCAAAAGTTTCCCGAAGTAACAGGTTGTTTTAAGCATTTCTTTTCTATTTCTTTCTTTTTTGTCTGAAAATCGCAAAATGTCGGTCTCCACCTCCAAATGCTTAGTACGCTACACTGTTAGCGTATGTTAACACTTTCAACGCGGCTATTATTTTTACCATACACAACACAGATTTTTTAGAAACCTGTCCCAATTTTTAAAGTCTATCTCAAGAATTACTGAACCAATACTAGGCATGTTTCAACTTATTTCAATGTATTTCTCATGGTTATTCCAAATATGGTAATGAAATTCAATAATTTTGACATTTTTGAAACATTTTGTGAAATTTTGGAATGTCGTCTGCAGCTGCCTGCCGCGTGGAAAGTTTTAAGTCCCATAAGACATCATTTTGACTATGATACATCATTTCGATGAATTTCTGCTCATGACTAATTTGTAAAAGAATGCCTACGTCATTTTATAATGCGTTTAGTCGGAAGAACATGTAAAAACGTTTGAATATCGAATACCCTTAATTTGAACGTTCTCTGAGTGTTTATACGTCGTTTTCCAAAAGTCACCACTTAAAACTGCTCCAAACATTCATATTGTCCGGAAGATTTGTAACCTTTCTCCATAAATTCATGTTTTCCCAAAGGTTTGTGACCTTTTTCCATCAATTCATGTTGTCCAAAAGGTTAGTTATATACATTTCTCCTTAAATTCATGTTGTCCGAAAGATTTGTAACTTTTCTCCCTAAATTCATGTTGTCCCAAAGGTTTGTTATCTTTTTCCATAAATTCACGTTGTTCCCAAAGGTTTGTTACCTTTTTCAATAAATTCACGTTGTTCCAAAAGGTTAGTTACCTTTCTTCATAAATTCATGGTGTCCCGAAGGTTTGTTACCTTTTTCCATAAATTCACGTTGTTCCCAAAGGTTTGTTATCTTTTATGCCCGGCAAAAAGCCCACGATGCAATGATAAGTCGTAAATGACGTGACTAACATAAATCGACAAAATGATGTGTGTGCGAACGAAATATATATCTAGAATTGTTTTAAAAAGTAGAGTTATTCGTTACATTTAAATCAGAATTACATTCCATTACAGTAAATACACAACTTTTGGTCGAGTATACTCAACAAGAGGTTTCTGCACAGTATCGATGGCGACATGTTGATATTAGTTATCGAGCAGACGGTAAATGTGAAAGTATTACCCCGAATATTCTTTTATCTCACCGTTTTAGTTACTGAAACACCGCCAGATACAACTTTGTGAGCAAAACAATCTTTCACCAACATAAACTAGCGCAATCCACACGCGGATTATTAAAGACACGGGTTGTAAACACGTTTTTGTGTGTGTGGATGACTCGGAGTCATCCACTGATGCCAAAACACATTCGGCTAATCGGAAACATTCGGAACCGATAGAATATTTTCGGATTTGAAATGTTCTATTGTACTTTTGTTTGTTATGAATGTCACGATTGATTATTACTCAGTACTTTCGTGATATGAAAAAATGCATTCATCAAGGATTCAACAGTGTTGGCTTATTGAAAAGAGAATGATTGAGTAACCACCCGCGCAAATGAAAATCTCAGATAATGCACAAACTTGATTGTAATTCGCTGGCGTAAGTACTCACGCAATCAAAACGAATCCAGTAAGTAAATGCTACAATACTACGTTGATCGCTAAAATACGATCCTACCTCACTGCACACAGTTAGATCGAAGTATTATTATAAAAAGAAATAAAACAAATCAACATAAGGCTGATGAGGTTCCACACGGTATAAAATCCAAACAAAGATACCACTATCCCATCACCAACCGCGAAAGACGTGAACCGCGTATTGTAATTGTGAAGATACAATTCCCTTTCTTGAAGTTTAAAGCAAATTCTAAATCGGTGGTATGAAACAAGAAAATCGATTCAAGGAAATAATGTATAACCCGATTGACTGTTTACGTAACAATTGGCCTTTACAGATCCCACTTATGAGACTACAGTGTAGCTGTAGGGTCTTTCCATAGTTCGATGGAACGGAATAAACAGCTCATTCATTTTTGCATTGAAATTGCAAAAGAAGAAGAAAAACCCATGATTAAACATTCAATATATAAATACAAATAACGACAATCTTGCAAATTTAATGTAGTAAATAAACAGAAAAAGGTTATCGCGCTCGCAGGATTCAAACCCCTGACCTCGTGGTTGTGAAACGTACGCTTTACCGTGTGAGCTAATGAAGGCGACACATACACATGAATGAAAATAAAATTACATATGGTTCAAAATTCAACTATCCCCTAAATTGGAGGCTAAAAATGCTTTTTATCTCTATTATTGTGAGTTTTTAACATAGGGTCTCGCCAAAAATTGATATGTTTAAAAAGATCTGATTTCATTATAATGCATAATACATGTACGACTTTGCAAAACGATTCTCGACACTGATTTTTTTCGTACCGTACATACATTTCACCATCCATAAGTATAGACACTCGGAGACTCAGGTACGCAGGGAGTCTTAGCGGATTGGTATTAGGGACGAAGCCTTATTTAGATTCAAAATATATGTTAACTGTTTTATTAAAATAAGCATAAGCGCTTTAAACTTTAAAATGACTTAAAATGGATTATAACTATTTATAAATCCATTTAAAGATTTATTTTATATCTAAAAGGATTGTGATTAAACTGCAACAGTTTTCATCTTTAACAATTCCCAGGCAGTTTTTACGTATAGAAAACCGATTTTTCAGACACCTTTCGCAATTTTCAAAGTCTAATACAAGGATTACTGAACCTATACTAGGCATGTTTGTACTTATGTCAATGCATTTTTCTTGGTGATCCCAAATCTGGTAATGAACTGTAATAATTTTGACATTTTTGAAATATTTTGTGAAGTTTTGGAATGTCTTCTGCAGACGCCTGCCGCTTGGAAAGTGTTAATACCAGTCCGCGGAGACTTCAAACTGAATCAAAGGAATTAAAGAGAGATCTATAAACAAGCAATACTTATTCTTAGCATTGCAATTAGTGTAACAGATCGGGGTATAGGATTTAAACACCGGATCCTCCTGGCAGCCGCGTTTCCCCAGTCGAGGTTCCAAAAGTTAAGGCCCGAACGGATGGCAAGGAAACCTCTACCAAGGACAACAACTACTTGAGGGTGGGTTCGCTGCTCAACCAAAAGATCTAAAAGAACATCTATCGTGAATATTTGATAACAAATAAATGACAAAGTGAAAGAAAACATGGCAACAGAATTCATATTAAGTCGCATATTAAACTTTAATTTGGCCTAAACGTCAACACTTCTCCTCTGTTTCACAAACAAAATATTGCAGATTGAAACTGGAATTATGGCCTAAGATTTCCAACATTACGTTTCTCAAAATATTGCACTCCGAATAAAAACACATCAAGTAATTTTGAGTCATCACAATCAATTAATTAATTATTCCATCTCATTACTCAGAGAAACATCCAAATATTCATGAATTCCAATCCATTATTCTGAAACACATTTATTCACAAAATTCATAAAATTCCAACCCAAATATATCGTCTTTCACACATTCACACTAAGTTCCCTAACATAAAAGAGGAGCTTTGATAAAACTCACATCACACTTGCATCAATTTATTGACAAAGATTTATATCGGTTAAAAAAAACCTCTCGCTCTGCGCAGATTAACGATTCGTTTTCGGCATTTTTCGCACTAACGAATCCCCAGCCAAACACATCCCCGGGATGGTTTACACTTTTCAATGTAAACATTGATAAAGATTATACCGGGACTCCAAATCTCGCTCAGCGCAGATAACAATTCGCTTTCGCGTGAGTTTTAAAAACGTCTAACGAATTCCGACCTAAATCTCCTACACACCTACCACTTTTCAATTATAAAAGTGCAAAACGGTTAATTTGCAATTACACGTCCTCAAAAAAGCTAGGACCTAAAAGTGTGACATGTACAATACTAAAAAATTGACAACAAGAAAATACCATGTGGTTTCCAAAATTCGGGAAGAAAACCCCATATTCATTTGACATTATACATTTTGTGTGACCTTCAAATTCATTACTAATTATTAAAACCTAGACATAAAAGATGACTCATTAGAAGTAAAAGGTACTGATGCATGAAATCATTCTAACATGTGCAGTTGAAAATGCAACTCACCCGAAAGCTGATGTTGTCTGCGTGAATTTGCCCCAAGACTGATGCATGCCAGGCCTATGACTCTCATGTCTGCCCATTGTTGAGATTTGGTTTCAGTATAGCGCACTCTATCAGTCCTTCACCCGGAAGTTACAGCGTAAACTGTCAAAAATTCGTGATCGTGATCGTCGCAATCCGGCGTCCTACCTCTGATCTGATTACAATATTCATAAAATGCAAATAACGCCACGCCCTCCTCTGTCTCTGCCAGACGAAGCCATCCACAATTTTAAAAAATCGTATTTTGTTCTACGTAAATTAATTTCAAATAACCAATTTTGAATGTTTCGTGTCGTATAAGAACAAAATTCTGCCATCAAAGCAAATCAGTTCTACTCTAAATCACAATCAGCTTTTTTTTAACCATTGATGTACTATTTTTGGGCCACAAATATTGTTTTGAGACGATAAAATCAACCACGTCTTAGGTCTGGTTTGCTACGACCATGATAGTGCGCCCCCTACAAAACCTTCACCCGTGAATTTGGTTTTAGTAGGCGAAATTTTGTCTGAGGAGTGACCCCTCCCATAATTCTAGACTCCCTGTGCATGCTAAAGCAACACAACGTGGTCTCATATTGCAACATGCCACATCTACAATGATTTAAATGACAGTACAAAAAATACCAAGAACTATAGAGGGCAGCAACAAGCTTTTATCAGCAGTCCAGATGGATGATGCTCATATTAAAACATATTAGATTTAGGAAATAGCTGTTTGTTACAATAGTATACCATCCCGTAATATATCGTCAGCTTGATAAAATAATTGACCAAGTAATTTGTTTACCAAATTGAGATGTTTGCCAAAATCAGCTCTTTACCATGGGAGGCCACCTATGGTTTAAGTGCCTAGTCAATATTCATCTCTAAATCGTGCTACCAAATCAAAAACGATTATTGCATGTCACGCGTGTCAAATAGTGTGATTTAGGCAGTTTTGAGACTAACTATTTAGACAGTGAAAGTGTTTTATAAGTTTAGAAAGATGATTCTAGTGCCAGAGTCTGGATGTAAAAAAGGTAGAGTACTACAGTGAATTTCTAAGAACTTTTATAATGTTAGAATTAGCATAGTCAAATTGCCTAAGTTAGTTTGTTGTAAAAGTGCCAAGTAAAATAAACAATCTGCCTAAGTTACAACGGTATATATATTGTTAATGTCATTTTCGTTGGTTACGTAATACGATTGACACATGACAACATAGCCATAATTTTGTATTGTATCAACATGTTATTATGCTTTAAATTGTTAATAAATGTAACAAAGAAACAAAACTAGAATGTATTTTTATAATTTATCTCAAAAGTAGTAAATATGACTTAGGCAATTATTATATTAAGCTGACGATATTACGGATATTGCAAATCAGTCAAATTTGTTGTTATATTTTCATGTCATTCAGATGATCAAAAGTAGAGCATCAACTCTGGGAATTACCGTCTATGTAGTCCTGTAGGGTGCATTACACTAAATGGGATATCACCTACCCTTAAGAAGGTTTGCTAAACTACAATCGGAAAGTATGCGTGACAAAATCCTACATTTAAAGTCTTGATAGGAAGAACAATTGTGCACCACCATGCACACTGGCTATAACATGGGCATGTCATCTAGGTAGTTTTGAGAGATCTTTCAAATTTGTCTTTTTTTACTGGAAACGAGGGCAATTACGGTGACGTTTCCTAGCTCGTCGGACATGTAGTGTCTTCTAGCCGGTCGTTTGGAAAATCGAGCAGGCTACCCTTAACTGTTTTCACTTTTTGGTGAGAAAAAGTAATCATCTTCAAGCAAAATTCACTCTAAAAGGTCCCGTTTTAAAATGTACTGGTCTAAAAAAGGGGTTTTAGCACTAATTGTGAACATATTCCTATGAGCCTCTGCACCGTGTTTATTGGCAATCTGTCGGTACCCCATGAAACACAAATGACTGTTACAGTGTTCTAGACCATTTCAAATCCGAAAATATTCGATCGGTTCCGATGCTTTCCGATTATCCGAGTTGCTTTTGGATGACTTATGAGTTATCCACAGGAAAAACAAACGTCTATTCACTCGGTGACTTTAATAACCCGTGTGTGGATTGCGCAGGTGTTCGTGAGAGGTTGTCTTCCTCACAATGTTGTATTTTGCGGTGCAATTTCGCCATTTTTTACCAAAAACTGATTATTTTTTAAAATGATATATTGCATATGGTTTAATTAAAGTGTTTTTGTTAAAATACATCATACACACTGTCTAAATCTTCTTTTTCATATTTCCTTTGTCCTCTGTTAATTTTATTCTAGGACGTTGACCAATTTTTTGTAAATATCTTGTTTCTAAAGTTTTTCGATCTCGATTTGAGATGGTCTATAGGTCGAGAGCCACTGTCGGTTCATTTGACCAAAGGAATCATGGAATTATGACGCTCAAAAGTACACAGATGAAAAAATTTCGCACGCTACTCGCGCATATTTCTTCCCAAAATGCAGTATTGTTTGGTACAAGTTTGTTTAGAGCCAAAATGAATGAAGCTCAATCGTGCACAACATAGTTGTAAAGTCGAAAGTTTTCGCGCGCTGTGCGCGCATTTCTTGACTCACAAAAGTTGTTGGTTCATTTCAATTTCTAGCCCCCCATATGAATAACCTAGCTACGCCACTGAAATATTGAACAGTTCAGAAGTATGAAGAATTGTCATGATTAGTGCAAAATTCACCCCCATTGAAAACTACAACACTCTCGTCATGGCTAAGCCGAGAGCCTCGTTTTCAGTTCCTTCTTCGACACCAAACAGAGCGGGAAGATATTATTTTAGAGATAGTAATGGAGAGGAGAGGGGCATTGTAGGGGAAGCATTTTAGATGGCACAGTGAGTGGGTGGTCTGAATACTGAAGTATCTACACCTGGTTTCTTTAAAGGCATATTATGTGATCTTTTCCAGCAGGGGGCACCCTCTATTCATGATTTATTTTAGAAAAAAGATTTTCTTTCAGATTTACATTTCTAATCATAAACCATAAATATATTCTGAGTTACAGAGCGATACGATTTCTAATTACTTCAAAATCATGGTTTTAGAGTGGATTTAGAGTGAAAAATAAACTGTCTTGCTAGCAGGACAATTTATGTTTACTCTTTAAACCATGATTTTGAAGTAATTAGGAATCGTATCGCTCTGTAGAAAATCTACTTCCTAAAAAAAAAATCAAGAATAGAGGGTGCCCCCTGGAACAGATCACGTAATATGCCTTTAACACTGTTTTTATCCATATAGCATGCAATGTATCCTTTATAGTTTTCCCATGAGGACGCCTAGGACTGATAAACAGGTGTTTCGCAGAGATTGAATTTGCTTCAAATAGCATTTGTAAGGGGATAAGTGTAATTAGGTTCAAGATTCTGGACAAGTATCGTCCGATACCGGAACACCCAGTATCAATCGATACTGGTACAATGTTAGTGTTCCAGTATCGGACGATACTGGAACATATGAAATGTTCTAGTATCGGGCGATACTGGAACACAATTATGTACCAGTATCGTTTAATACCGGGATAAATCACTACTGGTTGCACGTGTACCAGTATCGCCCGATACTGGAACATAAAAACGACTGATACTGGAACACAATTTGGTGTTCCAAAATCTTACTGGAACAGTAAAATCATACCAGTATCGAGCGATACCGGCAACTTTTATGTTCCTGTATCTGGGACATGAAGTACTCTTTTTCCCATTTTTAAGCGCTAACAAGACATATTAATGATTATTCTCTCATCTGCAGGATAAGATTCTTAAGTTATCCTAGCTCCACTGTGCCCTGGCCTACTTTGCTTGATTATATAAAAAGTTCTGCAGTAGATTCTCTAATCACCATTATATCTATTCTTAGCATATGCAATGTTTGTAGTCTGTTAGCTTAAATTATGGCTATGAGACTAAACAATTTCCATGTTAAATCTATTAATCTGCTGTCCCATATCTCAGTATATCGAGGCCTAGTGAAATCAAGGGGTTCTTACTAATACTAGGTTGATCACCTGGTAATTATAGCAAAGAATGACATGGTACATTTAGCTTTGTTAACACTTTCCACGCGGCAGGTGTCTGCAGATGACATTCCAAAATTTCACAAAATGTTTCAAAAATATCATAATTATTGAACTTCATTACCATATTCGGAATCACCATGAGAAATGCATTGAAATAAGTACAAACATGCCTAGTATTGGTTCAGTAATCCTTGCAAAAGACTTTGAAATTTGGGAAAGGTTTCTGAAGAATCTGTTTTGTATAATGGCAAAACCAATAGCCGCGTGGCCCACTCTGTAGCCAATACCTGCGAGAAATTGTTCACTGAGAAATTCAAAAACTTCATTTACATTTGTCTGCAATGGATCACTTTCCCGTTTAGCGCAAAAGACCATTACCTTCTATTTGACTCCCTCCAGGAGGCCAAAATGAGGAAAGGTTTTCTTTAAGTCTCAGATACTAGTATCGTTCAATTCTGGAAAATAAATGTACGATTTTACTGTTCTAGTATCGGTCGATACTGGAACACCAAAATGTTTACCAGTATCGACCGATACTGGAACATTTTTATGTTCCAGTATCGGGCGATACTGGTACATGTGATACCAGTGAGATTTGTCCAAGTATTGAGCGATACTGGTACATAATTATACTGACTTTGTACCAATATCGGACGATACTAGTACAGTCCAGAATCTGAGACCTAAAGTACAATTTTCCCCAAAATGATATCTCTGGCTGCTTCCGGCACTCCTCTGGCTTCAAGTGACTCCAGGATGCGATATAATTTAAAACAACATTTGAATATAGGGAGAAACTTATTTATCCTACCATCACGACGATTCTCGCGTTCCTATTGGATAAGCGCCTGAATTTGGTGACTAGATATATTCCGTATCCGACCCCCGTATCCCGTATCCGGTCAGTAACAAACTGCGCATGCGTTGTAGTAGGGTGCGCCCTCGTCCCGATACAGAATCCTCGGCTAGATATAATCTGTATCCGACCAAACCTCACCTAATAACTAATAGTATACTATGGTGTGTGTAATATATTTTTACTTCAGTTTAAAACTTTTAATATTTCACCAATCTCCACATGATAAAATTATATAACATATAACCTTCTGGCAGAGGTGTTTTTTGTTGTTGTAATTTACTTATATGAATAACTTGACGGAATAAAGCGTAGTATACATGATTAGACTAATTGATATATAATGTACATAGATATGTACAGTGTATAAACACTGCACAAAAAGAAATACACTTTTTCGAGGCGTCCTACGTTTAATTCTTAGGACTCTTATTAAATTCGAAAAATGAAAAAGAACAGGCATTTCCTCCCGCGCGTTTTGACACCTCATTTGTTACAATAGCACCAATATTGATGAAGCGGTGGCCATTTGAATATAAAATTATGCAGTTTCCATTGTTCGCATATTGATAATACACCAATTTGTTCAATGATCATTATAACATGCTTGGATGTTTGCCAGAGACGGTCAAATCTTTCATTTTAGTAATGTAATCAAACTCAAAATGAATTATTTTAAACATTAAAAAGTTCATTATGTTTACAACATAAAGTTGTTAATGTATACACGCTTAAAAATGTTCATATTTCTATACAAGTTTTTAATGTTTTAACGTGTTTAATGTTCAATGTATAACATTAGGCCTACATCGTGCTGCACACATCAATTTGACAAATATTCAAGTAAAATACAAGATACGTGTAAAAGGATGAGAAGGACTTACATGCCAAAGAATGATACAGACACTGTCAATAAACAAGCTGAAAGTGATATGGAGAAAAAGACATCTGGATCTCCTTAAATCGGATATTGGCCACTGGTCGGGATGCGCGACTTTATTGTATGTTTCGACGTCCTCTTCGTTGCGTCCCGAGTTCAAACAACAGAATCCACAGCAGAGTTTTATAACGAGATATAAGAAAATTCTTCAAATACCTACACTGTAAAAAGAAACGTTTATATTTCTGATAACACTTAATAAACACTTAAACACGTTTTATTTTTGTGTTTTACGTGTAAAGGTATAGGATATTTGTTTATAATAATAATAATAATAATCAGTATTTATATAGCGCCTTTTCCAAATGGCTCAAAGCGCTGTAATTTCGCTGCTGGTGAATCATCAGAATCAGGTCGCATCAACTAGGTTGCTGCCAATCTCTATAGCGCAAACCTATCCGCACTTAGATTGTAACATCTACCATTTTTCAATGCAGCTCCCCAAATACCATTGGGTCAAGGAAGTTTTTGATAACCGAAACAACTGATCACCGATTTTGAAAGCAGGAGGAAACCGGAAAACCCGGACCAACATGTTTATATCAGCAATAAGAAACATGTTGGGGTGTTACTAATTCTACAACAAATACCTCTATAAACGTGTTGTAGTGTTTATGCAAACGTTTATCGTATGCAATGCCTCCTATACCTTTATACGTAAAACACAAAAATAGACGTGTTTAAGTGTTTATAGTGTTATCAGAAATATAAACGTTTCTTTTTACAGTGTATTTGTAGAAGAAAAAGAAACAAAGGCATAGGCCTACAAATGCCTACAAATCAGTGTTTATACTTGTAGGCTGTTACGGGATTTTTTTTTGAGAAACATTAGCCTCAGTATTGGTTTTAATTTGAAAACTTTATTTCGAAAAATGCTCTGTTACCTGAATATTTTTACCAAAAGCAAGAGCGCAAAACATTTTTTCAAGAAGTTATTTCTTAAGTGGTTAAAAAGTAGTTGAATCAGATTTTATGTTAAGATCACAAACCTAAAATAATATGTGTATTTTATATAGTTGTCAGGTAACTTCCAGGAAATCAACGTGTTTTCCTACTGTTTTATCACTGACGTTATTGCAGAGAACTACAATCAAGGAAAAACGGTTGGCACACTTTGTCCGAATTACAGAACAAAGCGCCCCTCCCCCCTCTCCCCGAGGCAATGTTGATGCGAGTCATGTTATCAGAAGCCTTGGCAGTTCACCCAACATTGATTTATGGAGGGGTGGGGAAGGATATAAGAAAGGGGAAACTTTTGCTTTCTATTAAACAGTGTTATATCCCGAGTCTGATCTCAATTGCGAGCACAGGGATAGTTGTAATAAGTTGAGTGAAGCGTGCCAACTATTATTTTCCTTGATTATAGGTGTCGAGGTGGAAAGCAAATGCGTTGTTATTATTGTTGCCATTGCACAGCTGCGCTCTGCTAATTGCTATATATTATGCGAAGGGAATATCATGTGGCATTTGGATCCATCACCGCTGCCCTATTATAATAATTAAAAATAATTAAGTCAATAACCGCGACGCCGAGAACCGCATATTTCTAGTGCCAAATTACCTTTCACTATTAATGAAGGGCCAGGTAAGATATATTGGCGTTTAAAAGAACATTTACTGCTCACAATGTTGAGGAAAAGATACTAGGTATTTATCCCGAGAGTAGATGACTTTCATGTGCATAAGTATGACATGGACGGGAATAATACGGTACTTTAGTACTTTCGGTCCTTGTCAATTAATATGATTGTAGGAGATGTAATGACTTTACTATTATTAATGCGCGTCATGAAAAATGAGAGGAAAAATGTCTTTTTTATTGTTGTTAATATTTCATTGGCAGTAATAGCTCCTTTAATGTAATAGTCGTTAGAAGAATTAAGGGCCCACAAATATCGTAGTTATTACTAGTTGCATAATGATAATATCCTTCGAATGTTAATTTTTTTTAAATGGAAAAACGGAAATGTGATTCTACATAAAATCGCCATAGTAATACTATTCTTTGATGGATTGCTTTCATATTTTTTAAAATATGAAAGCAATTAAAACACTTTCCACGCGGCAGGCAGCTGCAGACGACATTCCAAAAGTTCACAAAATGTTTCAAAAATGTCAAAATTACTGTATTTCATTACCATATTTGGAATCACCATGAGAAATGCATTGAAATAAGTACAAACATGCCTAGTGTTTGGTCAGTAATCTTTGAGATAGACTTTGAAAATTATGAAAGGTTTCTGAAAAATCTGTTTTGTGTATGGTAAAAATAATAGCCGCGTGGAAAGTGTTAAGGATAACAAGAAAACCAAGATCAGTGTTTCACATAGAGTTGCTTCAGCCAGTTTCAAGGTAGAAAAGAACTATTTTATTCCTGTTATTTAGACCTTAAAATACATTTTTGTCGATTAACACTTATATTTACCTACTGCGCGATTACCAAATCTATAACTTGTATCGTCTTTGTTTCTTAAAGGTATATTATGTGATCTTTTACAGGAACGCCCTCAACATCGAAAAAAAATTGAAAGCAGATTTTCTTGCAGATTTACATTTCTGATCATAAATCGTACATACATTCCAAGTTACAGGGCGATACGATTCTTAATTACTTCAAAATCATGTTTTAGAGTGAAAATAAACTGTCGGATATCCGACAAGTTATTTTACTCTAGTCTAAATTCACTCTAAAACCATGATTTTGAGGTAATTAGGAATCGTATCCCTCTGTAACTTGGAATGTATGTACGATTTATGATCAGAAATGTAAATCTGCAAGAAAATCTACTTTCTAAAAAAAATCATGAATAGAGGGCGCTCCCTGGAAAAGATCACATAATATGCCTTTAATACTTTCTTAATACTATTGTTTTCTTAATATTTTGTTTTCTTAATACTTTGTTTTCTTAATACTTTGTTTTCTTAATACTATTGTTTTCTTAATACTTTGTTTTCTTAATCAGTTTCTGCAAATGTGTCACCTCATTAAAAGTTTTGGACCTGTCCTCACATTGGGAGAGGTAGTAAACTCATTCCCGAATAAATCAATATTATAACTTCGATCCTGAAACAGGCCAGAAAGGAAAAACTGTACGTACCATTACACACGCACTTTAAATTTAATAGACATATAACATTAAACATGTTGTTATACGCTTATCATCAGTTTTCAATTGCCAAATACTTCGACATTACTCGAGTCCGATGAATCTGCGTCGTGGTCTGAATCCTCAGATAACTTTTGATCATGGACTTATCATACAAGTCCATGATTTGATGATACTTTGGGGAATGTCAATATCACAGATGTGATCTTTTTCCGAGTACGAATTTTCAATTTTTTTTAAATGTCATTGATGGTGAAAGATTTGTTGTGCTATGCAACATGATGTTTAATTTGAGGCCATATCAGTTCTTCTGGGTAAAATCACAATGATAGGGTCTGTCCGGTCTGAGACTAGTATACCATAGTATTCTAGTCTCAGAAAAGGGTGGCCGACGCAAAATGTAATGACCAAACATTTTGTCAATTTCGTCTATCTTATACCTTTGGAAACGTGGTTTATATAAACGAGGGCATCAACGATGCGAACCACGATATATTATGAAAGCATAAATCAGGAGTAATATATCATACTAGGCGGTCACCCGGGATTTGGCGGTTCGTGGGTTTAGCGGCTTGTGGATTTACCGGTTTGTGGGAGACATGGAGTTCATTTACCCAATTATGACTTCTGAATTCATAGGGACGGGAAAGATTCTGGCCCAGGTCGAGTTGGTTACTTAATATGGTTGTATATTGTTTGAAAATTTACAACTGTGAATCAATTTTATTCATATAAAAAGTTTGAGCACCGTACGACACTTCTAACAAAAAAGACCCCTGTGGGGCCCCTGTGGCCCGGGGCCCCAAACAAACATTTTCAAAAATTTAGTTGGCCCAAGCCACACCCGCCCACCGAGTTTGAGCACCGTACGACACTTCTAACAAAAAAGACCCCTATGGGGCCCCCTGGGGCCCGGGGCCCCAAACAAACATTTTCAAAAATTTAGTTGGCCCAAGCCACACCCGCCCACCGAGTTTGAGAACCGTACGACACTTCTAACAAAAAATACCCCTGTGGGGCCCCCTGGGGCCCGGGGCCCCAAACAAAAATTTTCGAAAATGTAGTTGGCCCAAGCCACACCCGCCCACCGAGTTTGAGCACCGTACGACTCTTCTAAACAAAAAAGACCTTTGTGGGGCCCCCTGGGGCCCGGGGTCCCAAACAAACATTTTCAAAAATTTAGTTGGCCCAAGCCATACCCGCCCACCGAGTTTGAGCACCGTACGACTCTTCTAACAAAAAAGACCCCTGTGGGGCCCCCTGGGGCCCGGGGCCCCAAACAAACATTTTCAAAAAATTAGTTGGCCCAAGCCACACCCGCCCACCGAGTTTGAGCACCGTACGACACTTCTAACAAATAAGACCCCTGTGGGGCCCCCTGGGGCCCGGGGCCCCAAACAAACATTTTCAAAAATTTAGTTGGCCCAAGCCACACCCGCCCACCGAGTTTGAGCACCGTACGACACTTCTAACAAAAAAGACCCCTGTGGGGCCCGGGGCCCAAAACAAACATTTTCAAAAATGTAGTTGGCCCAAGCCACACCCGCCCACCGAGTTTGAGCACCGTACGACACTTCTAACAAAAAAAGACTCATGTGGGGCCCCCTGGGGCCCGGGGCCCCAAACAAACATTTTCAAAAATTTAGTTGGCCCAAGCCACACCCGCCCACCGAGTTTGAGCACCGTACGACACTTCTAACAAAAAAAGACCCCTGTGGGGCCCCCTGGGACCCGGGGACCCAAACAAACATTTTCAAAAATTTAGTTGGCCCAAGCCACACCCGCCCAAAGAGTTTGAGCACCGTACGACACTTCTAACAAACAAGAACCCTGTGGGGCCCCCTGGGGCCCGGGGCCCCAAACAAACATTTTCAAAAAATTAGTTGGCCCAAGCCACACCCGCCCACCGAGTTTTAGCACCGTACGACACTTCTAACAAATAAGACCCCTGTGGGGCCCCCTGGGGCCCGGGGCCCCAAACAAACATTTTCAAAAATTTAGTTGGCCCAAGCCACACCCGCCCACCGAGTTTGAGCACCGTACGACACTTCTAACAAAAAAGACCCCTGTGGGGCCCGGGGCCCCAAACAAACATTTTCAAAAATTTAGTTGGCCCAAGCCACACCCGCCCACCGAGTTTGAGCACCGTACGACACTTCTAACAAAAAAGACCCCTGTGGGGCCCGGGGCCCCAAACAAACATTTTCAAAAATTTAGTTGGCCCAAGCCACACCCGCCCACCGAGTTTGAGCACCGTACGACACTTCTAACAAACAAGACCCCTGTGGGCCCCCTGGGGCCCGGGGCCCCAAACAAACATTTTCAAAAATTTAGTTGGCCCAAGCCACACCCGCCCACCGAGTTTGAGCACCGTACGACACTTCTAACAAAAAAGACCCCTGTGGGGCCCCCTGGGGCCCGGGGCCCCAAACAAACATTTTCAAAAATTTAGTTGGCCCAAGCCACACCCGCCCACCGAGTTTGAGCACCGTACGACACTTCTAACAAAAAAAAGACTCATGTGGGGCCCCCTGGGGCCCGGGGCCCCAAACAAACATTTTCAAAAATTTAGTTGGCCCAAGCCACACCCGCCCACCGAGTTTGAGCACCGTACGACACTTCTAACAAAAAAGACCCCTGTGGGGCCCCCTGGGGCCCGGGGCCCCCAAACAAACATTTTCAAAAATTTAGTTGGCCCAAGCCACACCCGCCCACCGAGTTTGAGCACCGTACGACACTTCTAACAAACAAGACCCCTGTGGGGCCCCCTGGGGCCCGGGGCCCCAAACAAACATTTTCAAAAATTTAGTTGGCCCAAGCCACACCCGCCCACCGAGTTTGAGCACCGTACGACACTTCTAACAAAAAAAAGACTCATGTGGGGCCCCCTGGGGCCCGGGGCCCCAAACAAACATTTTCAAAAATTTAGTTGGCCCAAGCCACACCCGCCCACCGAGTTTGAGCACCGTACGACACTTCTAACAAAAAAGACCCCTGTGGGGCCCCCTGGGGCCCGGGGCCCCAAACAAACATTTTCAAAAATTTAGTTGGCCCAAGCCACACCCGCCCACCGAGTTTGAGCACCGTACGACACTTCTAACAAACAAGACCCCTGTGGGCCCCCTGGGGCCCGGGGCCCCAAACAAACATTTTCAAAAAATTAGTTGGCCCAAGCCACACCCGCCCACCGAGTTTGAGCACCGTACGACACTTCTAACAAAAAAAAGACTCATGTGGGGCCCCCTGGGGCCCGGGGCCCCAAACAAACATTTTCAAAAATTTAGTTGGCCCAAGCCACACCCGCCCACCGAGTTTGAGCACCGTACGACACTTCTAACAAAAAAGACCCCTGTGGGGCCCCCTGGGGCCCGGGGCCCCAAACAAACATTTTCAAAAATTTAGTTGGCCCAAGCCACACCCGCCCACCGAGTTTGAGCACCGTACGACACTTCTAACAAACAAGACCCCTGTGGGGCCCCCTGGGGCCCGGGGCCCCAAACAAACATTTTCAAAAATTTAGTTGGCCCAAGCCACACCCGCCCACCGAGTTTGAGCACCGTACGACACTTCTAACAAATAAGACCCCTGTGGGGCCCCCTGGGGCCCGGGGCCCCCAAACAAACATTTTCAAAAATTTAGTTGGCCCAAGCCACACCCGCCCACCGAGTTTGAGCACCGTACGACACTTCTAACAAAAAAGACCCCTGTGGGGCCCCCTGGGGCCCGGGGCCCCAAACAAACATTTTCAAAAATTTAGTTGGCCCAAGCCACACCCGCCCACCGAGTTTGAGCACCGTACGACACTTCTAACAAAAAAGACCCCTGTGGGGCCCCCTGGGGCCCGGGGCCCCAAACAAACATTTTCAAAAAATTAGTTGGCCCAAGCCACACCCGCCCACCGAGTTTGAGCACCGTACGACACTTCTAACAAACAAGACCCCTGTGGGGCCCCCTGGGGCCCGGAGCCCCAAACAAACATTTTCAAAAAATTAGTTGGCCCAAGCCACACCCGCCCACCGAGTTTGAGCACCGTACGACACTTCTAACAAATAAGACCCCTGTGGGGCCCCCTGGGGCCCGGGGCCCCAAACAAACATTTTCAAAAATTTAGTTGGCCCAAGCCACACCCGCCCACCGAGTTTGAGCACCGTACGACACTTCTAACAAAAAAGACCCCTGTGGGGCCCGGGGCCCCAAACAAACATTTTCAAAAATTTAGTTGGCCCAAGCCACACCCGCCCACCGAGTTTGAGCACCGTACGACACTTCTAACAAAAAAAGACTCATGTGGGGCCCCCTGGGGCCCGGGGCCCCAAACAAACATTTTCAAAAATTTAGTTGGCCCAAGCCACACCCGCCCACCGAGTTTGAGCACCGTACGACACTTCTAACAAAAAAGACCCCTGTGGGGCCCCCTGGGGCCCGGGGCCCCAAACAAACATTTTCAAAAATTTAGTTGGCCCAAGCCACACCCGCCCACCGAGTTTGAGCACCGTACGACACTTCTAACAAAAAAGACCCCTGTGGGGCCCCCTGGGGCCCGGGGCCCTAAACAAACATTTTCAAAAATTTAGTTGGCCCAAGCCACACCCGCCCACCGAGTTTAAGCACCGTACGACTCTTCTAACAAAAAAAGACCCCTGTGGGGCCCCTGGGGCCCGGGGCCCCAAACAAAACTAAACTTGCTCTTGCGGGGACCGAGCCGCACCCACCCACCGAGTTTGAACGCCGCCCGACCCCGGGAAGGCCACGAAAAAGCGCACACAGACAAACAAACAAACAAACACACAGACAGAAGTAGCGTATTGTAATATAGATTCAAAAAAAAATCAAAAAAAATTCAAAAAAAAATAATAATAATAATAATAATAATAATTAAATGAAGAAGAAAAAAAATTTAAACAAATAATTAAAATTAAAAAAAATTTCAACAAAAATAAATAAATAAATGAAAAAAATAATTCGTTGAGAAAAAAAAATTGTTCACTATAACCGCCACTGGACGGGCTTGAACTCACGCGGCCGCAAATGCTTCCTTCCTGCTGAAAAGATTTCTAATCCAACACCTTAACCGCTAAATACGTGCTAGATACGTGAGACCGTGTTTCCGAGATCATGTATTGCGCGGTAAGCGTTGTATGTCAGCCGCCGGGAGTCGTTTCACGTAATAAGCCGTGCATGGGGAGGTTTTTAAAAGTACTCCGGCGGCTGATATACAACGCTACCGTAGCCTCGTGCGAGTATAATATCACCACATTCATCCACGATGTGACGTATTTCATGACTAAAATGTCTCATTACGCTAATATAAAAATCGAATTTCGAAAAACGGTGTCATGAGCTCAGATTAAATAAGGTCCACAATATTCGGGCGAATTTTGAGTGATAACCATACGCTAACGAAAAAGTAGTGAGCATTTTAAAATTACACACAAACGAATGCATTAACCAGTGCCCGCGCAGATACGAGGCTAGTGATAAGCAGGATAAAATAACCCCGATATCTACATGTACATGTATATCGTGCTAAAAATTATATCGTAGAGCTCCCATCGGTTTCTTGCGTGCCTCTTTCCATAAGTAACACACCAAAATATATATTTAGCCTAATCTGAATATTCTTCTGAGCTTTTATCTTTCAGAAAGATGTATTGATCATTGGTTTATACAGTCCTTAATATAAGTAACTGACCAGGTAATAAATATACTCTTAACTGCAACACTATATAGGTCTAACGTAAAAATATAAAATTATGAAGTTGTAAAGAAAATACTCCTCTATAATTTGAGATATTGTTCCCGAAGATCGGTTAATAATTAAGAATGCACCATTTTCACACTTGGGTTTGAACACGCAGGACAGCGTGACAGGTATATGATCAATTGAAGCATCCCCCATCCTCATCTTATGATCTTACTATCGACCCTTGAGTTGTCGCTACCAGTTAATCAATAATCTGCCTGTTGCTAGTCCGAGGCTGCGTGTAGGAGAACAAAATATAAATTGAAAAACAGACTTTGTTTGGTTTTAGGCAAATAACTGAGATAATTTTCATCAATCTTCACATGCAATAATTTCCTTACAACTTTATATAATTTAATATTTCTATGTAGGATATAACAAAACAGTGTTGGATTTAAGGGCATACTTGGTCAGTTACTTATTTTGAGGACTGTACATGTATAAACCAATGATCAATATTTAAGAGGATTAACTGGGTAGTAACATGGCAAACCTTGCCCCTCCGCCAATATGCAAGAGGTGACACATTTGCTGAAACCGATTATAATACTTTGTTTTCTTAATGCTTTGTTTTCTTAATACTTTGTTTTCTTAATGGTTTTTTTAATGCTTTGTTTTCTTAATACTTTGTTTTCTTAATGTTTTGTTTTCTTAATGCTTTGTTTTCTTAATACTTTGTTTTCTTAATACTTTGTTTTCTTAATACTTTGTTTTCTTAATACTTTGTTTACTTAATACTTTGTTTTCTTAATACTTTGTTTTCTTAATACTTTGTTTTCTTAAAACTTTGTTTTTTAATACTTTGTTTTCTTAATACTTTGTTTTCTTAATATTTTGTTTTCTTAATGCTTTGTTTTCTTATTACTTTGTTTTCTTAATATTTTGTTTCTTAATTCCTTTTTTTAAATAGGCCTACTTTGTTTTCTTTATACCTGCCGCTCAACGACACGTATTTTATATTATTATATACGGTATTGGCAACAGTTTCTTAACTTTCATTTAGTTTTTATTAATATCAGTTTTTGAAAGGCTTCATGACAGGGTAGGTATTAATTCCAACTTCTAAATCTGACATTGTAATTACTGGAATTACACATTTTATGGCGCGAATTTTAAGTTATCGCAAATACGTTCATAACGGGATTTTTAAATTATCCCAAATAATCTAGGGCCCATGCGGGGGCCCATGTCGCAAGGGAAATATCAGAAATTCGAATAAAATTGCATTAAATATTTACAATTTCCCAAAAAATTGTCAGATTTCACGGAATTTAATGAAACTTCACTGGTTTATGGAATGTTCCGTATTTTCATTTTGGAGAGCATGCACGCATACTATCTAAATACAGTTCTCAAAAAAGTAGCTGACCTGGTAATAACCAGGTTTACAACCCTAAACATGTGTTTCCTACTTAGACATATTAAATTGCAAAAATGTTTGGAATACTTTCTCTTTTTCAATTAGAGACATTGTTCGCGAAGATCGGATAATAATTTAGAACGCTACACAAAAAAGAATGAAACAAAGTGCAACTTTAATTTTTGCACATGGGTTTTGAATACGCAGGATAGTATGGCAGTTATGTATATACAGTCCTCAAAATAAGTAACTGACCAGGCAATAAATAGGCTCTCAACTCCAACACTATCGGCCGAGTGCACCAATGACGAGTAGCTGAAGAATAGTGCTACCTCTCTAGGTAGCTGAGGCGTAACCCAACATTTGGAGAGCACCAAATCGGGTAAGCTACTGGTCGTGTGCCCTGAGTTGGGACCCCTTTGTGTGACATATGCTAAAAATGGAAAAATCACATGGATTTTGCTTAAAACATTTTGAGCATTAAAACTATACATAGGAGTATAAGGAAAGTATACATTTCCTGAAAGCATACACGTTTCTAAATCTCACAATGACAATGCCAAGGTCATTATACAGGGTGGGTAGATAATATATAGGGTGCAAACATCAAGTAATGCACTAAAAATACAAAATTTTCACTGGTCATTTACATACCTTGAAGATAAAATGATAATTTATTAAGTTGCATAAATCAAAAGTATACACTAGTATTACAAAGATAAATGTTGCCACCTTTGTCTTTAGTTATAAAGGATACCTTATACAGGGTGGTCAAAATTTGTAACAATTTAAGTATGTGAAAACGTATTTCTGAAATAAATTTTAAATTGACGTTTGTAATAATATTGCACCAAACACAAACACATGACCAGTAATTACCATGTTATACAGGGTGTAACAAGTGAAAGGCACATGTATGATCGAGTCCTCAATCCACGCGTTTCTTCACTTTTTGATTTTATTTTGATTAAAGCAATGATAATGAAATGAAATAAAACACACATGAAATGATCATGTTACAATTAGAAATGTTGCCTAGATATACATACTAAATTTAATATGGTCAATAACATCATAGGCTTATTATAGGCCTACAGGGTGTCACAAAATAACGCACATGCGATCTAACGGAGCGCTTATTTTTGAACTGCCATAACAGATTATCAGCATGGGTAAAATAAATTAGTATTCGGAAATTGTGCAAGATGCAATGTAAGTACTTTTGTCGGACAATGATCAATAGACACCATGACACCATGGACTCAAAGCCCCCACCCCTTCCCATATCTCGCTAAGCGCCGTAAATCTTTCAAAATTGATAAAGATGTCACAAATTCTGGACAAATTTCAAGATTGCGCGCATGCAATATGCACACCGTATAGTATCGCTTGGGACATTTAACCACGAGATGTACACGCGGGCTTTTTGAACACACTCGGCATGCATGCAGTAGAGCGTGCATACCTTGTAATTTGTAAGCTGTCATTTGTCTGGTTATAGCAAAGTAAACATACCACACGTACAGAATGTAAAGGGGCTCGTATCGCAATATTTATACTGTTTTATTCCATGAAGTGGCTAATTTATTTTAAGATATAATGCACAAGTGTATGAATTGTTATCAGTATAGATAAATCAATCGGTATACTTCTAATCGGTACAACAGCCAACCTCTCTGAAATTCTATCTAGCATGTATCGTCAATGAGTGATGTGAATGAAGTATTTCAATGCGTGTCTGTGAGATTAGCTCCTCACTGCGATTCCTCCTCCTCCTCCCCAATACTCCTGTTTACTCCTCAACGGTACACATCAGCCCGATCTCTCTGACATTCCATCTAGCTAGCATGTATATTGATAATCAATAAGTGAAGTGAATGAAGTATTTCATAGCTTGTCTAGAGATTGGCGCTGTGTGTGTGTATGGGAATGGCTCCTCAATCCTGTTCCTCCGATTCCTCCCCCTCCTCCCCAAGCACCCGTTGATCAATTATTTGCTCCCAATTAAAACTGAAATAATTAAGACATTATTTTGTGGATGGTATGGAAAGAATATTTATTGTGCTTTGTAATGACACCAAATTTGTTATTTTATGACTAGAAATATAGAAACGGTGTTAATATAAACATCATTAACAGTGTAAAAATGTCACACCTCCTCAAAATACGGGGTTCCAATTCATGGCACACGACCTAACTAGGATAGTAACTGGCGGATAATTGACGCTAAATGTAATACCTGACCACACCCAAGAGTAAGTTGGAACATAATGTTTTATGCCACAAGTCAGTCGATTCTATCAGTAGCGTTAATTTGTTGTGAACATTGGAGAGGATGATTCGCTGATGCGGACAGACCAATTGCGCGCGCTTGCATGCACAGGGGGTGTATATTTGAAATGGAATGTGACGCCCTCATAAGCTGAAAGATTTCATATTTTTGAAACTCCATTCATGCAATTTGGTGAATACTTTTAGTCAAGATTTAGATCAACTCATTTGCCCATTCAAACACCAATCGCACCGACTTTGGGTCATATTTTGACCAAATTGTACTAATTGTCCAAGGATTTTTAAAAATAATGACTAAATAAATAAATAAATAAACTTATTATTGTTTTTATCAATCAAAAAGTGATAGAGCCAAAGTTTCAACATTATTGTGAGTGGAAGGGTAGAACTAGAAGAAGAAAAAAACAATTGAAAGCATATCGTGCCGTGCGTGGGGATCGAACCGGGGTTTCTGCGGTTCACAAGCAAAGGACAAGGTATCCACGCCACGGAAGTATTTTGTGTTAAGAGATGTGTTATAATTGTATATACCATTAAACCACTTGTTTCCATCGGGTGTTTGTTATTAAAATTGTGCTTTTTGGCGTTTGGCATAAGGGACGGCTGTGGTTTGCTGTAATATGGGCAGCGATTACCGCCAAAAGGGTCTCAAATCAGAGAAAGGTCTCAAAGTCACGGAAAGGTCTCAAAAGCATTAAAAAGGTCTGAAATAACAGAAAGGTCACTAATGTGTGTGTCGAATAAGATCAAAAAGCAAAGTAAGATCCAAATGTGGGCGTCCGTCTCATACGGTCATGCTGGTGTGTGTAGAATAAGATCAAAAATCAAAGTAAGATCAAATGTGGGCGTGCGTCTCATACGGTCATGTTGGTGTGTGTAGAATAAGATCAAAAATCAAAGTAAGATCAAATGCGGGCGTGCGTCTCATACGGTCATACTGGTGTGTGTGTCGAATAAGATCAAAAAGTAAAGTAAGATCAAATGCGGGCGTCTCATACGGTCAGTGTGTGTCGCATGTCGAATAAGACAAAAAGCAAAGTATAAGATCAAATGCGGGCGTGCGTCACATACGGTCATGTTGGGGGGGGGGGGCGGGGGTGGGGGTGCGTGCATCTCTGGCGTGTGTGTCGAGTAAGATCAAAAAGCAAAGTAAGGTCAAAAACGCAAAGTAAGGTCTGAGCTCTCGTTACGAAGTTTTAGCCTCATGCTGCACGTTCAAAGGGTCGATCGAATATGATGGTATTTAGGCGCAGGCTACTATGCGCACGCAAGCAAGCAAGCAAGCAAGCGAGTCCTAAATATCTAACAAAAAAATCAAAATAATTACAAACCCCTTTCCTTTGGTATGGTACTTACGATTGATTGACAATCAATCAATCAATCAATCAATCAATCAATCAATCAAATCAATCAATCAATCAATCAATCAATCAATCAATCAATCAATCAATCAATCAATCAATCAATCAATCAATCAATCAATCAATCAATCAATCAATCAATCAATCAATCAATCAAATCAAATCAAATCAAATCAAATCAAATCAAATCAAATCAAATCAAATCAATCAAATCAATCAAATCAATCAAATCAATCAAAATCAATCAAATCAATCAAATCAATCAAATCAATCAAATCAATCAAATCAATCAAATCAATCAAATCAATCAAATCAAATCAATCAATCAATCATCAATCAATCAATCAATCAATCAATCAATCAATCAATCAATCAATCAATCAATCAATCAATCAATCATCAATCAATCAATCAATCATCAATCAATCAATCAATCAATCAATCCATTGATTTTTTGGTTTAATGTTAACAGAGAGTCTAAATATCTAAGCAATGGTACAAACTGCGGCATGGTTAGCAGCGCACCATGCACCACTAAATCCTTCCGTCGTTTAAAATAGTACCTAAAGTGAAATGCGCTAATCATCATTCATGGGCTCCTAACGGAAAAATGTATAGATACGTTATATCAAAAAACATGTGTAAAATTAAAATTAATATTTTACCCCAAACATTCATGCATCAAAAGTAGGATTGCTACATGGGGTCAAAACCAAACACGCGCTTGAACTATGGCAAATGTACTACACGTTCAATGGACATTTATTTAGTGGTGTGCCTTTATAATAAACAGCCTGTAGCCTCAATCTCTTTTACATTATTAGATGGAATCTGTCAAATCATACTAGCGTTACTATCGGCCCTATCGTCCCTTTACGTACAACATGAGAGATACAAACCCGTAACGAGGGCTGAGACCTTTCTCCAAAATTCTGATAACGACACGCGTATTTGATCTTTCTCCCAAAATTCTGATCAACACACACCAGCGACAATAACGACACGCGTATTTGATCTTACGGTATACACACATTTGACCTTTACGGTATACACACATCTGACCTTACGGTATACACTCACTCATGACACCTTTCTCAACATTTTGATCTTATTCGACACACACCAGTATGACCGTATGAGACGCAAGCCCCGCATTTGATCTTACTTTGCTTTTTGATCATATTCGACACACACCACATAACCGTATGAGACGCACGCCCCGCATTTGATCTAACTTTGCTTTGACCTTATTCGACACACACCAACGTTACCGTATGAGACGCACGCCCACATTTTGATCTTACTTTGATTTTTGATCTTATTCGACACACACCAACATGACCGTATGAGACGCACACCCGCATTTGATCTTACTTTGCTTTTTGATCATATTCGACACACAACATAACCGTATGAGACGCACGCCCGCATTTGATCTTACTTTGCTTTTTGACCTTATTCGACACACACCAACATGACCGTATGAGACGCACGCACGCCCGCATTTGATCTTACTTTGCTTTTTGATCTTATTCGACACACAACTTATTTGACCTTTCTGTTATTTCAGACCTTTGTAATGCTTTTGAGACCTTTCCGTGATTTTGAGACCGACTTTTCCAAAAGCAGTTACGAGACGAAATCCACCACTGGGTTTCTTTACCAAAAAGGATGGGTTAAGGTACTCGACGTAGATTCTACACTACGAAACCTAGCGAAGTTGACATTTCTTATAGCGACTGACCTTACAACTGGGAATTGGTTCTCAATGCTCTGAAGAAATGCAACCTCCGTCTATCATATGTCCTAAAAGTACGATGATCTGAGGGTCGCTACTCTGTAGGGTGGATCTGGTCCAGCGGTACACCTTCAGGCTAGTCCTCACAGAGTAGCGATCCTGTTCCAATCCAAGTAATGTACAGGGTGTCCTAAAAAAAGGGTGCACATGTTTGCGCAACTTATTGACCATAAAGTCCTAACGTTTGGCTGCAATATGTTTATACACCCGGAAAGGGAAAACACTCAGCTTTCAGATGCCGTTTATCTTATCTGATTTGGATTTGTCAATCCTAAGATACACCCAGTTGATCAAAGTTACCCAAATCGATGATGTGCCACTTTTACAGAAAGAATGATTATGAGCGTCCAAAACGATACTAACATTGGTCTGTCCATGGGCATCAATCCTCTTGAAACATTGGGGTGGACATTTGACCAGAATTGTTTAAAAGAGGCTCAGGAACAAAAATGATGTCCTTGTAATATGTGGAAAGGGATTTCTACGAGCAGTTACGTTATCAATGTGTTACTGTGTCCTACCACTTTTCATATCTTAGTCTTCCAGAATGTTCTTTATTCATATTGGTGTTTGTACCATCTACCAAGTATTTCCAATTAATTCTTTGTATAGGTGTATTCCTAGATGGTACGTGCCTAGATGGTACGTGAGTGTTTGGGAAATGAATGGCAAACTCTCTGGTGACTGCTGCTGGACTTCTCGTTTCTTCTAATGAAAATTGGAGGCCGCACCCAGCCAAATAGAAATGGAAGTCTGTCTTGTTTTGAAATATAGGCCCAATAAACATTTTGTCAAAAGGACTGGTTCGAATCATGTAACAAACATCTTTATATTTAGTTCTGCTTGGATACACAGGCACTCATTCTATTATTTAAACCTATTTCAATCTCAATACAAAATGTTATTTTGCATAACACTGGGTAAAGGGCGATCGTACAAGTTAAGTGGAAGTTGTATCTAAGAAGTAAACCTTTGAAACAGTAAAGTGGCACAACATCGATTCTAGGTAGCTCTAGTTAATTGTCCATATCTCAGGATTGACAAATCCGAATCCGATAAAATAAGCAGCATCTGAAAGCCAGGTGTTGGTCTTTCAATATATGTAAACATCTTACCAGAGGTGTGCCAGTGAGCTTGCCGATCGGGTCCACTTTTAAATTAAAATTTGGTCAGCATAGAACTGGTGGCGCTATACTGATCAGGCGTGACGACACAAACGCTTGGCCACGCGTCTCTCAGACGACCCAATAATGTCAACGGGAGTGCACTAGCACTATTTTGAATTATTTTTAACAGTCATCGCCCGGTTAACGATGACATTCTTCTAATTATGATGAATTTGTCAAAATGATAAGATTAACATTCGCGATTACGTGTTATTTCACCCAGGGGCGTAACAGAGGTTGGTTGTCAGGGCAAAACAATTCCTGGTTAGAATAATTATAATTCCGTCCTCGTGAATTTCACGTAAGTGTGGGGGGGGGGAGGTCAAAAAAATTCGCACGGTCACAACATTTCGCACAGTCACAACATTTCGCACGGTCACACAATTTCGCACGGTCATCAAATTTCGCAGTACAAAAAGCACATCAGTTGACTGTTGTGCTTTTTGTACTCTGAAATTTCCTTTC
>CM069455.1:43016070-43194508 GCA_035610835.1 Ophiura sarsii | reverse complement strand
CATCACACCTGAATACACTCTACAGGCCACATCAAACACAAACGGCAGCTCTGTCAGCAATTCATTCTTATGGTTGAATCAAATACAAAGCAAACCCTTTTAGAACAAACAAACGGGTTTCAAATATTATCTCCCACACAATAAATCCAAACCACTTCATAATCATTTCATTTTCATACCATCACTCTCCGCCCGTCCTCCATGGTTCTGGTCAGATCCTAACATATCATGTTAAAACCAATACAATGTCAATAACCGCCCTATTGATAACCACTACATCTGACACTGCTAAACCCCATCAACCGCGAAACTCGAAAACCGCGAAGCCCGAGAACCGCTCTTGTTTGTCCTTGTTGATATGATGGAAAATAAAATAATTAAAAAATATATTGAATTATTTATCTTTCCGGTGAAAACAAAACCAAGTGCACCTTGTGGCCCATTTATTACACTATGCATATCCATGGAATACAGGACGTGTCATATAAATACATTCAATAAGGCCAAATTAAATTAATTGCTTGTCTCAAAGCTCCTCTCCTGTTGTAAAACTAATGCGGAATGCGGGGGGGGGGGGGGGGGGGGGGGGGGTTCGATTTTATTTTTTTTTAAATATAAAATATTGAAATCCTTGTAAAAGTGAACTTTTGTATTTAAGATGATGTGATCAATGAAAATCTGAAAAATCGGTGACATTTTGGGATTTAAAATAAATAAATATCAGTCTAATGCGCATCAATAAACTAACGCGCGCGGGAGCTTTGAGACAAACAATTAATTTAATTTGGCCTAATCTTAAGTGTACATGTATTGGGGGGCGGGAGGGGGGGGGGGCTAAGGGATATTTGGTTCAAATTCTTCCAAAAGCACCAAATTTGGTCCATATGTTGCTCGTACCATACTCTTTGATTTGTGATGGTCTCTGATCTGACGAATAATTTGAGTTATCGTTTGTCAAAATCGGTACATGCTCAAATATTTTGACCCCAAAGCAAAGGTCAACGACCTTTTCACGTTTAGCTCAATATCTCAGTAACCACACATCGTAAGTGGGGCAAACTATACATTTTTAGAATCCTTGTGCTTAGACAAACAATTTGGTATGCTCTGGTATGAAAATCCAAAGAGTATGGTATGGGCAACATATGGGCCAACTTTGGTGCTTTTGGAAGAAAATGAACCAAACCTCCCCTGTGATGCCCTAACAGCCCCAACTAAGGGCGTCCTAGAAGAAAAAGCCTATCCATACCAAATTTGTTTGTTTTCTCCTTAAATTTTGTTCATCTTCATGGGATCATGAATCCCTTATAATTTAAACTATAATATCTTAACAAAGACATCCAGAAAATGTGAGTTAAATCCTTTTGAGATATGATAATTTAAAGGGGCATGTCTTTAAATAAATTATACATGTCGAAACCCTCTCATGTAATGATTACTTCAAAATATCAGTGGAAAAAGTGTACTTTAGGTCCCAGATACTGGTATACCAGTATCGTTCAATACTGGAACATAAAAGTTGCCAGTATCGCTCGATACTGGTACGATTTTACTGTTCCAGTATCGGGCGATATTGGAACACTTAATTGTGTTCCAGTATCGAGCGATACTTGAACGTTTTTATGTTTCAGTATCGGGCGAAACTGGTACATTATCGAACGTTACTGGGTGTCCAGAAACTGGGACCTAAAATACACTTTTCCAAATCAGTAAAAATGAAAATGAAAATAATTTTTCGCAGCATTTCTAAAGGCATCTAATGCTTTTCACTCTTAATATCTTGATTAAAGATCACCATCAATTGAAACAGGGAGGTCTCATAAAACAAGTCAAGACAGTCAGCTAACATGTCACGCAAAATGGTTGCTATTTTCTTTTTCAGCCATCGCGAAACATTTCAGTCAAAAACTCAATATTTCAGAAGCCAAGGACTTCAGTTAATTAATACAGGTGATTCGATCGTTTGCAATGATGTGAAGGAACTAATATGGGCCATTCCACAAAAATGGGACCACTTCAGCTTTGAAAAATTATGAAAATAAATTGTTTCAAATCTGCTTACTTTGATTGTTTTTGATGACCCAATATGCTAAAGTTACTAGAACAATAATGTTTGCGAACACCACTGCTCACATTTTTACGCACGAAACCATGTAATTCAGGTGTTTTATATGGTTTTTTTCACTCGGTGAACGGCGTTATCTAGTGTCATATTGCATTGTCAGTCATTGCATCCCTAACTAAGTCCGAATATGATATTCAAATTATTGTTTTTTTGTCGTTGAGAGGTCTCCCCATAACAATATTTGACAAGATATGCGACAGAAGAATGAATTTCATTTTTTAGCCTCAACAAATCTCTTGCTATGAATCAACGCTTTTGACAACTATGTGCTTTCAATTTTGTACCTTTTTCCAAAACTTGTTTTGTCAATTTTACTCTAGTAGTAGAATATTCCCTTCTGTAATGTATCAATTGTCAAATTTTCTTTAAGCCCAACATTGAAATTGTATGTCATTATATAAAGATAACTTTATATGCTATTTTTAATGGTTTATTGGATAACGCCGTTCACATGCCAGTTATGGAATTGAAACAAAGATAAAACAATTGAAACTGACATAAATCATGTAGCTGTTGGAGAAACTTGATTTGTTATATAAATTTTAATACGAAAAAATGATTTAACCCATACATTTGGGCTGAATTTCCCAATATTGACCGTCAAACAGTGGTCAAATATTTAATTTTCACTTTAAATGTTTTATATAGCTTGCATTTTCGTTTAAAAGGGGTATGTACCATTACATTAACTATTGTATTCAATTACATGCACACTGCATCACATATTGTGAAGTTGTTCTCTTTTTTTGATTGATATGGACATTTTAGGGTAAATTCCGTTATCCCTGTGAACAGCGTTATCCATGGTTATTCTGACATAAACACGCGAAATAAGCCTGACGAAAACACATGCTCAATACTTGCTAAATGGAGCGATTGCGCTATGTGTAGCGCGGTAGTAAACACTCATATGTGTGGACTATGAGCCATATATTTACACTTACAGCATATTCTAGAAGAAACCGTTTGGTTCACAAAGTGAAATGTGTTATATAGAACACAAAAGAAGAAGCAAACTCACTGTTTTCAATGTTTCGCTGCTGTATCTAGACTTCTCAAAGATTTTCCAAAGAAGAAAGATTGTGCTCTTGCAATATTTTCTTCAAATGAGGGTGATAACACTTTACAGGATAACGCCGTTCACGATAACGCCGATCACGTTTGTATTCGTTTTCGTCCCTTTCTGACCTTCTGCAAGCCGTGTAGTTGAATTTCTATTTTTTCCCGATACATTTAGTATAAGAACCAATAGACCTATAACATAATACCTTTCAAAGTTAACAGGATACATACTTCCCAGAGAAACATCGATAACGGAAATTACAAGCTTAAAACAGTCGTTTTAAATAATGAACTTCAACATTTTTTATAAGCCAAATGATGTGCCAGAGACTTTCGAGGTGCTATAATTTCAATAGCGTGGTCGGTTTGCTACGCGATTAAACTATTGCATATTTAGAACATTCAGTTTATAATGATATATCAGGTGTACGGATATCGGAAACTACACACATTTCGTGGAAAGTTCATTTTAATTTAAAAGTGCACATTCAATTTACTGTATGCAGAAATTAATGCCTTTATATATTTTGTTGGTACCTTTGCTTGATTTATTCGTGACAAGACCTTAGAAAAACTTGAATTGAGAGTCAAATCCAACAGTTTAAAATTGCGACATCTGGTCGAGGAAACCGTGTTTTTGTGGTTTTGGGGGCCTTTCAGTGTAAATTTGAACCTGATAATGTCATTTAAAGCATGGCAAACCATGGTGTTCCGAGTAGAACTCATCAAGTTCTAGCATAATATTTAAAAAAAAGTGTGATATATACTTATAGTAAGATTTTCCGGATCAAAGAATGATAAAAAGCCAAGTGGTCCCATTTTTGTGGAATTGCCCATATATTGAAAACTGTATCGCCATTTGTATGCAATTTTTACAATGAAAAGTGTCTCCATAAACTTGCCATATCTCGTTAAATAATGGTCACAACCCTTCTGACAATTCAGCAACAAATAGAGTGGAGTCTTAAAATGTAATAATTCGCAAGTCTTATTGCTTTAAACGGTCAGGTCCAGCAAAATATGATGAACAGATTATTTTAGTTTGGCAACATTTCGCATGTTTTGTCATTCTCTGTGTAGAAAGCCGCGTTACCAATCGATGTACCTATTGTCCCGTCAAAGTAAAGTAAACCCGCCGTGTCGCGGGTAATACATGTATTTCAAATGGATAACCCTAACATGAGCTAGGTTTATACAGAGAGCATGTGGAAGTACATAAGAACTGTATATTTCATGTAAATATTTGAAGCACATACTCTTGTTTAACACTTCTAATTTGTTTACTATAAATGAACAATCAATGTTTTATATTGAAGTCTATGTTGGCAAACGGTTATTAAAATGTTGTAAACGGTCACGTCCAGGGTTTAGTCGCATATCACACAACTATGAACATTTCACCACGATTTTTAATACAACAATTATACCATGAAATAGTTTCATCAGGAATTCAAACGAAGATTATGAATTTTTCATAGAAAAATTCCAGAATGGAAACTTACTATTTTTCCATACGGGTTTCAACAACTTGTCTGTTGTCTTCCTCAGTGGATTGTGTTTGATCCAGAGCTAGTGTCAAAAAACAAATGTCCAATCCAAAAGTGAGACCCAAAGTCAACAAAAAGACGGCTGTCACAGACAAGAAATCGGTCAATTTCGTCACCCTCCCATATATACAAGGAGTCACTGAACCGGTTCAGCGCATACTGAGGAAGCACAATATCAGTACGGCAGTAAAACCTCACACCAGCCTTAAGAAAATCCTTGTCCACCCCAAAGACAAGCTTGACAACGATGATAAGGCGGGTGTCGTGTACGAAATCCCCTGTTCCAATTGTGCAAAAACTTACATTGGTGAAACGGGTAGAAAGTTCGGCACGAGAAAGAGAGAACATAAAACTGAAACTGCTAAAACGAGCACTCGCAATTACACTCGGGCAGCGAGAAAGGAATCCCAAAGTGCAGAGTTGAAATCCTCGGTAGCTGAACACGCAGCCAAAGAGAACCATGTCATCCAATGGGAGGAGTCAAAAATCATAGCCAGAGACGAGACCAGAAACACCAGATGGATTCGCGAATCTATCTGGATTAGGAGGAGAGGCGGTAACAACCAACACAAGCACCTTATGAACGGCGACGAGGGGGCTTACCAACTCAGTCACCTTTACGACCCTCTGATCCAGAGTACGTCATCATCATCATCATCTGATGACGTCATCACCAAAAAACAGACTAGAAACACTAGCTCTGGATCAAACACAATCCACTGAGGAAGACAACAGACAAGTTGTTGAAACCCGTATGGAAAAATAGTAAGTTTCCATTCTGGAATTTTTCTATGAAAAATTCATAAACAATTATACCATTTATCATGTTTATATAGTCATAAAGTAACAATATTTGATATGAGGGGTTGCATAAAATAATAAATCAACAACTGTGAATGAACAATCGTCCTACATACACTGGTTTTATTAGAAAGCAATCTGAAGTGAGCTTTTCTATTCGGAAAATTTCGGAATTCTTCGGAGCTTGCATGAACCAGCAACATCCCGGTGAAAAGAAAAAAAATACCTTGCAGTGCGTAGAGCGTGACCTGCTGGCTGACTGCAGAGTGGTCTCCAAACATGCAACAAATTTGGTAGAAGCCATCTACAATCAAGGAAAATATGGTTGGCACACTTTGTCCTAATTACGAAAAAACGCCCTCTCCCGGAGGCAATGTTGATCCTAGTCATATTATCAGAAGCCTTGACAGTTCCCCCAACATTGATTGATGGGGGTGGGGAAGGATATAAGAAAGGGGGAGACAGTAGCGTAGCGAGTGGGGCGGGGGGGGGGGGGGATTGGCAAAATGGGGACGAAAAAGGCGGAAAATCATGTTAAATCAGCCGTTTTTTGACCTGGTTTCTTTGAAATAGGGACCGTTATGGGGATCTATGGGGATCTTGCCCCCCCCCCCCCCCCCCCCCCCTGAAAAAAATCCTAGCTACGCACCTGGGGGAGACTTTTGCTTTCTATTAAACAGTGCTATGTCCCAAGTCTGATCTCAATTGCGAGCACATGGATAGTTTTAATATGTTGCGTCAAGTGTGCCAACTATTATTTTCCTTGATTGTATATAGCTGCCCATTCTGATGTATTTTGTTATTTTGATGCTCTACATCGAAATTAAACAAACTATGGAAAAAGTGTACTTTACTGGTATACCAGTATCGGTCAATACTGGAACATTGATTGTGTACCAGTATCTGACGATACTGGGTGTTCCAGTATCGGACGATAAGAGTACTTTAGGTCCCAAATACTGGTATACCAGTATCTTTCAACACTGGAACATAAAAGTTGCCATTATCGGTCAATACTGGTACGATTTTACTGTTCCAGTATCGGTCGATACAGTATCGAGCGATACTGGAACGTTTTTATGTTCCAGAGTATCGGGCAATATACTGGTACACGAGATACCAGTGAGATTCGTCCCAGTATTGAACGATACTGGTACATAATTGTGTTCCAGTATCGGCAGATACTGGAACGTTTTATATGTGCCAGTATTGGCCGATAATGGAACACTGACTTTGTACCAGTATCGACCGAGACTGGGTGTTCCAGTATCGGACGATACAGTCCAGAATCTTGGACCTAAATTACACTTTTTCCAAAATCTATAAGGTCAACTATTTTCTTGGTTGTTAAACCATCACACCTGACAGCCCCATGCAGACGGTGTGATTTATACCATTCCTCTCTAACACCCCAGTAGACTATAATACTTTGTGAAATAAAGCTGTTATCAAACGCGATGGATATCTCGTTATGATAACTATTCTTTATTTATTAATTCAAAAACTGCCGGGTATTATGATTTGTGGACACAGTTGCCTATTTAGGGAATATCTAATTAATCAGACAAATAACCGACCAGACAATAATATTGGCACTGCAAGAATAATAACAAATTGCAGCTAAGAATAGAAGGAACATATTAATATTTCAACGTTTACGTACAAATAGTCATAGAGCGTGTTTCTGCTGGGCACTGCAAAAAGTAAACGCTAATAAACGCTAAGTTTCAATCGGTCAGTTTTTAATCCCCCCTGTTTCTACTCGCGAAAAGTTACCGCTAAGTTTATCGATCCTAGTCGATGGGCCACGACATTTGACCTTTTGTAATACCAAACAATGCCACCGTACCTGAAGAAGATTGATTCACAATAATGTGTATAACCCAGCGTGACACGGTTCACGGCGCAAAAACCGCTAAGAATCGCCTTTTTGTTTCTATTGGGTTTATTGCCGATTATTGCCGGTTCCAAACCTGGTTTGTGAAGGTTTTTGGGAATAGCAAAAATACCGATTATTGCCGGGTTCTGCCTGTTTCTACTGGGCAAACTTCTTCCCCAGTAGAAACACACTCATATTGTATGTCGGTCAGACAAATACAAATCTGTAGCATAAAACGCTGAGCGTACTCCACAATGTCCGACCGCTGAACGGTAGCGTTGTTCATCGCTACGCGAGTCACATTCGCTCGGCGACCTATGTGTTTCTACGGCGTAATGATCGCGGGGAACCAAACGTATTCATGGACACTAATACTAGGCATAGCACACATAACATTCAAATGATTGAGACATGTACAAAATTGGATTCAAATGAAAGATTGCAATGAAAGAGTTATTTTCCAAAAAGAATTATGACAATCGGTCAATGCATTCTTGTGGTACGGTGTTTTGAGATACTCGGAAAATGGCCGAAAACCTGCCAAAAACAGTAACAATGCCCACAAATATAATTTATCAGGATTTAGAGAGCTCAATTTGTTAATAATGTAACATTCAAAACACCATTTACACGTATTTCTTTAACAATTGAATATCTATATACCATGTTAAATTAAAAAATATGGTAAAATTATATTGCATTAAGCTAAAATAACCTAGTGAAATTGGTCATTTTGACCAGTTTTACTGACTGCAATCAAAAAAGTGACCAAGTCCAGCTAATTAATATGCGTAAATGTTATAAATCCAGATGTGAATGGTGTATTGCAATCAAACTTGGTATTATGGCTAATTGTACGATACCCAATCTTTTAAACTATAATTTAGTTTCATAAGCTCATTAAATATGCAAATTAGCTAATTATCTATTCAAGTCATTGATATGCAAATGAGCAATGTCAGACAATTTTTTCCCCATCATAAGAGCGATCGGTAATAGATATATAACATGTATACCCAATTTGATTGACAAATATTGATGGATTTAGAAATTAAACAAGCTTTTCCATTTCTTAAATACCCATATTCAAATTCTCAGTCTTTTCCTCACGCGAGGCACTCAACGGATGCAAAAACTGAGCATATCACTAAATTGATTGAAGTGTTTAGTACAATATCTCAGGTTAGGTTTATTTAAATCGGCCCAATATATTCAAGTTCAGAGCCAATTTCAAAAATTGGTAAAAACAGTCATAACTAAAAAACCTGATGATAAGTATTTATACCTGGATCAAGGTTATATAGTCCAAGGTCATGACTACCATATATGGCAAGCTCACTGCCCTACAGGGAGTGCCTCTCGTGAGGATAGTTAGTTTTATATAGGGATGTTTTTCAAAGTGGAGCTGCATACATTATATGAAAAGATTGTCTTGCATAAGGGCTTACAGACCACTCCTACATGTTACTCATTTTACATGATTAATGAATCCAAATATTGTATGGCTGTCTTCATGACTTGGATTAGTGCATCCATGCACGCCAATTGAGGCAACAATACAAAACCACATTCCACATCGTGAATAGCCATTCATTCAATAATGCAAAATGAGTAACAGGTAGAAGTGGATGTAGGGCTTTATGCAACACAGCTTTTCATATGTTGTTGTTCACTGGTGTAATGCTCCCAGTGGCAGACTCTGTGTGTGTGCATTGTGCTATGCCTACTAATACGCATGTGTGAGAGCGAGAAAGCATTGGCGCCTTGTGAAGTATAGTCAGCGCATAAACCAGGACAGACGGAACGCTCTAGTTTCATTTACCAGATTTACTTGACACAGTTATAGTTATGGCATAGCCAGAGGATAGTAAACACTCCAATCCATAATAAAGAGCATAGACGTAGATAAAACCCCCGATGCAGCCATCCCCCAAAGTTATGCATTTTAAAATGCTCACCGTAAATAGAAATGTCTTACTTCAAAACAAATTAAGCTAATTTAAGAACATGTTTACACTCATATAAGCCAACATTTTTGGCCGCGCATTTTAACCAACGTTTTTTTTTCACGTGCTTTGCGCGCATTTTATCACCAACATTATTTTCTTGCCTCACGTTTTCAACCCTAAAATGTTGATGCTAATGCCGCTACTGGGCAATCACGACCCCCCCCCCCCCCCATGCTAACAACACATTTACGCCACTGATAAAGAGCGGGCGCAACATTTTACTATGGTAGTTAAGTTCACTCATGGAGGTGTTGATTGTATCCGCTAAGTTTTCTTTGAAGTCTCTCAAACTCCGTTGGATTGATGCGGATTCATGAAGGGAAAAATACCAATACTACCCTCTACGTTGAGTGTAGTGATAATGCTTGTACCGGGGCTTGTACCTTTGAAGAACAAAATTGCAAGTCACGATCAGATCAGATCAGGTGTATTAGGCGACTCAACTTGCCGATCTGAATCTACTTTAAAGTTAAGCTTTTGCCGTGCATGCTCATAATTTTGGTGGCGTTGTTTGTCGTCTGCTTTGGGTATAAATTTAATTGAAGTTTACTCGGATTTGTTGGGAAAATTTCAAAATATTATGCGGTTTTGAAAGTTATGATAACACGACGGTAAGTGTTGGGTTTTGTGTACGGAATCCATTGAAACACAACCGATCCACGTTAATCAACTAAGTAGTGTCACGCAAATGTTAGAAGATTTGAAATGGGCCAGTCTCGAATACCGTCGTAAAGAATCAAGACTAAAACTCTTTCTCTAAATGGCGATGTTGGAATCAAACCTGAGCCTTATTTCAAGATTGTTGGTGGTAGCAGAACAACTAGGGGAAATAGTCTCCGTATCTAGAAAGACCTGATCAAGAAAGACATTCATAAGCACTCATTTCCCCCCAGAACAGCAGCAGATTGGAACAAACTCGATGAAGCAACAGTGATGGCAGAAACCAGCGATAACTTCAACCAGAATCTCCATAGACAACAGATTGGAACAACGGCAGAACTGGACAACAACGACACAGCGACAGGATCAACAGGAACCAGCGAGAACCAAAGGCTACATGTATAAACACCTCTCTTGCCATTATGCACATTGACCGACAATGACCTCGACGACCCAACAGTTGGTGAAGTACAGTTTATCTGCGCATACCGACTTAACCGAAACAGAAACAGAAACAGAAATCACCGAGGCTGCCTGTCATGCCTGTAGGAGAATCAAATGCTAAAATGAAAAAATCTGTTTTTGACAATATCGTTATTAATATTCAATCAATCTTCACTCGGTGTAATTGTTAGCTTTTCAGTCGCTCGCTTGATAATAACATATTATTCACTGTCTGAACATGGTTAAAACCGGGGGTTAACATCTAGACGTATGTGAGAGGTTGTCAAGATCACGGTGACAAGATTTGCAGATACCGCTTGTCCAGAAGTTAAATAATCTAAACAATAATATATACGGTCAACTATTTTCTTGGTTGTTAAACCATAACAACTGACAGCTCCAGACGGTGTGTGATGCCATTCCTCCAAGCTGTTATCAAAACTCGAAATTTTTAACAACATTATCTACACGCCATTTTTCTTTCATACGGGCTTCTTTAATGATTTTCCTGGACAAATGCGCGCGTAGCGCGAGAAAATTTGGCATTTTAATACTAAATTGCCCATCATCAAATCGGGCAAGGGACAAAGTTGTCATTTAGATGGGAATTAAAGGTAGATGTTCCGATTTTCAACTTAAAGTTTTCTATTCTACATGAAAGGTCATCCTTAAAAAATCGTGTTCCAAAGTTTGAGTTGCATAGCTCTAATGGTTCTTATTTTAGACACACAAGATGCTGTGAACTGTACCCATTGAGTAGTACACAAACTATATCGGTGGTTACCACCATTCGCGGTAATTCGACGTTATTTCATCGATTTCTCCGTAATTATACCGATTTAGGCCGTCAAATTTCAGTATGATGATGCGAAAAATACGAGCTTTCATATGATAAGAAAATCTCCGTATGTTTGAAATAATTCTGTGTTACGAAAATGTGATCGGGTCATCTACCTTTAAGTAAATCGCTGAGATTTTCTCTTTCGTTTTATCTTCCTCTTCTCCCTTTCCTTTCCCTTTTCCTTCTCTCTTTCTATTCCTTTCTTCCCTCTCCTCTTCCCGGTCAAAGCCGTCTGGGGGCACTCTGTCCCCCCCCCCCCCTGACCCCGGGAGATACGCTACTGGATTTGGCATCTCGTTATGATAACTATTCTTTATGTATTAATTCAAAAACGTCCGGTATGATTTGTGGACATAGTAGTAAAGGAAATATTTAATTGATAAGACAAATAGAAACCATACGACCAGACAATAATATATGCACTGTAAGAGTGTCAATATTTGCAGCTAATATTAGACGGAACTCTTCAATATTTCAACGCTTTATGTGCAAATAATCATACACTGAGCCAAAAAAGAAACTTATAAAAAAAAGAAACTTATAACATTTTAACAGATCACCAAATAAAATTCTGTGCATGAAAATGTACCAAATTTGGATACAATATTAATAGTAATATTAGTAATATTGTATTCAAATTTGGTACATTTTCATGCACAGAATTTTATTTGGTGATCTGTTAAAATTTTATAAGTTTTTTTTATTTTTATAAGTTTCTTTTTTGGCTCAGTGTATTTTATGTCGGTCAGACAAAGTGAAAATCTCAAGCTGAGCGTGCTCCACAATGCTCGATCGCTGAATCGCTGAACGGTAGCGTTGTTCACCGCTACATTGGCTCCGACCTATGTGTCTCTACGATGTAATGATCGCGGGGAACCAGCGTATTATATCGTGGATACTAATACGCATGTGTGGGAGCGTGAAAGCATTGTGGCCTTGTGGAGTATACAATGTGAGTCAAAATATTCAGGTCCCGATTTCACTAGGTTTTTTAAACTAGTTCAAATGAAAAAAAGGTATTTAATGACATGTAACGCATTGTTAGCAATAACCTAAATTTTATATCATTCAAATCGGTTATTCGAAACGGGAGATGTATGCATTTTCCCAAATTCTATGAAATTCATTCAATCTGTTCCAATGGACCCCTATGAATATAAAAGTTTAACGCGCGCCTTTTGAATAAGTCATTCAATGGTGTGTTGGTATTCAAAACGCTTACAATAGGAAACTAGTTTCTATTATCTTTACGGTTATGTTTTTGAATAGGCCTAGTTCAAAAACATATTCAATTAGGTGTTCGAATAACAAAGAAATCTTTGTTGACATTCATCATTATATTATTACAACAAAATCCACCAACTTGAAACACTTTGGATTTCGCGCTTTTTCGCAAATATATTGTTATTCTGCCGTAGAATAAGATTTTGTCTTGAAAACATCAACAAGTATGAAGAAACATTTCTACTCTTGTAAATAATGAAGAAATTGACCAATTTTTGACAAGAAGTATCAGTGGCGGATACAGGGGGGGGGGGGCGGAGGGGGCGGGCGCCCCCCGTAAAAATTTGCAATATACCTTTAACGTGTACGCGCCCCCCGTAAAATTTGACAATATACCTTTTTTGTGTAGCACTTTACCTTTTTCAGAGACATAGGTAAGTTCCGTTGGTACATTTGCCACTTGTACCATGCGATTTTTTGTGCCGGTTTTGGGACAAACACATCGCTACCCCCCCCCCCCCCCCCCCCCCCCCCCCCCCCCCCCCCCCCCCCCCCCACCCCCACTTAGCAGAATTTCACGAGCTGACGGCAAAAAAATTGGGGACCTTTTACGATTTTTTGCCACTTGTACCATGCGATTTTTTGTGCCGGTTTTGGGACAAACACATCGCTACCCCCCCCCCCCCCCCCCCCCCCCCCACCCCCACTTAGCAGAATTTCACGAGCTGACGGCAAAAAAATTGGGGACCTTTTACGATTTTTTGGGTTTCAGCCCCCCGTAAATTTTAATCCTGGATCCGCCACTGAGTATTTTTCCTGATTTTTTGAGTTTAAGAGTAAAATACTCGGTGGGTTAAAGGCCCAACCAAAAAATCCAGATGTTAAACACATTACAATTGTGGTCTCAGATACTACTGAAAAGCTCAGAGTGTCAACTGTGTCCTAAAACATGGTCAAGGTTTGCATGAAATATCTATGTGTATGAAAAATTTCGCGACTGGCTATAGGATTAGTCATGCTCACAAGCTTTTAGTTTTCTTATTAGACATTATTAGAAATGTGTACATTTGTAAACATTTCATGATGAAAAATGTGGGTTCTTCTGCATCACGAACATTAAATGCCGCGAAAAAATAGTGCTTGCTTTAGAATAAACCTAGATGTGTCCTTGTGGGTGGCACTGCATTACGTAATGATATGGTGAACTGTCACTACAAATTACTCTGTACACATCATGTTCTGGTGATCACTCCATTTCCATGGGAAACGAGGATTTTTTAGTTGGGGCTTTAAGTTACAGTTAACACGCCGGATACACCTATTCCAACCAGGTATTATCCCTTATAAATTGAACCATGACCACCAGAAAGAAGAGAAATAAAACAAAAAGGGGGAAAAGAAAAGAGGAAGAAGAAAAAGGGGAAAAACCAGAAGCCTGACTGGGGAAATCAATGTGAAGCTTTGATGTTGATACCATGGGATGAAGAGGTACAGAGGTTTTTGATCCATTTAGCTTCAAGAAACGATCTGAACTAGGGCCTACCTGGTTGGCCAATGGTCATGATGAAAATGTCGTCAACACTGTTATGGGCTGAATTAAAATGTCGAGCCACTGGTTTGTCTCTGCAATGTTTAGTGCCACCACAGTGTTCGAGAAGCCGGGTCTTTAGGGAGCGTTTAATTTCCCCTATATAATTATTGCATACCACACTACTTCCCACATGAAATCAGATAGATGACATTGGTAGACTGGCGGTTCAGAGGATGATAAATATTGAATTGCTCTCCCATAGACATACTTGGTAAGCGTGGAGCTGGTTTGTGTGTGCTGGTTGGGTTCTGAATTATCACCATGTTTTTGTTTGCAGGATGCGCATGTTGCATGGATGAAAACCGTTGGCTGGTGCATCTGTAGAAGGAATGTTGATGCCAGAGCTCACAATATCATTCATGTCTTTAATATTTTTGGGTCTGCGAAATGGGTGCCTCAGGTATGGCTTCCTGGCATCGTTTTGAGGAATGGAGAAGATGAAGATACTTGTTGAGCATTGCGGCAGTGGTGAGTAGGGTCATAGGGGACTATAAAAGGGACGCACCCGGATGTCTTCTTCTTTTAGCACGGTTGAAGGACTTCGGATCTGGGAAGACGATAGCATTTTGGATTTTTGTGTGTTTTAGGAGGATACCCTCTGGCATTAAGATGTAGTTTTAGCTGAGTTACTCTAGTGGAGAGGGTCTCATCAGATAAACAAAGTATTCGAAGTCTAAATTCCAGGCTATACAGCAGGCTAGTCTTAGAGTGTCTAGGATGGCATGAGAACCATTGAAGTTACTGGTGAGTGTCGGTCGGTTTGGAATACAAATCTGTCTCCAAGATGTCATTATGAACATGATGAAGGGACACCATCACACCAGGAATGGAAGTGACCGATCTCTCTGAGTTAATTGGACGGATGGAGGAATAGAGTTGGAGTGATCAATACATTTGTCAAGTTCTTCTTCACCATGATTCCAAATAGATCAACATCATCGATATACCGGAGCCATATAAGGGGTTTATGTGAGGCAGATGAAAGCAACTTGTCCTCTAGACGGCCCATAAATAGACAAGCTCCAGAAAGGTGCCATATGGGTTCCCATAGCTGTACCATGGATCTCACTGTTAATCCGGTTGTGTAAAAAATAGCACTGTTCAATATGAACCTAGCAACCCTTTTTTTTAAATCACAACTTGTTTGAAATGTTGCACAACCTTGTAAAAGTTTACAAAAAGTTGTGTGAACTTTTACACAATTGTGTAATTTTGTTAACAATAGTCAAAAATAGTTGCTAGGTTCATATATTAAACAGTGTTGTGTACATTTTCTTACACAACCGATTTAGCTAGATTTACAGTGTGGATGTAATCGTCTCCAGCCAGTTCAAAGTTGTTTTGGGTGAGGGTGAGTTGGATGAATTTGGTACGAGTGTCGACCTTAGGTATGTTGTGGTCACCGGCCATGTAGTACTTGCAGGCTTCAATGAAATCAACCGTTATTAGTGGTATATTAGAATACAGTGCCTTGACATCCATGGTGCATAAAATGGTGTTATTCGGTAGAGGTCCATGTTGCCTATTAATGGAGTTGAGCTGACGTAACAAATCATTGTCTCTGTAAAAGTGAGTGCCCCAGACTGCCCTTCCTCATAATGCATCAAATACAATCACATGTTATTATAAACCAAACTTACTCTGCCATCAAGTGGTCTATAATGTTAAAGATCGGGAATGTGATTGGAGCTGTGATCATGGATCATTGTTGACACTTTCCATGCGGCAGGCGTCTGCAGACGACATTCCAAAATGTCACAAAATGTCACAAAATGTTTGAAAAATGTCAAAATTATTGAATTTCATTACCATATTTGAAATTGCCATGGGAAATGCATTGGAACAAGTACAAACATACCTGGTATTGGTACAGTGATCCTTGAGATAGACATTGACAGTTTCGAAAGGTTTCTGAAAAATCTGGTTCGGATTTAGTAAAAATAATAGCCGCATGGAAAGTGTTAATTCTTCTGTATCTACTATTTACATGATAAGATCAATACATTTTTTGATGTCATCAAGATGTTGGGCAAGGTCTGTAAACATGGCTCCACTGGCTTAAAGAGGCTATACAGTCAACACAAGAAGTAACTAACCAGGTAATAAATGTGGTGATAACTCTAAAATTATAGCTCCTACATGAAAATAGTAATCAATAAAGTTGTAAAGAAATTTCTCTTCTTTAACTTGATTCAATATTCATCAAGATCGGTTAATAATTAAGGACGCGACATTGAAAAGGATAGAACAAAGTGCAGTTTACATTTTAACACTGGGATTTGAACACGCGGGACAGTGTGACAGGTATGTGTATGGGTTGCCTTGCTCAATTGATGCATCCTCAATCCCCGTCTTACTATCGACCAGTGAGTTGTCGCTACCAGTTAATCAATAATCTGCCTGTTGCTAGTCCGAGGCTGCGTGCAGACGAACAAAATGTTAAAATGAAAACGGACTTTGTTTTGGTTTAGGGCACATATCTGAGTAAATATTCATTCAATCTTCACGTGTAATATCTCAAATTAAAGACAATAATTTTCCTTACAACATTATTGTGTAATATTTGTACGTGGGAGTAGTTTTGGAGTTGAGAGCATAGTATGCTCTCATATTATTTATTACCTGGTCAGTTACTTATTTTGAGGACTGTAGATAGGTTCTTGTGCTCGCATAGCCAAAGTATGTACATGGAACTTTTCCAGCATAATCATGGTATCATTTCAGTTTATATGTATAATTTCGATTAATCTGCTTCCTGTTGGTCTATGTTTTGTGATATGCCACGCAGACCTGATCATATATATTTAATAGCCAATGTGTAAACATGCATAGAGTATGCTTTATCTCATTTTCATTTCATTTCATATTTATTTAGATTAATCAACATTGCACATTAAAACACATAGATGGTACATACAGATGCACAATAAGCAAATCTGTATACTAAATATAAAAGACAATAGTAAAAACACAGACACAAAGCATGTTGATCATAAGACCAAAAAGCCACAAGAGCTCATTTCCATTTGGGGTCCTTTCAAGATAACAGCACAAAGAAGAGAGACACAACTAACAATTCAAGGAATGGTACCCCCTCCCTCTCTCAGTCTTGCTTTCATTGCAAGATGAGATTTTACTTCTTTTTTGAAGTAGGCATAAAAAGCACCTGACCAGGAACTGTTTTGTGTTATATATTCAGTGAAGTGAAGAACTTGTTTTGTTTCCGTACTCAGCCTTTTTCTTGAGAATGAAGGGAGGTCTATTATATCTCAATGTGCTAAAATTACCAATGCCCACAATTATTCATACCCTTTTAAAAATATGAGTTTTTTGTGTTTTTCTCATATCTATACCAGCTGGAGTGGTGGAACTTTCGCTTTACACTAAAGACAATTAGTTTGCATTGGGCTCAACATTTTTTGCATAACCATAGAATTGAACAAGAATTGTGTTTTTATGCCTGTCCAAAATTGTTCATACCCCATACCAAGTCTTAGGATTGAGGCAATTTTTTGTGATAAAACACATGTTTTTGACATTTCAAACATTCTTTATATTCTGTGGTAGGCTTTTATATTGTTATGCAATTATTCCATGATGTGTGCATACAATGTGAATACATTACAAATGTGTCCTATTGAATGAACAGTGAAGGAATTTATAGGACAACACTCTAGCTCTTTGTCAGCATGGCGAAGAAGACCAAATAACTCAGTGAATACCTTTTGTGTGCATATTGTGAATGCTCACAAATAGGAGAAAGGCTGCAGAGCTATTTCGAAACAATTCCAAGTGCAAGAATCCACCATACAAAGCATGGTAATCTCCAGGAAAAGATCCCCATCTGAACTTGATATCTACTTTGGAGAGTGCAAACTACCATCTACAAAAGAACTGGATATCCTTGGCGTCACCATTGACAGCAAGCTGACCTGGTCAAAGCACATCTCAGGCATTGCAACTAAAGCTGGTCAGAAGCTTGGCGCTCTACGCAAAGTTTCAAATAAACTGGAGGCCAAAGGTAGATATACTGTCTGCAAGTCGCAAGTCCGCAGCATTATGGAGTATGCTTCACTAAGCTGGGCGAATGCTTTACCCACCATCCTAAGCTTGACAACATCCAAAAGAAGGCACTTAGAATCATTGGAGTTAATGAAGCTACTGCTCGTTCACAGCTCAAAATTGACAGCCTGCTTCACAGGCGACAGGTAGCAGCAGCTACTGTCTTGTACAAGATGCATTCTACCAACTGCCCACAAGATCTAGCAGGGTAACTTCCCACACCATATGTCCAACGCTGTGCTACCCGTTCGAGTGTATCAATGCCAGTACATGCTCTGTCTCTGCCGACAGCCAGAAGTAGCTGCTTAGACAGAAGCTTCATTAACACTGCTGTTCCCGTATGGAACAGTCTTCCAGACGATATTGTTGGCAACATCTCAGCAGCTGGAATCCAGGCTTTCAAGTGCCGTGTGCATGGACATCTTCTCTCAAACTCTTAACTTGTCATAGCCTTCATACGCTTTCATGACACCCTTCATTCAAGTCCTTTCAACATCTGACTGATACATAATAATGGCATGGTGGTCATGGGTTAAGTGTAGGTTAATTCTTGGTTGGGGAGATGGTGGATTGTCCTGTAAAGCATGTAGCCAGCTGGGCTGGTGATACGGCCACGTCCCAACAGGCACAGGCAGCTCCTGGTAGATTTAGTTCCCAAGTTTGTTGTGAAGGTTCTCTTGATGCCCATCAGACCTCCAGATATTATTATTTTTCTTTAATTTATATTTTGATGTTGTTCTCTATGTTTGGGCTTTTATCTTATTTTTGTGTCACTTTCATTGGCATTTTTAGCCTCTGCCCATTTGTGTTTCTTGTTTTATGCATATTTTCTGAGTTGCAGTGAACCAATTGATTGGCCTTTCAGAGCTCTCGTTCGAGAGTTACCAGTTTGACTTTTAATCACTCTGGTCATTAACCTTGTTATTGTCTGTTGGGCTATTGTTCACATTTGCGCTTTATATACAAAAAAATTAGGAAGAGCAAGAAGTTCAACTCAGTAAAAAACATTAAGGACAAAGTCGGAAGCCAACAGTGTCCCCTTTTCTGGCAAGAAAAGTATTGCGAAAGGCCAACAACAATCAACAGATCACCATAAAAGCCTATCACACAATATAAAGAACATTTGGAATGTCAACAACATGTGTATTATAACAAAAAATGGCCTCAATCCTGAGATTTGGTATGGGGTATGAATAATTTTGGACAGGTAAAAACACAATTCTTGTTCAATTCTATTGTTATGCAAAAAAGGTTGAGCCCAAATATATTTATTTGTACTTGCAAACTAACTGTATTTTGTGTAAAGCGAAAGTTCCACCACTCCAGCTGGTAGAGATATGAGAAAAATGCAAATAACACATATTATTCAAAGGGTATGGATATTTGTCAAAGGGTATGAATATTTGTCAAAGGGTATGAATAATTGTGGGCTTAACTGTATATTGTGCTTAAGAAAAATTCTGTTTGCAATGAAGTGTTACATTGAATGAAAAGTACAGTATAGAGAGATGCTTTAATTTTGACATAGTTTTCTTTTGAACAGTGGCGATCTGGACGATTTTGGCAATTTTAGATTGAGACCTACCCACATTCGTAAACAAGTGGTTCGGGGGAGGGATGAACTCGGACATATTTTTGTTAGGGATATGCCGCCAGCAAAATAAAAATTGACCCAAACATTAACCTGTACTAATTAATTTACGAGGGAAAATGGACACATATGTTTATTGGATTTAATTGACCGATTTTGCTCAAATTACTGTGAAAACAGCAAAATTAAGGATTTTAGACCCATAAATAGGTAAACGAGTCATTCATGTATTTGTTTACCAGACGGGTGAAAAATGGGACCCTATTTGGCGGCACATCCCTGTAACTTCATCTCCACTAAGTACCCCCAAGCACTGATGCAAGTTATGCCTATTGCTAAAAATGTGGTATCATTGGAAAGATAAACTCATCAGCTTTCCATCGATGCAACACAATACGAACATATCAGAATATATACGACATATAAAAGCAATTGAAAAAAGACTCCCTAATTTTTTTCAGGGATTTACATGTTATTACAAATTCTAACCAACATTTCGTAGGTATAGCACACTAAAATTTCAAATATATTGGAATTCAACAAAACAGGTGTCATTTTAAAGATCTTGGCAATAGATCAAGAATCTTGTTAATCGAGTAATGCGTTCTGGTGATATGGCCATTTGAAAATCTCCAAAACTTGGAAACCTGCCACGAAATGCCATATTGACCCACAAATTGATTTTTGTCAATGTTGAACCTCTTTTATTTCATAACCATGTTCTTAAAATGACTAAACAACGTATTAATCATCACACTCTTCACATGTTTATCAGCTGATGCAAAATCAGAAGTGTATTTTATTCCAAATTTGTACATCAGGTTCCTGAAAATGCACTATATTCTATCTAATTAAATATGCGTAAGTAAATACACTGAGCCAAAAATGAAACTTATAAAAAAAGAAACTTATACAATTTTAACAGATCACCAAATAATATTCTGTGCATGAAAATGTACCAAATTTGGATACAATATTACTGCAATGTATCGCTTCAAATGGCAGTCAATAACCAATTGATTGCTTCAATGACACAAGAGAAATGTGCACTGCCCCTATGGTGATCTGTTAAATTTTATAAGTTTCTTTTTTGGCTCAGTGTATATCAAGTTCTGCAGGTAGTAAACTAATGACATTTGGTATGATGGATAACTGTGCGAAGATGCAACTTTTAAACTGACAATCAGTTCGATATCTTATCAAATATGCAAATTAGCTTATTAATTATTAAAATCTCAAAAATGCAAATTAGGTACCTAACGCCATATTTTTTTGACATGATTATATTCATAGATACATTCACAATATGTGTCACCGTGTTTAACAAAAGTATATTGTATTAATTTTAATTGTAACCACGGTAACCATTGATTTGTATCAAATTATGTATAAATATCCCGATACATCTCAAAATGCGTGTGTGCTACACTCACTGTTTTGAAAATCCAATTATACCAATAGATTCACAGGAATGTGTAGCACACAATAGATTATCTACTTTTTAAAATGTGCCCCAAAAAAAGGAATTTTGCCCAAATATGAGGTATTTTGAGCAAAATATGTTGATTCGTTTGAACAGTCTAATCTCGATTTATGGAAACAAATTTAGAATAGTACATGTATGTGGATGTAGCTGGAGAGCAGGGCTATCATATATGGTAAGGCATTTCAATACATGGAATGTAGGAGGGGTTATCAAAAAGTTCTTGAAATCACCCAGAAGTGAAGGGGCCAGAAACTTTTTTTTTGATATATGACCCTTCAGACACCTTTAAAAAGGCACTGTGTTAAATCACACATTCCTCCCACTATTTATTACCTGTCCACAGACCGCCATTGTAGAGCTCCTCAGATTGACCGCCATTGATTGATCCTCAGATTGCGTTATTCCCAAAACAGCAATAAAAAGTCTAAAGTGTTGACAGAAATGGGTCAAAGGTCATATAGGGGTCATTAGAGGTCAATCTGTGTACATCCCATGTTACCCATAAGATTATTGTCACCAAGCTTGTTTGTAATGACCTTTGACACCTTTCTGTCAACACTTTAAACTATTTATTGCTGTGTTGGGAATGACGCAATCTGAGGCAATCGGAGAATCAATCAATGGTGGTCAATCTGAGGAGCTCTACAATGGAGGTCTGTGGACAGGTAATAAAAAGTGGGAGAAACGTGTGACTTTGCACGGGGACTTTTTAAAGATGTCTTACGGGTCACAAATCAAAAAAAAGTGTCTGGCTCCTTCACTTCTGGGTGATTTCAAGAACCTTTTGATACCCCTCGTATAGCACTTGCGGAAAATGTATTTCTTACAGGGTGTTATAAAAAATGAGTCGCTGATTTCTGTGTGTGCACTCAATGGAAAAAGTAGTAGATTTCATGCGCTGTATTAAAACCACTGAAATACAATATGTTATAAAATAGTTCTAGGAGGTTTAATGAATTGACACTCATCCCACAAATTAAAGAACATAACTAAATTATATAAAGTGAAAAGATCACATTTTAATATACCTTCGTTTGTTAATAAATTGGATTTGAATATTATCTAAAAAATAAACATTTCTCAATTGTTCACGAAATGTGTGTGTGGCAGGTTTGTGAAGCCCGAATTGTGCTATTAAAAGTATATTGTAAATGGAATCAAACCCAGGCTTTTCAATAACTTTGCATATCAACATGCCACTTGCACTAAGTGTTTTGAAAGGGTGTACTATTACTAATAGTATCCCGAACGTATTATCATTAAAATCAAAATACCATTTGTAGATCATTATAATACCTTCGTCTAAACACTTACTTACTACAATACAAAGCGTAGGTGAGTGTAGTGGTTATGTTTCTACCCAAGCCGAAGAAAATTACCGTATCTTATTCCTACTCCACACAATTTACAAACCGCAAAAGCGCAGTGACTTTGTTTGGACCTGACAGCAGGCACGTAGCCAGCTTTCCCGGTCAGGGGGGTGGCAGAATAAAGATTTTGTCACGGTTTTGGTAACTGTGTGAACACAATTTGTATATTGTCAATGTGTGTTGATTATCTTTATTTTTGAAGATTAAAATGGATTAATAACCATCAGTGGCAGCATACACAGTTCAACAACAAAAAGTTCCCCTTTAGATTATGCCTGATAATTCTAAAATGAGTTACTCCATCGAAACAATTTTTGTCACACATTCGTCGCTGTTCTGACATACCGGCACATCACTTTACTTATTTCTGTTATGATGTGCCGGTATGTCAGAACAGCGACGGTATGTTCACAGACACACTGGAACGGAGCTATAACTATGCAGGTGTTGTAATGCGCGTAGGAGGACACATTGAATGGAGGGATTCTGCAATTCAACAGTTATTAAATTATGTATTGAAGGAGGATGGTTAAGCAGCTTGAACCAGTGTCTTTGTTTGAACACAGCACAGGTACTGTTTGAATGAGCCCACGCGATATTTAACTTTGAGCAACTTTTGAAATGAGGTCTTCCTCCATTCAATGTGTGCTCATTCAAGCATTACAACACCTGCGTAGTTATAGCTCCGTTCTAGTGTTGCTGTGACCACGTTCATAATGTGTGCCAAAAATTGTTTCGAAGGAGTTACTCATTTGACAAGATATTAGGCATAATCTAAAGGGGAACTTATTTTTGTTGAACTGTGTAAATCCAAGCCAAAATTACACGCGGACACAACAAAGTACTTGCATTGTGTACAGATCAGTTTCTCAGAGAATGAAAGCATATTTTGATAGCAAACACTAGAGTATTTAAATAAAACAATCGGAAATATTTGGTTACAAACGCGCTTTCGTAACAGCAATGACAACGAGGCAACACACTTTCACAACAATCAACGTCATAAATACACTACTGTGTACCAGGTACTGTACAAGTGGTAATTTTTGTGAGGTTAATTTTTCGCGCTTTGCCAATTTTGAACTGTTTTGTGATTTTTTTTATTTCACGATTTGTAGCTTCATCATATAGACCAGGCCTTCTCAATAAGATTTTGTGAAGCACCACTTTTGAGATGTTAGTGATCTAGAAGCGCCACTATCCCTGCAAGCGTAGCGAGTGAAGCGACCGGAGTGAATAACGGGTGGGGTCTAGGGGCCGTCTTATGGCCCCTGGTGGGGGTCCAGGGCTTCCTGGAAGCTCATGGGTTTACTTATTTTTATTTATTTATTTATTTATTTTATTTTATTATTTAAAAAAAAGAAAAAGAATTCTTCTTTCTTCTTCTTGCGTTCTTCGGCGCGTCACTCGACTGATGCAATGCGCCACAAGTGGCGCACGCGCCACCATTTGAGAAGGCCTGATATAGACCTATACATTCAAAAGAAATATATTTGTGTGATATTATTTTCGTGGTAGCTCATTCGAGCGATCAAAATATATGTAGCGTGAAAGAAAAATCCATCTCGTTGTGGGAATGCGAGAAGGTTGTTAGCGACGTTTTCTGCCAAAACAAGGTTATACAGGGTGAGTCAAAAAGACTGCAATAGTGGAAAGAAGCCATTTTGTTTTCAAAACCAAAATTAATTTTAAAACTTTTTAAACATTGCAAGAATGATGTATTTAATCCTAACTTACTTTGTGTGAAAAAATGAAGTCGATCGCATTTTTCGTTTTTCTTTGGTACCCTCTTTGCTGCACAACCAAATTTACCTGTTTTTCCACTGGGGGATTTTCATTTGAAATGGCACACATTGCATTTTCGTATTTGAATATCCCGCCAACAAAAAAAATGGAAAATTTCAGTTTTTTATTAAAATTTAGAACATTATACGCTTTCATAGCATGGGTATGATTATAATTGATTATGCTAACTCACATGTAAACAAGAAAGGATGCATCAAATTCCAATAACATCACAAATGAACTCAAGTTTCCAAATTTGAATGAGAGGCACATTTTGTGATCTGATGCATATTTTGGGTATCTGGTGGACAAACGTGTGAAATGGGTGCACTGGTCAAAAGGTTCACCAAAGGCAAATGGAAAATTATATTGACATCATTTTTTCACGCAAAGTTAGGATTAAATATATCATTCTTGCAACGTTTAAAAACTTTTAAAATTCATTTTGGTTTTGAAAACAAAATGGCTTCTTTCCACTATTGCAGTCTTTTTGACTCACCCTGTAATATTAAAAGTTATGAAAATTAAGGCAAATCCACACAATTTAGGCCAATTTAACAGTATGAATATAATTTTCTATCAAATAACTAAGCTTGCTAAAACAATAAATAAGTTAACAAAGTTGGTGAACACAAAAATATGCTTCTTCTGCAAAACGTTCTTGCATTCACAACAACAATCTGTTTTTGCAAAAAGTTGCCAATTGGAGATTTAGTCGTTCACGCTAAGTAATGTATCATCTGATGAGTTTGACATTAAATCCAAGGGTCACCATGGAAACCATTGGTTGATTTTAAATAGAACTAGAGCGGTTCTCGGGCTTCGCGGTTCGCGGGTTTTGCGGTTATCGGGTTGCATGGTTTTTGGTTGAGCGGTTTCGGTAGACATGTTTAATGTGGTTGGTACTTTAGGATCCCAGCGGAACCAGATTCGATGACTGTCACACTCACATTGTTAGCGATGTGTTGTTATAATGGATAGTTTGATTATCGAAATGTCTCTAAACATTTGATTTGAAAATTATCCATCATTTCATTCATCAAAATAATAAACAAAAATAATAAAAATAAGCTTACTTAAATTAAAAACGTGAAATCATGTCCAAAAAATCAAATCAGGACACATTTTATGGTGTTTGTCATTTTGTAGGCTAAATTGTCGGATTTTTTTTCTCTCCGTCAAATGTGTTGCAGTATGACCGGCTATCTACACAGACTTCATACGTAGCTCAAAATGTGAAATCATATCCAAAAAATCAAATTGGGACACATTTCAAGGTGTCCGCCATTTTTTAGGCTAAATTGCCGGAATGTTTTTTTCTCCGTCAAATGTGTTGCGGTTTGACCCGTTAGCTACACAGACTTTATACGCAGCTCAAAATGTGAAATCATGTCCAAAAAATCAAATCAGGACACATTTTATGGTGTCTGTCATTTTTTAGGCTAAATTGTCTGATTTTTTTCTCTCCGTCAAATGTGTTGCAGTATGACCGGCAAGCTACACAGACTTTATACGTAACTCAAAATGTGAAATCATATCCAAAAAATCAAATCGGGACACATTTCATGGTGTCCGCCATTTTTGAGGCTAAATTGCCGGAGTGTTTTTTCTCCGTCAAATGTGTTGCGGTTTGACCCGTTAGCTACACAGACTTGATACGCAGCTCAAAATGTGAAATCATGTCCAAAAAATCAAATCAGGACACATTTTATGGTGTTTGTCATTTTTTAGGCTAAATTGTCGGATTTTTTTTCTCTCCGTCAAATGTGTTGCAGTATGACCGGCTATCTACACAGACTTCATACGTAGCTCAAAATGTGAAATCATATCCAAAAAATCAAATTGGGACACATTTCAAGGTGTCCGCCATTTTTTAAGCTAAATTGCCGGAATGTTTTTTTCTCCGTCACTAATGTGTTGCGGTTTGACCCGTTAGCTACACAGACTTTATACGCAGCTCAAAATGTGAAATCATGTCCAAAAAATCAAATCAGGACACATTTTATGGTGTCTGTCATTTTTTAGGCTAAATTGTCTGATTTTTTTCTCTCCGTCAAATGTGTTGCAGTATGACCGGCTAGCTACACAGACTTTATACGTAACTCAAAATGTGAAATCATATCCAAAAAATCAAATCGGGACACATTTCATGGTGTCCGCCATTTTTTAGACTAAATTGCCGGAATTTTTTTTCTCCGTCAAATGTGTTGCGGTTTGACCCGTTAGCTACACAGACTTGATACGCAGCTCAAAATGTGAAATCATGTCCAAAAAATCAAATCAGGATACATTTTATGGTGTCTGTCATTTTTTAGGCTAAATTGTATGGTTTGTTTTTCTCCGTCAAATGTGTTGCAGTATGACCGGCTAGCTACACAGACTTTATACATAGCTCAAAATGTGAAATCATATCCAAAAAATCAAATCAGGACACATTTTATGGTGTCTGTCATTTTTTAGGCTAAATTGTCAGATTTTTTTCTTCTCCGTCAAATATGTTGCGGTTTGACCGGTTAGCTACACAGACTTCATACGTAGCTCAAAATGTGAAAAAAATCCCAAAAATTCAAATCGGTACACATTTTATGGTGTCCATTCATTTCTTTAGGCTAAATTGCTGGACTTTTTTTTTCTGCGTCAAATGTGTTGCAGTTTGACCCGCCCCTTATGAAAATCGCAATCAATTCTGCAACCTTGCGCAAGGTTAAATTTGGAAAAATACAACCTTGCGCAACCAGTTTGGTTGTTCTGAGAAGGTTGCGCAACCTTGAAGCAATCATCCACAACCTTTGTGCAACCTTGCGACAAACTTGTGCAACCTTACGCAACCGTGCGACAACCTGTGACAAACTTGTGCAACCTTACGCAACCGTGCGACAACCTTGTGCAACCTGGTACCACCTTGCTGCAATCACATTTTGGTGATTGCATTTTCGTAAAGGGAATACAGTACACAGACTTTATAAGTAGCTCAAAATGTGAAATCATCCAAAAAATCACATCGGGACACATTTTATCATGGTATCCATCATTTTTTAGACTAAGTCGATATCCCGGGGCCCATTTTGGGACCCGAGATTCCCAAAATGTCTCTAAACAATTGATTCTGGAATTATCCATCATTTCATTCATCAAAATAAAAATAATAAAAAATAATAATAAGCTTATTTAAAAAAAAATTGTCGGCTAAATCACGATTATTTAATGCACATTTAATGTGGAGATTCATTTGAAATTGATTTATTTTGTATATAATCTGTGCATTATTTTTACTCTTTCGCTAAAATGTGATTCTTCGCCGGGTATTTTCATTTTCGTAACTGATGTAAGCTCTAGTTACGATGGATTGGTACCAAATCTATAATTTGGGTATCGGGTGAAAGTACTATGTTGGAAGGGAATCATTTTTATGGCCCACTTGGTCCCACCGTCCATGGACTCACTCACATTTTTGGAGACTCAAACTTGTCCTTTTATGTTCTCTTTGGAATTCATGACATTGCTATGAAACTAAGAGCTAGCAAAAGTGGTTCAGAAAAGTCGCATTGGATCTTTTTATTTATGACTAGCAAGTAAACAACTGTGGTATTAATACAAAATCCTGAGAGTGGTATATACGTACTAGTCTCAGTCAAAATCTTCGTCGGCCATCTTAAAAAACAATAATCACATTGGTAATTTTGTTTTTCTGTGTAAGCATGTAAGGCTACCGGATTGAATTTCATCCGAATAATAGATGCATATGGGTCAAGAAACAGGTGAGCACTCATTTTTTAAGTTAAACCTGTCCGATATGTCCGTGAAAAACCGAACTTAGACATTAATTATTATGTTAAAATTAGTCACATGATAGCCTTGTCTTTTTGGTATGGTTCCCCCTTATTCATTTGCCTGAAGAAGTACTCAAAAGGACTACGTGAGCTCATGGTATCAATGAACTCACGCCAGCCGATTTGCTTGAATTATAATTGACTATAACTATCCGCATTCATTAACGTAGGCAAATAACCTTATAAATAGCGTATAAATGACAACAAACACCAACATATTATGCCAGTGAGAAGAATGAGAGGAAATGGATTGATGAAATACAATAAATACAAACACAAACCACATTTTAATTCCATGTAATTCGGGGTCTACTTCTTTATGCGTAGAAACTATCGTAGGGGCGCATCACTGTACATCCTAACACATATACCTAAATGTGAAACAGAGAACGTGCCTTGGTTACGGCCCAAAAACATCTTAGTAACGCCTAATTCTGGACCTCAAAAATATGCTCATGCAGTAGGTATCAATATAATACACAACTTATCAAAATTTCCTTCAACCAACGTCCTTACTTTTCAAGATTCTTGTGCCACAAAAAATACGATAAAAAGCCACGATAAAAGGCAGTAACTGGTCCGTGATAACACAACACATACGGACAAAACCCCCTAAAAATGGCTACAAATGGAGATGATCAGAATCATGCTACCAAACACAGTATTCGAGACTTGTAGTCATCTCATAATGACCCAAATAAATACACAAACACATAATATGCAATAGACAAAAATTTCTTTAAGATAAGATTTTTTATTTATACATTTCCATCTCTCATACATAATAAAAATACATGATGCAATAAATTATTTTGCCCAACACGTAAAAGTGGTACTTCTAAAAACAAGCAAAATTATCACAGGCACAATTTTTCATTTTTCACCATTTGTCATATGCATACTTTTTTTTTTTAATAATTATAAATGTTCTATATTTTCCTAACATACTGGGTGGTTCAAAAAAAAATTAACCCAAGTTCAAAGTAATTTTTCAACTACATTTATAGTTTCAGAGAATTTTTGTTGACTTGATCAGCTCTAAGTTTTGCAATTTGAACTTGGGTTAAGTTTTTTTTTGAACCACCCAGTACACTTACTCTTAAAAATAATTGCCTTCTTGATTGGAACCAATATGGTTTGCCCAAATCATGAAATGCTTTGCAAAATATTACACAATTATACCATACTATATATTAACTCTCTAGACGATGGAAAAAACACACCCTGTTGTACAGGCAAACAGACCCGGACGTTTTAGGTCGGGTTGGTTGGTCTGGCTTTTCCATATTTTCCCTTGAAAATGACCGTAAAAATCTGTAAAAAATTCAAAAATTGCTACAACTGTTGCCTTCTAACGATAATCAAAAACTGAAGAAAAAAACCCCCCACCACCACCACCTGTGCAAGTGTTTTAAGTGGCAGAAAAACAATAAACCACAACATTATACAACTGCCCAGACTCTATGGGCGATGATACTTAAACAAATTTATGGGAGTATAATTAATTGGTTTCAAGTATTATTGCCCCTAGAGTATGGGCAGTTTTGAATTGTGGGTTTATTGTGCAAGTACTCGGATGTACAACGACACCGCAATGCATCAATTCATTATATAGCTTTACACAGAACAATAATATCCAGACATATCCAGCAATATTCATCATGAATTGACCACACATTGTATTTCAATACTTTTTAAATAAAGTTATTGTAGACTTCCAATCATCACGCCTACTTACCACTATATTTTTCAAGGGGAAAAAAGGTTCATGGCTTGTGACTTTCTGAAAGATATTTGACAGAGTGTGGAGGAGCCTAAAAAGTAAACCCAATAGTGTTTTAGGGAACGAGGTGAAATAAAATAAAATAAAATTTAAGTGTCAGGCAAGCTTTTTAAAATGTATTGAGTAATAATCGAATGTGTGGTAGGACGCCTTGGGTAGGTAATGTCCACCGTCTTGATCTGGACCGACGAGGTAATTGTGCGGAACGCAGCATGTACTTCCATAACACATAATTTTCTACATTCAAGGGTTATGATTACCAAATGAGCTATTAAGGATTGTACTGTTAATGAAACCAGATCTGATGTTAAGGAAATATGATGCACAATTACAATTTTCTATTGCCTTTCATGACTTTTTGATAGATGCCACTGTCCGCTCTGCATCTATTTCAAAAATATTTAGAAAGAAAATGGAAGGGTTGAAAAGGCACCTCTCATGATTATCATGTTGTGAATTTAGATAAAGGGCAGTTTCAACCACAAGACCTGGCCCTTAAGAAAAGACGAAAGGGCTGTGGAAGCCAATATTGGATACGTACCAGTTGGATAACGGAACAAATACAGAATTTAAAGGACAAGTGGCGCAACATGAGTAAAAAAGGTTAAAAGGTTATTTGGAAAGTGTATAGGTGCAAGGGCGGAAATCCCGGGGGGGATGGGGGGAAATTCGATCACACACAGAATTTAATGAAACATCCAATTTTTAATCTCCACAATTTTTTTGTAATGTAATAATTTTAGAACCCAGTTAAAAACCATCCATTTTGCTGGAATTTTCAGAAGGAGATGGAATCAACACCACAGAAGATGTGAATGATGCTGTTTGAGCTGACCTCGGATGAGGGGAAAATCAAACTTAAACTTAGGGCTGAATTCATATTTCAAGGGCTGAATTCATAATTCATATTTCAAGGGCTGTTCAATATTCATATTTCAAATTTATACAGTGAATGAATTCATATTTCTAAGTTGCGAAGGAATGAATTCATTTTTCAAAGTTGCGAAGGAATGAATTCATTTTCTAAGTTGCGATGGAATTAATTTATAATTCAAACTTACAAAGGAATGAATTCTTATTTCTAATATCTTACAAAGGAATGAATTCTTCCACGAACTTACAAAGGAATAAGACAAAGGTAACGTCAGAATTCTTGGCACTTAAATCTCGTCATGCATATTGTATACATGAGTAAATGCATCCACAAGTCATGACTTTTTTATAGATGCCACTGTCCGCTCTATGGGGCCAACTTCAAAATGCATCTTTATAAAAGCTAATCAACTTTTAATATTCAAAAAGACATCTGTTGAAGTGTCCATTAATTATATTGTATTTGGTTCAATTTGTATTTTTCAGATTAACCATGACCGACAAGAGACAAGCCACAGGCTACATTCACAACGTATCCCCGTAGAAGAAGTCTGCCAAATCCAATGAGTATTTCACAGCAACTCTGCAACAAGAGGAGGATGAATTATTGTCTTCTCCCCAAACACCGAAGGTATATAAACACTTGTACATTCTCTGAATGTACATTCTCTGAATGTACAATACATGTTACCATCCACATCATCACATATATTCGTTCAAAAGTATGAATACTTCCAGGATTTTGAAAGAAATGAATTCTATCCTTTTAGTTTGTTTGTATCTCAAACTTAATATTGTGAATAGTTCTGATTTGTGGTGTTTGATCACATCGCATATTATAGTGTTTTTTCAGAAGTTAATTTTGTTTTCCCATTTCCTATTCCAAATTTTACAGACTCGCTGTGTGGAATGAAAGATATAAATATTATCCAAGCAGGAGCGGTTTTTGCCATTGATGATGTTGTCATCAAGAACTACCAAGATGACACATTCCTATCCACGTCTAAGTCATCCTTGATCATCGCCAGCAATGACGAGGTACTAGAACATAATACCACCCTTGAATTTGAACTGCCACCCCAACAGGTTATTGAAACATCTGCACAGGTTACTAGTATCATTGCATGGAGTAATGAAATTGGATAAATCCCTCGTCTGTACTGTCTGCCAAAGTAAAACTGATCCAAAGAACAACCCTAATCTAGTACATTGCGCTTCATGTAAAATGACCAGACTGGTGAAGAAATGCGACACCAAGCTGTATGCAACCGTGCAGTTTGAACACGTCCCTCACATGGTGAATTTGTTCACGGAGCACCTCCAGCAACTCAGGGATACTGTGGACGACGATACCATGCCCACCTGGGGGATCAGATGACACATGATCAAATGGAACTCATGCTCTTGTCCCAACCCAACTTCAAAGTTACAATCAATGATAAATCGTTGGCCTCTCTCAAAGTTCTTGACAAGTTTATAAGACATGTTGATATCATGTTAACTTATCAGAAGACAGGGTCATCTGGGGAGGATTGGGAAGAAAACTGAGGGCACCGAGAGCGAGGTACAGAGTGAACCAACTCACAATTTTGTACCACCAGTCAAGTCCGTGCAGAAAAGGCAGAGGATGTGAAAGGCAGAAAGAGCCCGGGTGAGAAAGCGACAAATGGGGGCAGAGGATCCTGCATTAGAAAAGGCATCCTCACCTGAGGTTTCTAAGAAGAGGAAAACAAAGAAAAAGAAGGTAGGAGTGAGGCCGGTATAGCTGGAAACGGAAAAAAGCAGAGGAAGAAGAGCTCAGTTCAAGCGATGCAGAAGTGATGGACATCGATGATACACAGTCCCAGCAGGATTCATCCTCCTCTGACCATAGATCATCCATCTGTAATTCACCCGGCACTCATTCGAAAGCCACACCATTCACTTTATACAGCAAATAAAATTGACAGTTTCTCGCAATACAATTTCCCCATACGTTGGTAGGGGGAAAAACAAACAAAAAAACAACAACAACCAACGTATGGGTTTCCTGTACTATACCCGGCCCCCCTTTGGCCTGGACAAAGTGTACAGTCCCTGACCCATTTCTTAGGACAAAGTATTCACCCAGCTGCAGTCCCAAGGTCGCTTATTTCTTTCTGCAACCATAACGGAATGCATTTCTATGTGTTCCCTATGTGTTATTAGGCTTATTTCGTCAAGCGCATCCCATCTCTAGCTTATTTTATAGCCAGCGCCAGGGTGTACTTTAGCGTACGTCCCCGCTACACGCCCAGGCTAGCGGGGGCACAGTTGTACATCCGCGTACACCGTCCCCCGCCATTCCCCGGGGGCCGGGCTTGCAATTGATAAGTGCATTAACAGACCCCGGATGATCCCCTACTCGTTACGATGAGGTCTGCAACTATTTAACGTGTTCAGGGTGAACGTCTGAATACACGGGACAAAACACACCGGAAGTTATTAATGAAGTTATTATGGTCTCAGATTTTATTAACATCAATTCAATGTGTAGGCCTAGGCCTAACCTGAATTTGTAAAAGGCAAGGGGGCAATCCCGAGGTACCAAAACAAAGTCAGCGATTTCAAACAAGAACCTTAGAATAGTCCGTACAAAGTCACCAATCTTATTCATAACTGTCATTTAATGTTGATTAGCATCCAAATTGTAATAATAAGTTATTCTAAAAGGTCTTTCACCTTCTGGCCCCACCATATTAGCTTGGTTCCAAATTCAAGAACACTGCCCCATCCAAAAAAATGAAATAAAATTAAAATAAGTGCATCATTTTTATCCTAGGCCTAGTAGTTGCTAACTACAAATGTACATCGACCGAGTGCTTGGAGCGCAGATCCAGATGTCTTCTTGACTTAAGTGCATTTTGAGATAGGCCTAAAAATAAGCCTAGTAAAACATGTTTGAAAACTATAGAATCTCTGTGTCAGGGAATTTGGAAGTTGCCATCCAATTTTCACCACCAAAAAAAGATACATTTGCACTAAAAGACTTACAATGTAGTAGCTTATGTGTGCACTTAACTCGAGAATGTCAGTGTCTAAGTGTTTTCAATTTTTCATATGAATATAATTATGCCAAATCTGAAATTCATCAAAAATGCAAAAGTTGAGTACATGACAATTGTATTAGTTTTTGACACCTTTATCATATCCTCTTTCAGCTCGCAAGTCATGCAATGAAATGTATCCAACATTTAAGAACATAGTGCAAACTCACGAAGGCCGTCTTACAGATCTAACAGGTGCTCTGTTGACCAAAGCTCGGGAAGAACATGAGGCATCAGTTGCTCGGAAGGCAGCAGGCAAAAGAGTGGCCCGTAAACGTTACAATGATGAAGAATTAGGTAAGAGTGTGGATCCAGTTGATTTAATTAAAGGTATTCCTAGGCCCTATGGGCGATTCCATGAAAATGTGACGGAGCAAAAAAACTAAATATTTCTCCAATCTCCAAGATTTAATCATCAACATGCTGGATGTTGATAAAGAACTACCACCGTTGTCCCTGTCTTCTTCTAGCCCTGAATCGGCACCTTTGTCTCCAACTTTTCCAGCCAGGAACCAGCCATCTACATCCCAGGCACCTACATCCAAGTCAACCGACAAGTTTTGTGGAAAAGAACCCATTTGATGCGCCGTCACCACAGGGGCCATCTTCATCATCACGGCCACAACTGATCCAGTAGAAATTGTCTATGAATTTTTACCAGAGTCGTTGTTCAGTGACATCTCCAACTGGACAAACAGAGACGTGCGGCAGGCTGTGCAAGTAGAGACGAACCCTGAAGTGCCTGGTTCAGACTTCACATGGTCATGGGGGTGGTTAAAGTCCCGGAGATGAATCAGTATTGGTCGTCGATCCAGCGTACCACAACGAGCGAATCAGCAGGACCATGACCAGAGATCGGTTCTACAAGTTGTCCCAGCATCTTGCTTGCTCAGACCCTAACGATTCCCCTGAACTGCATGAGGACCGCCAACATCGTCACCTCGGCAGAAAAGCTCACCCTCTCTTCTTTGTGGAATCCATTTAGACTACTGTGGTGGAGATGTGCAGGACCAAATACCATCTAGGTCGCCATTTATCCCTAGATGAGGCAATAGTCAAGTATAAAGGTTTCCTGGCATGGATAAATTAATTACTCTCAACGTCTTTTTTCCAAGAGGATAAGGAAATTGACAATGTAAACCGCACGGACATCGATGGCATCCGATGATGATACAGTGGTGCATCAACTTACGTCTCCAGTCCTTGCGTGCGTATAATTCTTTAAAGCAGTCGGGTGTTTTAAGGTTGCCTTGCCAGACTACCCTGCGCAGTTTTATCCACTGGACAAAAACCAAAAGCGGACTGACCCTCGATTCCATGATGCAACTGTGCAGGGAGGTTAAAATGGAGAAAAGGCAGCCACATCAGAAGCATGGTTTGTATCGTCCACGACGAAATGAAGGTGAAAGGTGACCTTGTATTTGAAAAATCAACCAGTAACCTAATTGGATTTACAGACTTGGGTGATTTCCAAAATGAGCTCCGGACCTTCGAAAACAGGGTGAAGAAAACAACTGCCCCAGAGGATATCATCGCGGAGCAAATATTTGTCATCATGACCCGGGCTTATTTTGGAATTTTACGTATCCACTTGCCCATTACCCCCACTGCCAGGACATCGGCAGTGAAAATGTTTGCACTGGTGTGGACATGGATAGAGGCTTAGGAGCTAGCCGGTTTTAAAGTAATGGCCGTCACTTGCAATGGTGCCTCAACAAACAGAAGGTTCGCAGATATGCATTCGACTACTCCACCTTGTACAGTAGCCCCTTTGTACAAATCGATACAACCCTACACTGCTGATGGAGAGTCACGGTTCATATTCCTGATGTCCGATCCACCACATCTGGTGAAATGTGTACGCAATTCGTTGAACAGCTGGTTCGCAAACAGCAATACAAGAATTCTTTGGGGAAGAGGCTTGAACTAAATAATATAGACAATTTTCAATTATGAAATAATAGCAAGTGTTTGGAATTTTACATCCACTTGCCCATTACCCCACTGCCAGGACAATAGCAGTGGTGTGGACAGTGATAGCGAGGCTTTTGGAGCTGACCGGTTTTAAAGTTATGGCTGTTACTTGCGATGGTGCCTCGACAAACAGAAGGTTTGCAGATATGCATTCGACTGCTCCACCTTGTACAGTAGCCCCTTTGTACAAATCAATACAACCCTACACTGCTGATGAAGAGTCACGGTTCATATTCCTGATGTCCGATCCACCACATCTGGTGAAATGTGTACGCAATTCGTGGAACAGCTGGTTCGCAAACAGCAATACAAGAATACTTTGGGGAAGAGGCTACAAGATAACTTGGGGGAAGAGGCTTGAACTTAATAATCTAGGCAATTTTCAATTATGAAATAATAGGCGCAACATTTACTTTGACCTATCAGACCACGGGACAATGTCGTTTAAGATGTCTGATCTTATGAGAAATTGACATCACTGCAATTGTTTGTGGTTTATATCCATTCATAGGGATTAGCATCAAGATTAAGCAAGTTGGAGGCGAGGACCGAATTTAATGAGAAACACATTCAGTTGATGGAATCATCATTGATAACACATATGGTGCATGTAAAAGGTATATTCATTCCAAAGCAAATGACAGCCCCAAGGGTTCAGAATACAAACAAAATGCAACCAATAATGAGGTAAATAGATAAAAAAAAATGACTTAAAAAGGGGGGTAGATATTAAAATGTAATCTAGTCTATTTCCCAATGCACATGCAGACTGATTGTCATCCTAAGACTACATGTACAATGTATGATGGTTATTTACAGTTGGTTGTATGTGAATCCAAAAGACAAATTTGCTTTGAAGCCATATTATGTAGGACATTTTTGTTTGAGCCTACACAAAAGGCTGTTATAGTACTTCAATGTGAAAATACTTTTGGGAAAGTTGTGTGAATTTATTATATTCATTAAATGTGTAAGATGTAAACAGATCGTTAAATTAAAATGAATTTAAATTCTCCATTTCAGAATCTAATCAAGGTGTGGAAATGAAACCTAATCAACTACATGTACTTACTGCAAGGAACCAACCCCCACCACAGCGGTCAACTCCTGTATTGCAACCAATGACTGGAACTAGTACAACCAACACCCCAACCAAGGTTAATATTGCATTTTGTTTTATCCTCGATGTCGTACGCAATATTTGGTGACATTGTCACCGTATTTATACCCATTTCATCAATACAATCGGGACATTTGAAGGATTTTGATTTTGAAATCAAGAAAAACACACATTGAGCACATCGCAAGAGAGTGAGGTTTGGTCAATGAAAGTGAAACAGATGCTACCAGAAAGATCAGTTTTAACAACATACACTCAGGAATAGGTATCATCATACTATAACTGAACTAGTTTACAGATAATAACGATCACTAAAGGGTGTGTCTTAAGGTCTACTATGGAGAGAGAAGAGAAAGAGAGAGGGTGCATAGTTAAAGATGGTTGATATGTAAACAATCTAAAAGGGACAAAACATATGCACTCAGTGTCAGGTTAAAGTTGAGAGGTGATGTCAGAGAATACCATTTTCTGGGCAACAGTCAACACTCTTCTTTGATTGCAGGGATGTATGCCTATTTGCATTGGACCTTTGGAGCGCGATATCATGATGACTGTGCGCTGACATCAATCCCACCACTCACACAAAGATCATGAAGGTCCCTTGCAAGGCAAGAAGAGGTGGTACTGACTCAACTACATGGCAGTACAAACTTACGGACAGTCAGGTACCAACAACCATGAAGGCTATCGCTATGGAGGTGATGGAGCCGTTTCTGGGGAGATACCACCATGTTTTAACAGACAAGCTCTACACCGGAGTGGAAGTGGCGAGGGAGTTGCTGGAGGTAAGACGTATCTGACAGGTGCCATAAAAAGCAACTGCAAGGGATTGCCGCACGCATTCAAGTGCGATCCTAAGGTGGTTCAGATACCGAAGCCTAAGACACCACGAGGCACCTACCATATCCGGCAGAATGGTCCCCTTACTTGCACAATTTGGAAGGACAGCAAGGTGGTAATGTTTCTGTCCACAGCACATCAAATGACATCACTAGGAACTAAGCACGGACACAGTACTTTTTCAAGAAATGTCAATCCTTTTCCACAGAATTACTCTTTAAGGTCTTCTTCTCAGAGAAGGGAAGTTGGTAATTTAATGGAAGAAGGTATATAATGTGATTACCAGCATACAACCAGAAATGGGTATTGCCATACTATAACTGAACTGGTTTACAGGTCATAAAGATCACTAAGGGTGTTCCTTAAGCTTTACTTTGAAGAGGAGAGAGAGAGAGGGTGCGTAGTTAAAGATGGCAATTCATTAACATCTTTCTTCCAAGAGGATGGGGAAGCTGACAATTAAAGAATAAGGTGTAATGTGATTAACAACATACACTCAGGCGTAGGTATCATCATACAATAACAAAATTGGTTGACAGATCATAAAGATCACTAAAGGGTGAAGAGAGAGAGAGAGAGGGGGCGAGAGGATTCATAGTTAAAGATGGCAATTAATTATCAGTATACAACCATACACATGTAGGAAGGATCATGATGATATATTAATTATAGAACCTGACTGGCTAACAGATCATAAAAGTTACTTTTACAAGAAGTAACAACTTAACAAAATGGCGGGACAACAGTACCAAACGCTTTCCTAGAAATGTCAAACATTTTCCAAAGGACGAATCTTGAAAAATGTCTTCAATTGTGCGCATCCCATTTCTTGATGAACACGTTTTTCTCTCAATTGGCTATAATTAAAGCGCAACTGTGTGAAGACAGGAAAAGTGCTGTAAATATGTGTATGATATGTTGGCACTGCCAGCTGGCGTACTAAATCTCTTCCATACATAGATACCAATTAGTAACGAACTCTCTCCCCACACAAGTGCGCAATTTCACTTTTGGAATGGCAATGGACCTGTCCACAACCTGGCGCAAGTTCTCCGCAGTTTATTCGTAGTTCTTCGCAGTTCCTTGAAAATTCCTTCCCATGTAAGATGTTCCACATACTGTATTAGATAGATGCGATTGGCTTACGATAGCACATAGGCCGCGCCCATTGATATCACTGTATTAGTATCTTTGGGTAGGGACTATGTGTACTGACGTCACGTTCAAGTGACCAATCGTGAGGCAATAGTATCTCTGGCTGCGGGGTTCTCCTACGAGGCGGAGAGGAGCTCGGTTAGTTGTGTCTTGACTGTGAAGTCGAGTACTGGCTCATCCGAGTATCCTCTCCATCTAATGGACAACTCTGTTCAGCTGATAGGGAACGAGTGTCAAGATGATTATTAAAGATAACAGAACTTAATATGGTCTCCGTGTGCTTAATGTAGATGGAACCCCATTCGTTGTAGTGTACATGAGTTTACCGCCAAGTATCTCTAGACAGGAGTGCTCGTACGTAAAAACACACACATTCCAGTTTCTTCAACAATTCACGATGGCATCAGCTTCGCCTCAAGGTGCAATCAAAAAAGTTAAACACAGAGCTTGGAAGAAACATAAATACACCAAACAACCTCAGCCTGAGCTCTTACCTAATACCGAGCCTATGCCTGAGAAAATTGTCCATTTCTTTACCAGAAGGTAGTCAGCCATTGGGCCATTCATATGGATTATTGCCACTTGGACAGGTTTATTCCGGCCAAATTGATCTTTCTCATGTACTAAACGTTTAGACAGGGTAGTTTTAACTCCCGAAATTCTTCAGGGGTTTGAAATTGAAACCCCCGTACATTTGGGACTGATTTGGATCAACAAAAACTGATTGTTAAACAAATTTCCAGTTACATCCAGGTCAGTTAACCGTCTAATTATCTTATGTAGGTTGATGGTCATTGGAAACTGCCACGTTTTCAAAAATTAAGTCTGCTGACAAACAATTCAGATTTTTAAAATATAAATACGCAGTTGAGTTTGGACTTATCGAAACTACCTTAGAATAGTTTCAAACGATGAAAATTGATGATTTCCCTCTTCCTTTTCTTTCAACCAAACGGCCATCAAATATACCATGTACAGTGATAAATCGAGTTGTAGTCCGCTCCATGTACTTAACCATTTCCACTACTTCCTGAACCTTGGGCCGAGTGACTTTTAGAGAACCATTTTTAGGGCAAAAGCTATCAAAAGACTACAAACCTCTTGCTGAAGAATCCGTCAATACATTGCGTGCAAAGTTCCAGCATCTACAACTTCTTATCATAGATGAGCAGAGTTTTGCAAAGAATGTAGCCTTGTGGCAAAGAGGCAAACAACTCAATGAGAGTTCATGAAGGTCATGGATGTGACCTCCTGGGAAGATGCTGTGCCAAAACCAATACCAAGTTTATGTTATTTTTTACAAAAAAAATGCAGTTTTTTGTAATAAATCGGAGGGAAAAAAATCTTGACTTATTTTATTTTGTCTGATCCTCAAATTGTTTCACACAATTTAACATTTTAAGCTCACAATAACACTTAAAATGGATTAATATAGAAATATCCTATTTATGGACAAAATGTCCACTTATGGAGCCATTTTTTTGTTAAAATTGCCCACATCTAAATGCCTTCTAGGAATATATTTGTATAATAATCATGTTTGTTCATAATTCTTATTTTGTGTACAGGTAAACAACCTCTTCTCGGTCACTATCAAACTAGCATCATTAGATGATGAGGGATACAGTGTCCTGCAACAGGTATACATGGCTTTTGAACTTAGGGACCTGAAGCATCAAAAACGGCTTAAGAAAACTGTACTGGAGAATGGTGGCAGGGCTGACATGAAGCCTCACAATTTTCAGCATTTCGTCTAGATTGAGGACAAGGATACTCAACGAGGACTCCTGAATGATTTGGTGGAAGGTGTATTGTCATACTGTCCTGCTCAAAAGGAAAGTTCTTTGCTGACAACACCAGAGGAGCATCAATGATGCTCGGAGCAGTAAAGATATCATTGATCTAGTCAATATAACGTACGAAGGAGCTGTGACTTCAAACAAGTGCAGGTCATTACCCATCCTTAACTTTATCACAACCTATTTTGGTGCTTGGACAATATTTTTAAAACAAATCAAAAAAGATGACACTCTCAAATATTCAGCATGGGCTAACTGGCAAGAAAATATGAATTGTACATGCGCATCTTAAAGTGTGTCATGTTCAATTAAGAAGAAGGTATAATGTGATTAACAACATACACTCAGGTGTCTAGGTATCATCATACAATAACACAATTGGTTTACAGATCATAAAGATAACTAAAGGGTAAAGAGAGAGAGAGAGTGGGGGTAGGAAGGATCATGATGATATATTAATTATCGAACCTGACTGGCTAACAGATCATAAAAGTTACTTTTACAAGAACAAAAAGTACCAAACGCTTCCCTAGAAATGTCAAACATTTTCCAAAGGACGAATGTTGACAAATGTCATCAATTGTGCACATCCCATTTCTTGATGTACACATTTTCCTCTCAATTGGCTATTAATATACATGTACTTAAAGCGTAACTGTGTGACACCAACTTGTGACATATGCCGTTCTGTTTCATTTTTAAAATATTTAAAAGATGATGGCAATTAAATTGTTGTTTCAGCAACCAGACTTCAAACAAGAGCCAGTTTTCATCAAGATTTTATTTGCAGCAGCTTATAAAAGAGCACACTTTAATATAGTGCAAGGGATTTGAGTTCACTTTTTCCAGATATTCCAGAATATCACATCATGAGAGTACAAAATTATATTCAAAACATTCAGTAAGTAGACTCTGGAAAAGCATAAGCAGTTTAAAGAAGAACTGAATAGCCTGTCTCCTGAAAATCATGAGTTTATGAAAAACCCAGCGACAAAGGGTCAAATCAGCTGTTTCATCAAAATAGACTGCCGTCTGTTGGCCGTAAAACAATAGAAAACAAGAGAATTCAAAATGGTTCATATTGTTGCAGGCGAGGGAGAATTGCAAAGGTGAAGAAAAACAGGCAAATATTGCATGTGGAAGAATAGTTGGAGTTGTCAAATTCACGGGAAAAGATTTCCTAGACTACAACATGTGTATGACAATGACATGTGGTTTACAGATCACAATGTGTTTTTTTTTAATCAACGAGAGATATTAACCCAACGCTTTGGAGAGACAATTAATGGTTGAACAAGCCACATTTACAGCAATCAATTACATTATAAGAAGAAACATACCGGCCTGCTCAAAAGGAAAGGTCTTTACTGACAACACCAGAGGCGCATCAATGATGCTCGGAGCAGTAAAGATATCATTGATCTAGTCAATATAACGTACGAAGGAGCTGTGACATCAAACAAGTGCAGGTCATCACCCATCCTAAACTTTTAACACAACCTATTTTGGTGCTTGGACAATCTTTTTAGAAAAAAGAAAAAAAAGATGACACTCTCAAATATTCAGCATGGCTAACTGGCAAGAAAATATGAATTGTACATGCGCATCTTAAAGTGTGTCATGTTCAATTAAGAAGAAGGTATAATGTGATTAACAACATACACTCAGGCGTCTAGGTATCATCATACAATAACACAATTGGTTTACTGATCATAAAGATCACTAAAGGGTGAAGAGAGAGAGAGAGAGAGAGAGTGGGGGGGGGGGGGGGGGGGTAAGAGGGTTCTTAGTTAAATATGGCAATCAATTATCAGTATACAACCATACGCATGTAGGAAGGATCATGATGATATATTAATTATCGAACCCGACTGGCTAACAGATCATAAAAGTTACTTCTACAAGAAGTACCGACTGAATAGCCTGTCTCCTGAAAATCATGAGTTTATGAAAAACCCAGCGACAAAGGGTCAAATCAGCTGTTTCATCAAAATAGACTGCCGTCTGTTGGCCGTAAAACAATAGAAAACAAGAGAATTCAAAATGTTTCATATTGTTGCTGGCGAGGGAGAATTGCAAAGGTGAAGAAAAACAGGCAAATAATGCATGTCGAAGAATAGTCGAGTTGACAAGTGCGCAAGAAAAGATTTCATCAACTACCACAAGTGCACGGGAAAGGACTTCATGGATTACAACATGTGTATGACAATGACATGTGGTTTACAGTTCACAATGGTGTTTTTTTAATCAACGAGAGGTATTGACCCAACGCTTTGGAGAGACAATTAATTGTTGAACAAGCCAAATTTACAGCAAGCAATTACATTATAAGAAGAAACATACTGTCCTGCTCAAAAGGAAAGGTCTTTGCTGACAACACCAGAAGAGCATCAATGATGCTCGGAGCAGTAAAGATATCATTGATCTAGTCAATATAACATACTAAGGAGCTGTGACATCAAGCAAGTGAAGGTCATCACACATCCTCAACTCAACCTATTTTTGTGCTTGGACAATCTTTTTAAAACAAATCAAAAAAAGATGACACTCTCAACTATTCAGCATGGGCTAACTGGCAAGAAAATATGAATTTTACATGCGCATCTTACAGTCTGTCATGTTCAATTAAGAAGAAGGTATAATGTGATTAACAACATACACTCAGGTGTCTAGGTATCATCGTACAATAACACAATTGGTTTACAGATCATAAAGATCACTATATGGTGACGAGAGAGATAGAGAGAGGGGGCAAGAGGGTTCATAGTTAAAGATGGTAATTAATTATCGAACCAGACTGGCTAACAGATCATAAAAGTTACTTCTACAAGAAGTACCGACTTAACAACATGGTGGGACAAAAGTGACAAAAGTACCAAGCGCTGTAATTACAATTATTGTGCCTATTCTAAACCATCAAATGTACTTCTTCTTCATTACAGAATCACAAACCTTGCAACCGATACCGATGTTATAACGGTTCCCACTGAAATGTTCTTTGACAGCATGGGCACAGATGTGATTGACCTACTTCCACTTCGGGTCATTATGACATACCACGAGAACCGTCTGGTCTCCAATGAGCTAGCAGAAAAAACACCACAGATAATACAGATGACCAACAGCCAAGGGCGCAGATCCGGGGGGGGGGGGGGGGGGGGGGGGGGGGGGGGGGGGACACAACGGATGGGGGTGGGCACGTCCCCCCACTTCCTGAAGGGCGAGGGGACACAATATCAAATGTCCCCCCCCCCACACTTTTTGTGATACATCAATCAAGGTTGGCGATCTAGTGAAAAAATGGCAACAGCACTGCATTGCTTCATGATAAGGAATTATGCACCACGAGCATAAGTTTTGGCCAAAACCTTCAACAAGCGTACACATTAGCCTACGGGCTGATTTTACTGAGAAAACTTTCAACCTGTGTTACTATGCCGTGATTTACACGCCCAATTGGCCGTCTTGGCGTCATGATTTTTGGCTATTTTTGGCATTATGCCGTAACAGCATGAGCAAATTGTGTTTTTCAATAGCCTCGTCGTTTGGAGGATCTTCGTTTGAAAACCTAGATTCGAAGTTTGTTATTAGTCTTGTGACCAATAATCTGTGAAAAAGTCTTATTACAAAATTGACATTGGTATGGTTTCTCCTTGGTATGGATCCTTGTCGGACAGGGGCGTAACAGAGGTTGGTTGTCAGGGGGGGCACAGCCCAACAATTTCCTGGTTAGAATAATTCCGTCCCGGAATTTTTCGTAAAAGGGTTGCCCCAAATTTTTTCCCAGTCAGTCACCTCGTGAATTTCATGTAAGTGTGTGTGTGTGTGGTGGAAGGGGGGGGGGGGGGGGGGGGGGGGGGGGGGGGGGGGGGGGGGGGGTAGGGTCACAAAATTTCTCACGGTCAAAAAAAATCTTTCTTTCTTTCTTTCCCTTTCTTTTCTTTCTTTCCCCTTTTTTTCTCCTTTTCCTTCTTCTTTTTCCTCCCTTTTTCCTTTCTCTCTCTCTTTTCTTTCCCTTTCCCCCTTCTTTTCCTCTTTTCCCTTCCCCTCATTTTTCCTGGTAGGTAGGTTTGAATTTCCTGCTGAGCACCTTCAGGGGGGGGCACTGTGCCCCCCCCTGCCCCCCCGGCTGTTACGCCACTGTTGTCGGATCTCTTGTTCCAGAGATTCTTTCAATTCTGACCCAACAGCATGAGCAAACTGTGTTTTTCAATAGCCTCGTCGTTTAGAGGATCTTCGTTTGAAAACCTAGATTCGAAGTTTGTTCGGGAGTTTGTGACCAATCTGTGAAAAAGTCTTATTACAAAATTGACATTGGTATGGTTTCTCCTTGGTATGGATCCTTTCATTTCTTTTGCTTCGATGCATCTTTCATGGGCTTTCGTCCAACTTTCATACTTTGGGATTCTTTATGAACACTAGAATTCATGAGAGTTGTGTCTTTTGAAACATTCGATTTGATAGTTTTGAGACTTTGAAGTAGGAAAATTAGCATACACCCTGTATGCCGAATCATTAAGCCTGGCTGAAGAACTTGTCACAATATTGACATTTATGTGGTTTGTCTCCTGTATGTATCATCTCATGTTGTTTCTTATGACACGCCTGGCTGAAGAACTTGTCACAATATTGACATTTATGTGGTTTGTCTCCTGTATGTATCATCTCATGTTGTTGTTTCTTATGACACGCCTGGCTGAAGAACTTGTCACAGTATTGACATTTATGTGGTTTGGTCTCCTGTATGTATCATCTCATGTTGTTTCTTATGACACGCCTGGCTGAAGAGAACTTGTCACAATATTGACATTTATGTGGTTTGTCTCCTGTATGTATCATCTCATGTTGTTTCTTATGACAAGCCTGACTGAAGAACTTGTCACAATATTGACATTTATGTGGTTTGTCTCCTGTATGTATCATCTCATGTTGTTTCTTATGACACGCCTGACTGAAGAACTTGTCACAATATTGACATTTATGTGGTTTGTCTCCTGTATGTATCATCTCATGTTGTTTCTTATGACAAGCCTGACTGAAGAACTTGTCACAATATTGACATTTATGTGGTTTGTCTCCTGTATGTATCATCTCGTGATTGTTCTTACTACACGGGTCCATTTCACAATTTGATTTTATTGCATGCTTGGAAAGTATCCGGTCGTCTCCGCTTGCTTTACGCGCACGATTCCTTACAATGGCATGGCGAAGGTCATTACGCTTTATAATCGCGGCACTAGTGTGTTACGATAATGCCAGCAATGCACTTCTGACACACATAAAATGTCCAAAAAAACCAAGAGCTTCCAGGGGGTGGAAATGTTTCAAAAAGGAAAGCTTCTTAATTTATCAATAAGAATTTTCTATTACGATCAACACCAATATAGGCTAAGAATGCACTTCTGACACGCATCAAATGTCAAAAAACCACGAGATTCAGGGGGCAAAGTCCCTGGACCACTGTCAGAACTTTGCCCCTAGACCCCACCCGTCAAAGGCTTCGCGCTGACGCGCTCACGGTACACTTTACAATTTCATCATTATAAACAATTCACTATGCCCCCCCCCCCCACTTTCAAGATTGGATCTGCGCCCTTGCCAACAGCAGCCTGAGTGAGTTTCCCACATCACATAGCAGTTTTGGATGTGTGTTATCGCACAATATTTAGTGAACTTTTTTGCTATATTCTTGGAAACAACTTTTTTTAGCATTTTAAAATCTAAGAAACATTGAGTTGTTTTCCATTTTTGAAACATTAAGTTGTTTTCCATTTTTGAAATATTTGTTAAATATCTCAAATTGTTCGTCTGGTTTAAGGGATGCCATACATTAGCAGTTAACACTTCTAGGTATAGGGGTTATGTCCCATTATGTGTAATGCCTGTATACAGTCATCACAATAAGTAACTGACCAGGTAATAAACATGCTGATAACTCTAACAGTATAACTCCTACATGAACATATTTAATTATAAAAATTGTTAAGAAATTTCTCTTCTTGAATTTGAGCTATTACACGCTAAAAATGATTGATTAATGAGGAAGTTACGATCCCAAACGTTAGGGCAAGTCTGATTTTCATTTTAACATTTTCTTTTCAACACGGGGAGAGTATGACAGCCTGACAGGTAAAGCGTGTGTGCCGTATTGATCAACTGTAACAATGCCACCGGCCGACTATCCAACAACCAGGCCATCGAAGGGTGAATTGGCACTACCACTACCAGTAATCAATAATTTGCCGGTCTGAGTCCCCGTGTTGAAAATGAAAATGTGAAAATGAAAATCAGACTTGACAGTACATTTGGGATTGTAACTTCCTTAATAATCAGCCATTCTTAGCGTATAATATTTCAAATTCAAGAAGAGAAATTTCTCAACATGTTTACTATTAATATGTTTATGTAGGAGTTATACTTTTAGAGTTATCAGCACATTTATTACCTGGTCAGTTACTTCTGGTGATGACTGTATAGCCTTATACTACCACATCCACATCCCATCTTTTGTCGGTGAGAAAGGACATAATACGCCAGGATAATATTCATTCAAACAATCACGGTCTCGGAAAACTTCAAAAATGAACCTCGGAAAAGAAATTGACTCATCTCCTTCTTACCCTACCAAAGGCAGACAGACATCAGCCAAACACATAGAACAATTTTGCACAACTGACACTGGAAATACAAATTTGACTTCATTTAGTAACATAAACATGTCACTTATTCATGTTGGTCCGAGCCCTCAATTCTTTTCAGAGTCAACAGCTGCTCATATCCTGAATAAATTGGTGAAGCCGAAAGTTGGCGACATTGCAGAGGAAACAATACGAGATCATATCTCCTGGGCAGTGCTTCATGATCATTGAGAGAAAAGCGTTTGAGTTTGGAGAGTTTGATACATTTTCGTATTACTCAAATGAACCACACAGAGGTATTTTAAATGGTGTATAAGCGAACAGCTGCTCATATCCTGAATAAATTGGTGAAGCCGAAAGTTGGCGACATTGCAGAGGAAACAATACGAGATCATATCTCCTGGGCAGTGCTTCATGATCATTGAGAGAAAAGCGTTTGAGTTTGGAGAGTTTGATACATTTTCGTATTTACTCAAATGAACCACACAGAGGTATTTTAAATGGTGTATAAGCAGGAATACCTATTCTGAAATCTTTCGCAGTGAATGTTCACATAAAATTGTCAAGTATAATGATTTTGTAACTTGTAACAAATGTACTATAGATTTTCATTTCAATTGTATTACTGATAGTATTTATAAACTGAATTTCAGCAGACAACAAATTGGGCCTGCAATGTTGTTTCTTTAAATTTTGCAATGATGAACTCCCATTTAATAATTTCAGATCACTGACACAGATTTTACTGTGAGGAGCGCACATGACACAGATACGGAGTACACTGTTAATTCACTGATGGTTAGTTGTTCTTGCCATGTGGGAAGCACACAGGTGGCCCCTGTAAACACCGGGCAGCAGTGAACAAACACTACCAGATATCAAGCTTGAACTTTGTACCAATCAATGAAGTGGACATGAGAATCAGGCTATAAGTGGACATGAGAATCAGGCTATAGAGGATAGCAACAGGTAGGCAAATTGCGTGAATTTATATCAATCGCATGCTATATCATGCACAAAAAGACGTATAACATCATTAGAGAGTCTACTGAAGCATGTGAGCGTAAAGCTAGATCGCTCATCGATGATGCCCTGCAGAAATTCCCTTCTGCACACATCATCATCTCAGGCCAAAAAACACAAAATGGGTGTATTTCCTTTAATTATCATCATTTGCAGATGTCTTACTTCACACAAAGACGGAATGCGGGAAGAAGCAGATTATATACACCGATACGAAACATGTGCCGCATGACAGCAACCTCACCATCAATTTAATTTTAGATACACTAGTAAACAACAAGGATGCCGTCGGAAAGAGACTGTTTGTTCAGCTGGACAATTGTTATAGAGAAAACAAGAACAAATATCTACTAGCAATGTGCACCATATTGATTGACCTCAATATCTTTGAAGAGGTAGGACATGGGTGTATTTCCTCTAATTATCATCATTTGCAGGTGTCTTACTTCACACAAAGACGGAATGCGGGAAGAAGCCAATCATATACACAGATAGGAAACATGTGCCGCATGACAGCAACCTCACCATCAATTTGATTTTAGATACACTAGTAAACAACAAGGATGCCGTCAGAAAGAGACTGTTTGTTCAGCTGGACAATTGTTATAGGGAAAACAAGAACAAATATCTACTAGCAATGTGCACCATATTGATTGACCTCAATATCTTTGAAGAGGTAGGACATGGGTGTATTTCCTTTATCATCATTTGCAGGCGTCTTACTTCACACAAAGACGGAATGCGGGAAGAAGCAGATTATATACACCGATACAAAACATGTGCCGCATGACAGCAACCTCACCATCAATTTGATTTGAGATACACTAGTAAACAACAAGGATGCCGGCGGAAAGAGACTGTTTGTTCAGCTGGACAATTGTTATAGGGAAAACAAGAACAAATATCTACTAGCAATGTGCACCATATTGATTGACCTCAATATCTTTGAAGAGGTAGGACATGGGTGTATTTCCTTTATCATCATTTGCAGGTGTCTTACTTCACACAAAGACGGAATGCGGGATAAAGCAGATTATATACACCGATACAAAACATGTGCTGTATGACAGCAACCTCACCATCAATTTGATTTTAGATACACTAGTAAACAACAAGGATGCCGTCAGAAAGAGACTGTTTGTTCAGCTGGACAATTGTTATAGAGAAAACAAGAACAAATATCTACTAGCAATGTGCACCATATTGATTGACCTCAATATCTTTGAAGAGGTAGGACATAAATCAAAATATTAATATGAAATCTTTAATGATAACTGTCATTGGTCAGAAAATCATCCAAGATTGAGAATCTGTCAGAATTAGTGGCTTCAATTACATTCATAGTTAGTGCCATTATGCTATTAACATAATTCCAACAGTGTGTGGGGTGTACATACATGCGTAAGTAAACAGTTGCGTGCAAGCATGCAAGCATGCATCTGTACTAAGCTCCATGGAGCAAACAAAAAGCAAACCATGTTAAAAAGCTTGAATTTCGTCCATAACATTATAAAGGTAGGTGTTCCGATTGCTGGCATGATTTTTGACTTGATGTTTTTAATTCGACATGAAGGGTCATCCTTGAAATAGTTGTATTCAAAATATCAATATGAAACCTTCAATGATAAATAATACTAGAAGCCAAATTCACACAAGTGTTATAAACATTGTATCAACATTTTCATTAGCCCCAATATCAGGTATTTGAGAATTCGTGTGCAACCCATGCATAGCTTACTAGCACATTTTGATAATTTGCCTCTCCCTGTTTTCTCACCAGATTTTGTTTAACAGGTCTTATATCTTATAACCCGTGTCAAGTCATCATCTATTTTCTTATAAAATCCAATCTGATCACATACAGGTTTTCCTATCAAACTTGAGTGGATCCTATCCAACATTATTAATTGGCAAGCCTATCAGCATGATCAGTGACTTCCAAGTTACAACACATGGATATTTTTACCATCATAGATAGGTGTTTTAGGTGAGATAGTTTATAATTGTGGCAGCATTTCTGTGCAATAAGTTATGTTAGCGGAGAATTGGCTAACATTGTGCTGTTTCTTAGCCGTGCGTAGCTGCGGTTAGGTATTGTATCGCAGTTGCTTCGTTCTACTTCTGTTCAGTTCTACTTCTGCTTCTTCTTCTTCTGGCAACACTTCAAATGACCACTGCTCCTACATTCTTTGATCAATCTTGAGCATTATTATGCTTTGGATAGATTGAGCCCATTATTGGTCGAGCTTTGAGTTGTAAAAATATTGGATGAGACGCAGTCGCGAGTTCAATATTTTAAAACCCACAGCGAGATCAATAAATATTTGGTAGATGTGCCCATTTTGCAAGCAACCCATTGAGAAAATGAAGAAAATGCACTGACTAGTATTGTCACTTTAATGATTGGGACGTTATGGATGGGTGGGATGGAGGGATTGTGAGGATGATATGGGACAGATGGTACGATTGGGACATTAGGGATGGGTGGGATAGGTGGGTGGGAGGGGTTGTGAGGATGGTATGGGACATTGGGGATGGGTTGGATAGGTGTGGTCCAAAGAAGATTTAGCAGCTACCTCTTCAAAACAAGATCTAGTGACGATGTTGCCACTCAAAATGTGATTCAGCTGGAAATAATACAGGATGAGTAAAAATAGTCAGGTCCCGATTTCACCGTTTTTTTAAACCAGTTAGAATTCAAAATTGAATATTTTTAATGACTTGCCTAGCAAGGTGGCATTAGCAGCTATAACCTAAATTTTATTTCATTCAAATTGGTTATTCGAAACGGGAGATATGATAATTTTCCTAAATTCTGTGAAATAAATTCTGTTCCAACTTATCTAAGGGATCCCTATGGATGTTAACGTTTAACGCGCGCCTTTTGAATAAGTCAATCAAAGGCGTGTTGGTATTCACAGCAATTACAATAGGAAAAGAGATTCTATTGTCTTTGCGGTTATGTTTTCGTGCAATTAGAGATAGCCTATAACAAACATTATTGAGTTTGAACAAAATGTTGACCAACATATTTTGAAACTTGTTATTCTAATCGAACTGATATGAGAGAAGTCTGAGAGAAAGCAGATCTTATATCTTTAAACAGTTTGTGCTTTGGCAACTTACCAGGCAAAGTGCATAGTCCATTTTTATGAATATATTTGTGCAATACTGAGTTATATTATAATATATTTAAATACTTTGCATGCAATATCGTTTAATTTATCAGAGATTCAAAACAAAAAAAACACATGATATTTTGGTATGATTTGCAACAGTTATACAGTGTGCTGTGTTGTATAAATAACTAATATTACAGTAATATTAACATCCACCACCAAACTTGGAACACTTTGGATTACGCGTCTTTTCGTAAATCTGTTGTAAATCTGGCGTGGAATATGATATTGTCGTGAAAACATCAGCAGGTATGAAGAAGTATGTCTACTCTCATAAACAATGAAAACAATTACCAATTTTGTACAAGAAGTATTTTTCTTGATTTTTTTAAAACGGGACCTGACTATTTTGACTCGCCCTGTATAGGACACCATATATTTCTAACAATTCATCATTACATTTCAGGCAATGACCTGAAACTCCTACTAAGAATGCCATGGAAGCGTTTTGGTGAAATAAGAACATTCTTAACCAACAAAGGACATCGTATCTTGGCACATGATGGAAAAATGAGAGAGCAGCTGAAAAAAGTAATTGTGTAATATAAGAATAAGAAGCAAACAATTCTAAGAGATTCCTCCAGCACACCTGCTCCAGTTTAAAAGTTTGTTTTGGTTTTCTTTTATTATAGCTTTGCATCCAGCTTGGAATTCCATCAGTAAAATACTTCTGCCTGAGATTGAAGAGCAAGAGTGACAGTAGATTTCTCAACGCCTTGTTAGAAGAAACGTTCACGAAAGAAACATTATCAGCAAGCTGTGGTTTGCATGGCATCTGACACAGACAAATTTGACACAATGGTATTAATGCAGCTTATTTTGTTTCTTTCATTTTCCCTAATTTCAGAGATCTCCTTGAATAGTTTGGTGGGAAGACACTCATATATTCAGAGTTCACCAAAATGGTTAACAGGAAATGCTCGACCGAATACAGAGCTGTGCAGAACAGCTTAAAGAAGAAAAAAAGCTTTAGGTTTGCATGGCATCTGACAAAGACAAATTTGACACAATGTTATTAATTGCAGCTTATTTTGTTTCTTTCATTTTCCCTAATTTCACAGAGCCCCTCGAACAGTTTGGTGGGAAGACACTCACATATTCAAGAGTTCACTAAAATGGTTAACAGGAAATGCTCGACCGAATACAGAGCTGTGCAGAACAGCTTAAAGAAGAAAAAAAAGCTTCCAGTTTGCATGGCATCTGACACAGACAAATTTGACACAATGTTATTAATGCAGCTTATTTTGTTTCTTTTATTTCCCCTACTTTCACAGATCTCCTTGAATAGTTTGGTGGGAAGACACTCACATATTCAGAGTTCACCAAAATGGTTAACAGGAAATGCTCGATCGAATACAGAGCTGTGCAGAACAGCTTAAAGAAAAAGAAAAACAAATAAGCTTTAGGTTTGGCATCTGACACAGACAAATTTGGTCAAGCATTTATGGTTGGCCATTAGTGATGCATCACATCGAAAGGTACCGTGTCTACTTTTGAACTTTTGAATTTGTGTCTTTCATTTGAATGACAACTTGTTTGTATTATCATTTCAGACCTATTTTTTGGAAGAACACAAAGAAACAGCAAATATTTCTGACCAAACAAGGAGATGAGGTTCAACCTTCTGTCGCAACTAAATGTTTACAACGTCACAGCAAGAAATCTGGTCTCACCGGGGACATTAGTTCTCGAAACTTGAGAAGATCAATAGCCACACATGCCGATGACAAACACCTAGACGAAGACGACATGGCCAAGAAAATGGACCATTCCCTCTCAATACACCAAACTGTTTATGCTTATAATATGCTTATGATATAAATCACTGGGCAAGTGCAAAAGGGCGCTGATGAAATTAGTTTTCACATCAGCAGAGGAGAAGACTTGTAATTTGTCGGGAACGACAACAAAGGCAGGCGTAATAATGCGCCAATATACCTCTACATATGTTTTTTTCTCCCTTAAAACAACAGACATACATACACCCCTACATAAGGGATTTTAACCCTTGTCGGTATAAATCACTGGGCAAGTGCATAAGGGCGCTGATGAAATTAGTTTTCACATCAGCAGAGCAGAAGACTTGTAATTTGTCGGGAACGACAACAAAGGCAGGCGTAATAATGCGCCAATATACCTCTACATATGTTTTTTTCTCTCTTAATACAACAGACATACATACACCCCTACATAAGGGATTTTAACCCTTGTCGGTATAAATCACTGGGCAAGTGCAAAAGGGCGCTGATGAAATTAGTTTTCACATCAGCAGAGGAGAAGAGTTGCAATTTGTTGGGAACGACAACAAAGGCAGGCATTATAATGCACCGACTAGACACCGGCAAGGTCCACGACATTGTGGGTGAGTTATTCCTCCAAATTGATTATATGATCCATTCTTTTATTTTGACATGTGCCGCATGACAGTAACCTGTCAATCAATTTGATTTTAGGCATTCATCAGTCAATTTGTCGTTCGAAAATGCTGTTGTAAGCAACATGAAGGGCGAATACAAGTGTACTAGTGTGCCAATCCTAACGTGCAACACCCCTGTGGTCAAGGAACTTGTACAAAATAATCAGTGAGCTGAACAGTTTTTATTCATTTGATTGTTTGATAACAAGGATGTCATCGGGAAAAGACTGTTTGTGCAACTGGACAATTGCTACAAGGAAAATAAAAACAAATATCTCCTGGCATTATGCACCTTATTGATTGACCTTAATATCTTTTAAGTGGTAGGACATGATCAAAATATCAGTATGACACCTTCAATGATAACCAAAGAAGATTTAAAGGTTGTCCCACAATGCATTGTGTGAACGCCAGCCAACTAAAGCTTATTTCACACAATGCATCAAGCTCTACGCAATTTGAAGAGTACCCACCGCCAGTTAGAAGTTAGCATGATAGAAAGCAGGCAATATGAAGCGTATGATATCGAAACCAAGAGGGCAGAAATATGTCCGGAACAAATAGCAGACACATTTGCTGTTTGGGCAAAATCAATATGTGTACCACCTGAATTCTTGTTTTTCCCATTCCTGACATTGTCCAGTGCACCAACATTTACTAAGCCCCAACAAAGGAAACAGAGGAGATAGACAACCATGTCTGCTAGTGCTATTGCATGTACCCATACTACTGAAGATGCTGCCCATACTAATGAAGATCCTGCCCATACTGCTGCTGCATACCAGGCCACCGCACCTCATGGCGATGAACACGCATACATTTTTGATGTTGGTATGATATCCAATGGCTTTATTTCTCCTGGGCAATATGCACGTCGATACACAGGTTAACATTCTACCCAGTTGGTCGGAGCCGCCAATAATATGCAACATTGTCGCAGCTCATGAGGCGAGAAAAAAAATCGGCGGCGTTGAGATTGCTACCCCTCGCTCTACAACGTGTTGAGGAATTTCAGATGTCAGCCGCTGCATCCAAAGAGGATTCGACCTCCGTCACGCAAGCCAGACGGAGAGGATGCAGAGAGATGGTTGTACATGACCAATTTACAATTTACATTTCACAAGTTACATGCTGTGGTAAGATTTGTTAATGTTACAGATATCTATATTTATCATATTTATATGCGTTTTAAAAATAAACTTGTGCTAAGGCCAAGTAAAAAAAAAAACTTGACTCATCTCCATTCACTAATGGTCTTCCGGGGAGGTGTGAGATGCAATAATGAGGAATATGTGTCAGCAGGGATGTCTGTATGCTCAGATATCATGCATGCACGGAACCACCAGAAGTATATGTAGCAGCTGATTACAGTGATCGAGCGAAGCAAGAAGATTTTTGCTCCAGCAGACATACAGAAGAAATTCCATGAATTTCAAAGTGCTTCGTATACTGGGAATCCCCTTAAAGATGAAACAATTAACTTTCATTTGGAAAAATGCATGGAACCAGCCTTATGTATTCAAACCTTGTAAAAATGTTATATTATGTATTGCCTATATGTGCCTTTAAATGGGTAAATATGCATGGAACCAGCCTTATGTATTCAAACCTTGTAAAAATGTTATATTATGTATTGCCTATATGTGCCTTTAAATGGGTAAATATGCATGGAACCAGCCTTATGTATTCAAACCTTGTAAAAATGTTATATTATGTATTGCCTAGAGACACCGACTCTGTTCAATTGATAAGGGGCAGTCCGCCTGAATGGCTCTTTTTAAGCAACCAAAGTGCATACCATACAGATGTACCGAATCTCGCGGACTTATGAGACTGTGCTCATACCGTCGTAACAAGATCGAGCGGCGGATTAGATTTAATAAAGATGACTCGTTCTCATCGGCCTGTTGTATCTGTTTTGAACATATTAAAGATTATAATGGTTAACAATTATTCTAGAATATAAAGAAATTTGCACAATGTCCTAATTCTGGTCTCTAATTTGTCTCAGTTCCCATAGACACAATCATAGCTTCATAGCATGCTCATCGTTGGAGTTCAGAAGCTATTTGTTGTTGAACAGCAAGTACAAGTTGCAATTAACCTGGAGCAATTTGTGTCTGCGTCAAATGAAGGAGTAAGTGCCATTTTGGGCCAACATGATTTGTATACCAAGGCGAAATCTGCCCGCGACACAAAGCGTTCTAGAGAAACCGAAGCACTGAGGATCAAAGAGGCGTTGCATTCTGATCTGCCATTGCAAGATCTGACATCTCTGGCAAGAAAAAACCCTGTATCACAGGCTTGTCAACATCTACAAACAGACATCGAGATGACCTATAATGCAATAAAACACCAAAGAAACTCTTTCAACAAGCTGTGCTTCCGGAAAGAGGAAAGCTGTCAATTCAAAAAGAGATTTCTCCAGCACACCTCTCCCAGCCACCTAGCTTGCGGCACTATACACCAGTCAATTAACCGTTATGAGAACCTGTTCAAATAGCTGGTTGCTTGATCTGGGGATCAAAAAAGTCATAAGTCATAAGTTATCATTTCTACACTGTGCAGACAATGCAGCAGCACCACCACGAGACAGCTCAAATTATGACAGGCTCTACAAAATCCGCAATGTTGTGGACATTGCAGTTGGGGCTTGGAAGCAGCACTAATGGCCCAGATAAGGAGATAAGTTCTGATGAAACTGTCATGCCCTTTTCTGGGACATCGAGTTTTAAAGAGTACAATCCACAGAAAACCCATAAGTGGGATATGACCATTTGGAGTCTGGCAGACTCTAGATCTGGTTATGTTTATAACTGGAATATCCACAAGGAAAGGGGGCAGATGACCCGATGCTGCCTGGATCCAGGATTTTGAGGAGATATCTGGACCACTTCTTCTCAACGCAGAAGCAACAACCAAGGAGATTTTTCGCGAGTTTTTCCAGTGGAACTCATCGACTTATTGGTGCCGGAGACAAAGCGATATGCTGACCAATACTTTCAGAAAGTAGGAGGTATTGATAATCTTCCACGCTGTTCCCGAGCAAGGAAGTGTAAGGAAGTTACTAGAGAGGATATAACGGCCTTCATCGGCACAATACTTTACATGGGTATGACCCGATTTCCAACTTACACACTTTATACTGGTCAACAGCTGGTTGCTGGATCTAGCCAAACCCACCGCAAACACTCATGCAACTGAGAGGGATAAAGTCTCCTTTCGAAACCAGAAAAGCTTGATTAATTTTGAGACGAAAGTCAATATTTAAAGAATCTGGGTGTGTGTGTCTGCTTCTCCATAATATGCAGTTTAGTTGCAGTAATTGAATAATATTAATATCTAAAACAAATTAATTACATTTGAAGATTTCCTTTTTTTGTAATTTGTCTTCTTGCAGACCACTTCCCGTATGTTTCATATACAAATTGTTTGCACAAGATGATTGCTCATGTTTCTGAGTTGATAAAGAATCATCAGTCTGTTAGCAATCTACTCAAGTGAGAGCCACGAGGCTGGAAATAAAGTAGCGAGGAGAGAACATCTGCACAGATCGCGACAATCTGCAGAATTTGAATGGAGAGATTGCCTAAAGATATACTGGCTCTATACTTGTAAACGCCTACAGTGCGAAATAAAGGAGGCAGAGAAAGGTAAATACAAGTGTAGATTGTGTGGCAGTACAACGCACAATCGAAGAAAGTGTCCCCAGGGTTTCACTTGAATAGATTTGAGCAACTCAAAAATAGACTAGTTTTCAAAACAAAGCAGCAACACCGAGGAGATTTTTCGCGAAGTTTTTCCAGTGGAAGCTATCGGGAGACAAACCGATATGCTGATCAATACTTTCAGAAAGTAGGAGGTATTGATAATCTTTGAAGCAGCACTATGGCTCAGCTAAGGAGATAAGTTCTGTGAAACTGTCATGCCCTTTTCTGGGACATTGAGTTTGAAAGGGTACAATCCAAAGAAACCCCAAGTGGGGTATGACCATTTGGAGTCTGGCAGACTCTAGATCCGGTTATGTTTATAACTGGAATATCCACAAGGGAAAGGGGGCTGATGACCTGATGCTGCCTGGATCCAGGATTTTGCGGAGAGATCTGGACCACTTCTTCTCAACGCAGAAGCAACACCGAGGAGATTTTTCGCGAAGTTTTTCCAGTGGAATTTTTGACCTGTTTGTTTGGTGATATCAATAAAACACATTGAACTTTAGCCCACAGAAACCCCATAAGTGGGGCATGACGATCTGGAGTCTGGCTGACGCTTAGAGCAGGCTATGTGTACAACTGGAACATTCACAAAGGAAAGAGCACTGATGACCCAAGGACGTGTATGGAAGCGAACGTGACCTGAAGATACTGTACTAAAAACAATGATGGTATATAACCCACATACGTGGGGCATGACGATCTGGAGTCTGGCGGACGCTAGAGCAGGCTATGTCTATAACTGGAATATCCACAAAGGAAAGAGCGCTGATGACCCAAGGACTAAAACAATGATGGTAGTGGTCCTGTGCACGGGTGACATTTGTTGGAGTCAGCCGGTGTGTTGGACAAGAACCACCACCTGTATTGTGACAATTATTTTTCATCTGCAACACTATTTCAAGATCTTGCTGCAAGAGGCACCGGTGCCTGTGGCACTTTAAGCCGGAACCAAAAAGGACCCCCAGTTATCACCAAGTCCTGTGAATGTACATTCATGTCATGGCAAGACCGGAATTTGGTCAACCTGATCACCACCGTCCACACAGACAAGATCTTTACGAAAAGTACACGTTGCAAAGGAAATGCCACCGGGTGGCAAGAGCGAGAAAAACCCAATGCCATCGAGCTCTACACCCGCTATATGCGTGGTGTAGACTTAGCTGACCAAGCTATGTTCTATTCATTAAATCTCCATAAGTCCGTCAAATGGTGGAAGAAGATTTTGTTCGGCCTGCTAGAAGTGAGCATGTGCAAATGCCCCGGTCATTCACAGCACTGACGACCCAAGGACTAAAAACAATGATGGTACGGGTCCTGTGCACTGGGTGACATGGGATTTGTTGGAGTCAGCCGGTGTGTTGGACAAGAACCACCACCTGTATTGTGAAATCCCGATGGTCCAAGGATCACAGAAATGTCTAACAGGCCAAACCATCCAAAAGGATCCCCAGTGATCAGCAAGTCCAGTGAATGCACCAACTTCGCATGGCAAGAACTTCACGTCGATGTTTTCTTTGGATGTGTGTCCTTCTGAATCTACTTTCAAAATTGTCCAGCTGTCTTGTGCTAATAAATATACATTTGAATATACAAAAGAAGAATTTATCACTTTGGATATATTTGCAGGATTATATTTGGCTGGGACTATAAATTAATTAAGGGACCAGGAGAGCAGTTCTTCTTTTTTGTCTCGCGTCTTCGAGTAACATTCCCAAACGGTCTGAAATGTCCGGTTTCGTATTCGAAATCCCGATGTGCATGGTCCAAGGATCACAGAAATGTCTACTAATAACGTATTATTCATGTTATTTGTAGAGCTATACCATGTATACAGGGAGTCTGGAGAAAATTGCTCCATGTGAAACATGATTTTTTTTGGGGGGGGGGGGGGGGGCATGAAAAAGGGACAGGAATTTTGTCAATCTCACCATCACAGTCCACACAGACGAGACCTTTATGAAAAGGACACGATGCAAAGGAGATGCAATCGGGTGGCAAGAGCCTTCCATGAAGATGACTGTGTAACTCATTTGATATGTTTGTGTTTTCTATTTTACAGATCTGCAACCACGGATGAATCAAGTATTCAAAATAAGGATGAAAATAATGGGTAAGACTTTTACTGCACTAAGTTTGCTGTTGCTACTCCACCAAATTATATATTTCCCCTTCGTGTTAGCGTCCTTTAATTCTTTCATACCACATCTATAATGTATTTACATAATTTGGTCATGATATGACGAAACATAAAAAAACAGATAAAAAGACACGAAACATTTAAAAGTTTATGTTAAAGATGGAGGTGAAGGCTTGGGGACTTCAGGAAATGAAAAACCGAGGGGCCAGCTTGCCATCGAAATTGGTGAGATTTCGTTTTGTTATTTTGTCAGTGACCGCAGTTACAAGTGATGGACAGGAATCGCCTGTATTCACAGAACAGAAACCAAACTCTGAATTGGTATGTCGGCCATTACTAACCGCACTTGCCGATGAACAAGACCAGCGAGCCATGGCCATCATGTGTCGGCCATTTATTGTGGAAAAGAATTTTTTTGAGCGATTGCACAGGAGTCATTTGAAGATGATGTGTGGGACCTGTCAACAAAAGAGGGCAGCTCAAAATCGGGGAATATTTTGTTCAGCCTACTAGAAGTAAGTATGCGCAATGCCCTGAGTATCTACAGAAAGTTTAATCCAGGTATGCGTATCAAGTGCAGAATGGAAAGACAGGGCGGTTTGAAGGTGGATCATTTGAGTGGCTGTGCAATTTCTCTATGTCTATAAAGAGATTGGTGGAATCTTCTGATAGTGAAGGAGAAATGAAAGGGGGTGGTTACTATATGGCAGCAAAGCATGCTATATCTGGAGAGGAAAAAGTAAGTTGTGCATGGAATAAATGATTTCCTTTTGATTATAGGATTGATTCTGAGGTATATTTGCGTTGATCGAAACAAATTCTGAATGCAAGAACTGCAGGTGAAAATCCCCATCCCAAACCGCCAAGAACTCCTGAATGTCCATGACCAAGGGGATGCAGGCCTGAACCAAAATCGCTCAGTCTGTCACGATTTGATTCTTTTGCACAGCATCACTTGCAAACATTTGATATTAACGTTGCGGAAATGTACCATAGACAAGTCGATGAGATTTGTCAGACAATACATGTCATGTCACTTCGGGCACATGACATCGATAATAAAGGTAATGACCAATCTGCGTATGAACTAGCTACATCAATCGAATCACTGCTGCGCATATTCACCCAGTTAAGGGACACATTTTCTTCACGGATAGATACCCTTCAGAGCAGTGAAATAACACCTCCTCAATCAAATGTAGTCCTACAGGTTACAGTTACTTCAAACGGGAGAGTTGGGCGACCAAAGCTATCAATCAACCCACGCATTGTGCAATTTGAGGGATTTATTCTATTCATGGCAGACTATTGCAACAATGTTTGGCGTGTCTGCAAGAACATTAAGGAATCGTAGGCACCATGATGTACAGTTCCAAAACCTTGATGTGGGCTACTCATCTTTATCAGGGGAGGATGCTCTCGATGAGATGCTCAGTGGAATTATGGAAACTTCACAAGAGTCTGTAGAATAGCTGGAATGTGTTGTTCGATGTACAGACACAACATCTACTGCGTTTGAATGGCCTCCCCCTTCATGTAGCCCTTCTACTAGCATTGTCCTCATGATTGCCTCAACCTCTTCGTTCAACAAGGGCACATCATACTTGTCAGCAAGCATATGAAAGGTACACAGGTCGCAACAATCTAAACTCAAGCTGGCCACTTTAATTCCCCGATAAATGTCCCTGGCTTAGTTCTGTGAATATAATCGCCATGAGACATTCCCCTGTAATAACCCCTCATTGTCTCTACATCTTCCACCCACTGATATGACGGATTACTGTAAAAGCCAATTCCTGTAAAAGCCAATAATTTTCCCTCCGCTGGTTATGAAGAATGTTGCAGCAGGAATTGCACACCTCCACGCACATAACGTGGTACACAATGATTTGCACGAAAGCAACATAATAATAACAGCTGACGGTATGCCCATCATTATTGACTTTGGGAAGGCGAGCCTGATCAAACCAGCTCCTACCAAACGACAAGAGAAATATGGCTTCAGGAATGATCAAGAAGTGGACGAATATCAGAAGAAGTACGGTTGGATTGCACCCAAAGTCTTAAAGGACGAGGCACGGTAGTCGGGGGCAACTGACGCCCTACGCATTCGGCTACCTTCTGAATCGCGTGAATATGAAAACAAACAAAAAGGTTTCCAAAAATTGATCAGTTGCTGCCTTCTTTCTTAATCAAGAACATAGGCAACAGGATGGTAGTTCCGGCTGCTAAAGACTTTTTATAGTATGGGTAATTCCATGCGGACAATGTCAAAATCCAAGTATACAGGGTGTTCCAAATAAGTCCGACAACCTTTCAATGCTTTCAAGCCCCTGGGAAGTGGGGATGTTGGGTTGTTGCAGCACCCATGTTGTTAAAGTAAACCTGGATTTGTTTCATGTAGTTCAAGAAATCAGCCATTATGTTAATAGGAGACACATCATGCAACACCATGTCTGTATGAATTAAGTCAGGTATTTGTGGAAAAGCGAACCTATCTCTGACGTTAATTCCGAGGAGAAAGGCAATGCCATCGGCTGAGGAAATGAAGGCCAACTTACAAATTAAGTTGTAAGTTTGTAAGTTGTAAGTTGTAAGTTTGTAAGTTGTAAGTTTGTAAGTTGTAAGTTTGTAAGTTGTAAGTTTGTAAGTTGTAAGTTTGTAAAACAAATAATGGTTTTCAAAATGGAAAACAGTTCGATCTGGGGTCAAAAAGTACTCCATGATGAAGCCAAATATTGCAGGGCTGAAAGACTCTTATTAACCATTCACAAAATTAAGAAATATTGCTTCCTCAAAATTATGCCTCATTGAGTTTACTTCCTTTCAAGTATGTAAGTTTGGTACTAAAGTTGCATGGTAAAAATAAAAGTTGGAATACGGTGAGGTATCATGTGTTAATGTGATAGTAGTAATAGCATAAGCCTAATCTATTTTTGGGAGGGGTGGGCCGGCCGTAGCAATGAAACTAAATGGTGGAGAAATATGGACAGAAAAAATGGTTTGAGCTACCAAATTGTTTATCTTTTCTTTAAATTTCTTATTTTTACTTCCAGCTAACGATGGTGTGGTACGCCCAGAAAATGGTTCATGGACAACTCAGTACAGCAGTGTGTTTGCGATGCAAAACGAATAAGGTCAAGTAATGACATGGAATTTGGTAGCAAGTCAATCATTTGATTGTGTAAGAGATTAGCTGCAAGCACTATGCCATCGTTTTGATACAAAAGGAATAAAACCCCAACTAATCATTATTGACAACTGCTGCTCATGGAGACTGAAACTCCAAGAAGTGTTTGGGGTAGATATGAAGGTGAAACTGGACTTGTTCCATGCGGTACAACGAATCGGTAAATGCGTCAATAAGAGACACACACACATCCCATACCATGTCTTAATGAACTCAGCCAGGTATTTGTAGTAAAGGGGGACCACTCTGATGCAAATCCAAGGAGAAAGGCAACACTGAAGGCCAACTTACAACGATGGTTTTCTAAATGGAAAACAGTTCGATCTGAGGGTCAAAAAGTACTTGATGAAGCCAAACAAGTGAACAATTTGTTAAATCACATCAACAAAGGCTGCCTTTCTGAGATACTGACCAGTTGTACATATGGTCACATTTTTTAAGTTGGGACCCAATTGGTGCACATTTAGCAATTTGGTGAAAATCACCTCTCTTGGCACCTTTTTAACTGTATCACAAGCATAGTTCATCTAAAGTATGTATAACCATACATTTTTGGAAAGCTGATATACTAAGGATTTTAATGGCACTAATTTTAACCTGATATTCAGGGTGGCCAAAAAATCATATAGGGTGTAACAAAAGAAATTTACATGAAATACTTAACTTTTTAAAAGGACTCACATTTTTTCCCAGTATGTAGAAATTAAAATCTAACTTATTGATGAGAAAGCATATGATTTTCCCTTTCCAAAAATGTATAATTTGTGGGGGTTTCTTAGTTACAGTAATACTATATAGGGTGTGCAAAAAGTAAAAATTATTACGCTCATTAATTATAGAAAATAGCTAGCTATATTCAAAGTAGCTCAAAATACATCAAAACATATCAATAACTGGTCAGAATCTGAAATTTGATGAAGGATTGTTATTTCCTACTTGAAAAAAAACATACCTCATCAAAATTAGGAGTTATTTTTCAAAGATTATACAGGGTGTTTCAAAATTTAAGATAAGTCACTGTCAATGTGTTATTGACTTGGTTGGTTAGACTGTATACAGAATGAAAAGGCTATAGAAGTAGGCCTGTATTTCAAGCATGTGCTAGACCTTTATTCCAGGGAATAAAAGGCTAAATAATATTTAGTTTGAACTGTTACACAGCAGGCTAGTATACAGGGTGGTACAAAATATAATCGTCATAGGTTTAACATGCACTGATTCATTTCATTGTAACATTATATTAGATTGATTGATTGTTAATGGACAATTTAACTGAGGTTGAAGATGACAACCCTTATCAACTTTATGAAATTCATGAATCATACATTTTGAAATGCAAAACCCCCATTATAGGTCAATGTGCCTATCCAGGATTACCCCAATCACATCCGTTTATAAGATTTAATTAGTTTTTAATTAATTAGTGTTTATTTCATTAAAAAGTGTCTTTTTACACTAAACACAGACATGATAGTGACTGTAAACTTCAACATCATGACTATTTTTACAGAAAATGTGGGTTCTCTATGCAATTTCTACTAAAAGCTCATTTGAATATCATTTGCAACCTTATCATCCCCACCTCCACCATGCCGACTAATTATGTTTAACGAGTTACATAAATTGATTAAGCTTCTTTAAATGTTTTATCTAATTTGTATGATTAGAGCATTAAATTCTCTGTAAAATAAGACCAAACTTGCAATTCCATGTTGTACTAAACCAGAGATACAAGCATTTGAATCTTTTAGAATCGTTTACAAATGCTATCTCCATTGGAAATACACACACGCAACAACCACCCCCGCAACAACCACCCCTTCCACCCCTGACTAATTGTGTTTAATTAGCAGTAGTAATTAATTGGTATGCATATTTGATATTATTTTTCTTGATACTGATAGAGGGATAATTGGGCTTTCATATAAGCCCAAATTTGCATATCTGCTATGCTTATAACAGTACTTTATTTAGAAAACCAATGTCAAATGTTACCGAAAATGTGCATATTCCACCTTTTTTGGGTGCCCAACTTAAAAAACCTGACCATATATCCTCTTATTTGTGTCGGTTCCACAAGTTTATCAACCATTGTGGGTTGGCTGTACCAATGAGGATTGATCCAGCCCTGGCAGAGAGAGGCCTTGTTTGAACTCAACGTTTGTATGTGGAATAAAAAGCACAATTCCCAGATACAAATCAAGCAGCCAGAGATCTATAAGAGGAGTAAATTGTACGGCCACAACTGAGAGGTTGGCAAAATTGGATAAGATTTTGTCTGATGGAGGTGCATTATCAACATTGATTGCGGCAGGAAAAGAGGAAAGGAACCTGTTTATGAGTAGTGGCAACAGGTGTGCTGCTGGAAAGTTACATAATATTATCATCAGGGACATACATCTTTACTTTTTGTTCAAGGCTTTTTTTACCTTTGCGTTTCGCTTTCTTAGAAGACTGCAAGCTGCAATTAGCCAAACACTCCATGTCTGCCTCTTCTGATCTGCCCAGGTTCGAATCAGCATAGCTTGCAACAATAGAGCAAACCGAGCATCCCTTGACATCACCTCCTAAGATGTAATGGTTAAGCTTTCCCATCTTTATGCCCATGTTGTCAATGTAGTTGACAATCAATGCAAGGGAAAGAAACCGTGCAGCTTGCTGTGATCTTTGACTGTAAGAATCACTTATTTGTGTCTGGGATCAAGAGGAAGAATTCTGTGTAACTGCACTTGCAGAAGAGACTGATATACAAATGTAACCATAACATTCAACCATGAAGGTGTAACTGCACTTGCAGAAGAGACTGATATAACCATAACATTCAACCATGAAGGTGTAACTGCACTTGCAGAAGAGACTGATATAACCATAACATTCAACCATGAAGGTGTAACTGCACTTGCAGAAGAGACTGATATAACCATAACATTCAACCATGAAGGTGTAACTGCACTTGCAGAAGAGACTGATATAACCATAACATTCAACCATGAAGGTGTAACTGCACTTGCAGAAGAGACTGATATTACCATAACATTCAACCATGAAGGTGTAACTGCACTTGCAGAAGAGACTGATATAACCATAACATTCAACCATGAAGGTGTAACTGCACTTGCAGAAGAGACTGATATTACCATAACATTCAACCATGAAGGTGTAACTGCACTTGCAGAAGAGACTGATATAACCATAACATTCAACCATGAAGGTGTAACTGCACTTGCAGAAGAGACTGATATTACCATAACATTCAACCATGAAGGTGTAACTGCACTTGCAGAAGAGACTGATATAACCATAACATTCAACCATGAAGGTGTAACTGCACTTGCAGAAGAGACTGATATAACCATAACATTCAACCATGAAGGTGTAACTGCACTTGCAGAAGAGACTGATATAACCATAACATTCAACCATGAAGGTGTAACTGCACTTGCAGAAGAGACTGATATAACCATAACATTCAACCATGAAGGTGTAACTGCACTTGCAGAAGAGACTGATATAACCATAACATTCAACCATATCTGCACTTGCAGAAGAGACTGATATAACCATAACATTCAACCATGAAGGCCATGACAACATGCAGAAGAGTCCATATGTTTTATTTTACAGAATGATGCTGTCTTACAAGGTAGACACGTTTATTCACATTAAGCCTGGAAATACGCTACGAATCAGCAATGTAATCTCCAAACCTAGGCAACTAGTAATCAATTCAAGAGGAAGAATTCTGTGTATCTGCAGTTGCAGAAGAGACTGATATAGCCATAACATTCAACCATGAAGGCCATGACAACATGCAGAAGAGTCCATGTGGTGTTTTTTTACAGAATGATGCTGTCTTACAAGGTAGACGTATCTGCACTTGCAGAAGAGACTGATATTACCATAACATTCAACCATGAAGGCCATGACAACATGCAGAAGAGTCCATATGTTGTTTTTTTACAGAACGATGCTGTCTTACAAGGTAGACACGTTTATACACATTAAGCCTGGAAATACTCTACGTATCAGTAATGTTATTTCCAAACCTAGGCAACTAGTAATCAATTCAAAGACAAGAGTCATTGGAATAGCCTCGACACTGGCCATTCCAGAATAAGTTCGGGATGCTGCTATAGCATCAAGCATTGACATCATCACATTGGCCACAGATGTGAATGCCGCAACCATACTGCCACCTGACATTATAGTCACAATTGTCAGCAAAGTGGAATTCCTTAAATCTCAATTGAGATTGTCCAATCATCTCTAACCCCCCCCGAAAAAAGACTCAAGACTCAAAAAGAATACATTGCGATAACCCACAACCTTTAGATCAAGAGTCCGGTGCTCTACCCACTGCGCCACACATGCCTGTCAATCTAGGAAATGGAGAAGTGGACATAATTCATACAGCAGGCACAAGTAAAGGTAAGTGTGTGGTTTATATTACTATCATTTACATAAGGAAGAAATCTTTGTAAGTTGCTGTAGTCGATTCTATTGCCTCTTATTCATGGGTGAATCAGACAGGGGTCTGAAGTTGTCAAACTTTTATTGCGACAATCAAACATTGAAACGTTCAACACAATTGCACTTACATTTCTTTACACAATCTTTTCTTTTCATCAGCTACAGAGCGTGGAGTAAAGAGTGCAGACAGTGAAGAGGTAGCAGATGCAACAAATGACAGGCCAGGTGCATGGATGATTCTTAAAATTGTTTCAATCCTTTTGGTTTTACGTTCGCATCCTACTTTATAACATTTATAAGATGATCAAAATATCTTCCATTTCCAATTTTAAGAAGTGTTTGATTCAATTTGTGTACTATTATTTTCTAAGTATACAATAGTACAATAAATGTTTAAAATGTAGAATTTAAATTCAGTAAAAAGGATTCTCGCAAAGATATTCTGCGAGAATCCATTTGCGAGAATCCATGGATTCTCGCAAAATTCCTCTGCGAGAATCCATTTGGATTCTCGCAGGATGTCGCGAAAGTACACCCCTGCTTCGGGCACATGACATTGATAATGAAGGTAATGACCAATCTGCGTATGAACTAGCTACATCAATTGAGTCACTGCTGCGCATATTCACCCAGTTAAGGGACACATTTTCTTCACGGGTAGATACCAACACAACACAATCAAAATATCTTCCATTATTTTATAAAACATACTCCTGTCATGTGCACTTTCTGCCATAATTATGACATTTCATTACACATATTAAAAAAGGTAAGTGTGTTCATATTAGTATTACTGAAATTGACCCGTTTTTCTCCACTGATAGTTTTATTGTTAAAAACATGATTAGTGGTTAAATTAAGATCATGATACCTACCACTATAATTCATTTTTGGGGGTAAATCAACCTCAGTTGATCAATCCAATATTTAACCGAATCAAGAAGGCGTTGGATGATATTTCAGTGCATATCCAAAAAGGGGTGTTTATCAGGCCTCCTTTGTGGAGCCGGAACTAACAACAATGAAAACTTTCATAAACATCTGAGGCAACATGGTATCCTGAAGCAAAATCTTCTTAGTGTGGAAATGGGAGGCAGACCAGATCTGATGTATGCAGTGGATGGTATTAAAATGATGAGGACAGCCACTGGGAGAATGTGGCAGAAGACGCTGAGGGTTTTAAAAAACCTTATGCCAATAGACTTTGTGTCAAAGACACAAAGTCTGTGAGAATTGGAGCGGACATAAAGTGGAGTCATGTCATTACGACGGACTGTTTACCACAGATACAATTACGCAGATGGAGAAATGGTAAGTCATTCATAAATTCAAATATAGGAACACGGTATGCTATGCGATAACTATGGACGCTTGGACGCCAATGGCTGTTGATACATAACCACGATCATCCATTTCATCTCTCCAGAAGACTTCACATTACAAACAAGAGTTCTGGACACAAACAGAGTGGAGAAAGATCACACAGCAGAAAACCTTCGCGAGGAAATGGAAATGGTGATCAGCGAGTGGGAAATTAAGAAAGAGGGACTTGTGGCCATAACTGACTTAGGAACAGAACATAGGAAACGCAGAGGACGAGGACCATGATGTGTCTGATTCAGAATTGGAAATAGAAACCGGCACTGATTGATTTGCAGACTCTAATACAAACATCTGGACAACAACAAAACAGCTCGAAAATAACAACAAAACAGCTCGAAAATATGCCCATTAAAGTTATGACGGTGACTATAGCGGGAGTTCATGTAAAGATGTTGTTTAACTTGTTTTTATTGCAATTTTTGTTTATTCCATAGAGTCTTGCCTGTATACCTTATCCAGCTGGTGGAGACACCATCAGATTGGAATTTTTTCACAATTGAAGAAAAGTTGACGGGAAGATTCACAAAGGTGCTGAACAACAATGGACGAATAGTGAAGGGGAAGGAGACGGATGCTAAGGCGAAGCTCCTAGCCTTCGCCCATTTTACGTTGTCCAAATACAAAAATGAGGCAATGGTGTGCGACCTACAAGGTATGTAATTGGAGAAAAACTTCTCCTTTTTTTCTGCTTGGGAAATTTATAAATGCAATACATGGTCGGTACAACAGCAGTGACACATAGACGTAACTCCATTTTTTGCCAAAATGAGTATTTAATATCAAAATGTTCAGAAAAATGTGGGCTTTCTGGCAAAAACAAAGACTTAACTCCATCCAACACCCCATTGAAGGCAATGGCCAGTGAAACATAGACTGAACTGAACTCCTTAAGGCCCAAGTGCTCAGTGACACATAGATGTGAGTGGGATATACGTCTCTTTGTCGCCAACTAGTTTTGAAACTTGCAGGGAGACTTGATTGCCAATATTTGGAGTTTCGTCTTTGTGTTGCTCACAGTTGCACACTGCTATTGAGACTAAAAGCAAACACCAGAAGGTTTACAATACCCATGAATGGGGTATGATATGTACAGCAGCTTGGGAGTGAAACCCCTGTAGCGTGACAGAGCTGGATTCCACTATCCATTTATAGTGATAAAAATTACATTTTGGAAGAAAAAAATAATTGCTCTATAACCTAATTATAACACCACACGGCAACAGATTTTTTTTCAGATGGAAAAAATGCACCCGAAAGGTCACCCTGACCCCCCCTTATTTAAGTTTACAAACTTATTTGTAATAGCTAGCTAATTGTCAATAGTTAATTTTACTGGTAAATTACTTGGTGCAAGTAAGACAAAGTATTTTGCCATAGGCGTAAGTCTCAAATTATGTTCCTCGTGTTAGCGTAACAAAGACGTATCTCCATTGTCGGGTACTTTTTTTTATTTATTTTGTAATTATTAGGCTAATCAAATAATATGTTATGTAATTTAATCAATACTTATATTGATCCTTGTCATAAAGAAACCATTCTGTAGTAGAATTCTTTTGTTTATATTGCATGATAAGCTAAACAAAATGGACCTAAATCTTTAAACTCGTTTTTCTAAAAATGGCCAAAATTGAGTTACGTCCTTGTGTCATCACTGACCCCTCGAATTAATTCATAATCTATTATTTAATTACAAATATCAATGTCAAAAACAACTTTACTTTTATCACTTCCAATCCTATAATGGTGTCTTTTTGCACCTGAGAGAAGTTACACGTGGAAGAAAAGATCAGCAGGACAACGCTCGAAGCACCTTTTGCGGGTGATTGGAAGTGTTGTAATAGCTATCGGGGGCCATGAATCGGGACGCGGCGTTTTGTACGGTGGCAATAGCAGCGATTGTCACAGTCCAATGCAGTGTTATGGACAACAACTTGAATTTGAAGAAAAAAATGCGGTCGGGATGAGAAACACAGTGATGAGTTCATACACTTGAACATCGATTTAGGGGATGGAGTCATGACAGGTAAGCAAGGGAGGGGAACGTGTTGAGTGCCAGAGACGCTGCATGGAGATAAGACTGCAACATCAATGTATGTTTACAACATCAATAGTAAAATGTGGGAAACTCCAAAAATTGAAGGTGACATACTGGAGCCAAGAGCTCACCATTCTGCTATTTATCACAATGGAGGACATTTATATTATTTGGGGGGGGGGGGGGGGGGGGGTACAATACATTTCACAGACTGCAACTTTTCGCCCACCTCCTTACAGACTGCACATCCATATAGATGGATCATTTACAAGTTTACGCCTGCAGCTCCCGGAATTCTTCAACCTGTCTCATCACTTGTGTTCTATATTTTTCAATCATCTTTTATTATGTGGAGGGTATACTAACAATTAATTGTCAAATTAATCCTAAGACTTAGACTTAGCTGTAAGCACTCTGGCATCGTTTGGATACAAAGGGGAAAAAAAACACCTTATCATTATTGACAACTGCTGCTCATAGAGACTGAAACTCCACATATGTGTCAACATTTAGGGCATACAATTAGTCATACGTTTTCATTTGCGCCCATGGCATACCTAAATTTGCCGTGGCAGTGGATGGAATCAAAAGAACAAGGACAGCCACTGGAAGAATATGGTAGAAGAAACTAAGAGACTTGGAAAATATACTGCCTAAGGATTTTATATCGTAGTCAGTTCGAATACGAGCGGATAAGTGGTGCCATGTTATAACGGTTGAGTATTTACCGGAGATAACATTATGACACATTTGGATGTGTATTTAATTGTGATGAAGCAGGTGCCAATTATATAAATTCTCTTTGAATTTCTTTCAGCATAACAAATCGTATGCATTCATTGCTGACCATGGCAAACCGAAATTTGCAGTGGCAGCGGATGCAATTAAGAAAATAACGACAGGAAGAGTATGGCAGAAGACCTTACGAGATCTGAGAAATCTTTGTGTCGAAGTCTGCTAGAATCGGTGCGGTGATCAAATGGTGTCACCTGATATCAATAGACTGCAAGCAGTGTTTTTTCCTCTTTTTCTAGTGGTTTATCATTTATCTGTACAATTGCATCTATAGGTTCATAATTGTAAGGTGTGATCTTAGTCAAAATGATGCTATGAGACATTTGGATGTGTATTTAATTGTGATGAAGCAGGTGCCAATTATGTAAATTCTCTTTGAATTTCTTTCAGCATAACAAATCATATGCATTCGTTGCTGATAATCGCAAACCAAAATTTGCTGTGGCAGCGGATGCAATTAAGAAGATAACCTCAGGAAGACTATGGCAGAAGATCTTACGAGATCTAAGAAATCTGCTTCTAGCAGACTTTGTGTCAAAGTCTGCTAGAATTGGTGCGTCGGTCAAATGGTGTCACCTTATCTCCATAGACTGCGTACCGCAGATTCATCTACAAAAATGGAGAAATGGTAAGTCATTCATAAAATTCAAATATATGAACACGGTATGCTATTGTTAACCCCCTGGGCACTACCTGTCTTTCGTACAATGATTCCCATTGGTCAATTACATGATATAATCATTTTGATGACCAATTACAGTTTTGCTTATAAATATTTTATGCTGATATTTTTGAAAATTGTAATTATTCTAACGATATCTCTGATTGGCACAATATTTGACACATTCTAAATTTCAACCAATCGGCCGGTAGTTCTCAGGGGGTTAAGAGCAAATGGACATAGAACACTGTATGGATCAACGATACAAACTACCAGTTTCAATTTAAGACACTGTACAGCACACAGTAGTGGCAAACCTTGTTTTTATCTTTGTATTTTTATGCAACAATATTTATATCCATTTAGAACTGAAACTTGTCAGCATTTCAACTGCTAATAAGCAGCATGTCTTAATAGCAGAGATGTGCAGCAATCTTCAATGTGCCACATCATGTCAGCAGGACACACAAGGAGAAAGCAATAACCACCACCCATTCATACCTGAATTGGTCTTAGCTAACCTAAAATGAGACATCTAGAGAAAGTTAGACAAGCTTTCTTGCTCCAGGAGCCTAATTTGTGTTTCCATCAGACCCTCCGATACCGGAAAGAGACTCATGGCAATGATGGCTCGACGTTTGGGCTGGAAGATGCAGTTTACATGTCCAGTACTAGCGCGATGCTTGAAAACATCATGAATTCAGGCATCGCATTAGTTTTCAACGACCCAGATACGACTTCATCACAAGATCTAAAAGCTTTCAGGTAACTATTGATATATTTCCCTATACAATTCAGGTTAATGCATTATATAGATACGAGATGCCACCCAATTTAGAGGTCATTCTCCTCCGAGCTGATCCAAACGGAGGGAACAACACACAGAACAGGAGACGCATACCGCCTGCTATACTCCGTAGTAACAGTTAGTTTATATGACAGGCTTACAGAACATGTATAAGATCTTCTTCTTTTGACAACAAACGAAAGATCTACCCTTTCCTGGAAAGTTTGCCAAAATGTGGGAAAATATACATAAAATGGTCGATGGCCTGCAGTCCTGCACATCAGCAACCACAAGAGAGACATTTGCAAAACAGAGCTACATCCCAAAAGGGTTACAGAGGCGTATCCAGACATAGTGGTCAACAGCATGGCTGCGGAACAAACCATTGCATGGATTGGGCGTTATAAGAAACAAATATGCTCTCTTCCCAAACGCCAGCAAATGTTCATGCTGCATCGTCTCTGCAAAAGAAGAAATAAATACACGGAGAAATGCCACCAAATTGAACATTGTAGGAAAAATAAAATTTCAACACAAAGATAGTAGCGTTCCCAGAGTCCATTAGAACCAGGATACAAGCTCTATGTGTTCCAATGTTCAGAAATTAGGGGATCTTAATAATTTATCAGAGATTTGAGCGTTGTTTTTAACCTTGATTCGCTGTTAGTTTGATCAATGGACAACAGAATAAGAAGGCAATGCGGATTAAATGTATCCTGGCAGTGCCCTTGTCCTTATTTTTTGAAATTCTTTTTGGAGTTTCAGTATTAAACTGAATGGTCAGTCTTGACTGGACTATGACTTCAAAAACATAAGTCATTAAACAATTTTTCAATTAATTGTATTATAGATTGTAGAACGACAGGGACATGGAGAACGGCAAACAACGACAACAATAACGACACGGCTGGCAGCAATGAATGAACGTAATACATTATAAATCATTATGGCGTGTTTTTTTTTTTCACCCGCTATTGTGAGTCAAAAATAAGTTTACTCAATTTAGGATTTTACAGACGGCTAATCTCATTAGCTTTCTTAAGATCTTAGTTGGTTGAAATTGGTTTACATATAATGCCCATTTACAAAAAAGGGAACATGTTATACACAGAACACACTTTGCGATATATTCTCTAATACGATCTACCATGTCCTTTTGACTGAATTTCTGGATTGCGGAATCAAGCACATTTGGGAGATTGATTGCTCACAGTAGTTCTCTAAACGCCAAACCATCAAAGAAGGTCCATGGTGAAACACCACATATCATTTTCCGAGCAACAAAAGACATTGCTCAAGGGGAAGGAAGAAGTAACATTATGGGGATCGAAGAAAGAAAACAGGATTGCGGAATCAAGCACACTTGGGAGATTGATTGCTCACAGTAGTTCTCCAAACGCCAAACCATCAAAGGAGGTCCATGGTGAAACACCACATATCATTTTCCGAGCAACAAAAGACATTGCTCAAGGGGAAGAAGTAACATTATGGGGATCGAAGAAAGAAAACAGGATTGCGGAATCAAGCACACTTGGGAGATTGATTGCTCACAGTAGTTCTCCAAACGCCAAACCATCAAAGGAGGTCCATGGTGAAACACCGCATATCATTTTCCGAGCAACAAAAGACATTGCTCAAGGGGAAGAAGTAACATTATGGGGATCGAAGAAAGAAAACAGGATTGCGGAATCAAGCACACTTGGGAGATTGATTGCTCACAGTAGTTCTCCAAACGCCAAACCATCAAAGGAGGTCCATGGTGAAACACCGCATATCATTTTCCGAGCAACAAAAGACATTGCTCAAGGGGAAGAAGTAACATTATGGGGATCGAAGAAAGAACACAGGATTGCGGAATCAAGCACACTTGGGAGATTGATTGCTCACAGTAGTTCTCCAAACGCCAAACCATCAAAGGAGGTCCATGGTGAAACACCACATATCATTTTCCGAGCAACAAAAGACATTGCTCAAGGGGAAGAAGTAACATTATGGGGATCGAAGAAAGAAAACAGGATTGCGGAATCAAGCACACTTGGGAGATTGATTGCTCACAGTAGTTCTCCAAACGCCAAACCATCAAAGGAGGTCCATGGTGAAACACCGCATATCATTTCCCGAGCAACAAAAGACATTGCTCAAGGGGAAGAAGTAACATATGATTATGGGGATCGAAGAAAGAACACAGGATTGCGGAATCAAGCACACTTGGGAGATTGATTGCTCACAGTAGTTCTCCAAACGCCAAACCATCAAAGGAGGTCCATGGTGAAACACCGCATATCATTTTCCGAGCAACAAAAGACATTGCTCAAAGGGAAGAAGTAACATATGATTATGGGGATCAAAGAAAGAACACAGTTGAACAATTCCATTAGCTTGGCAATACTAAATCCAACAATGATAATATAATATCACCTGATGAATCCAAATCATCAACATCAACCAAGTATGGGTAAGAATATTTTCAGTATGGTTCTGGAAAGCACGGAAAGCTTCACTGGCACACATCATGATACGAAGAAGGAGCTGAGGGCCGATATTCAGACCCTGGGGTCGGAGCCCCCTAAAACGCAGAGATTCAACAAACAATTTCTAAGTTGTTATATGTTACCAAACCACATGATTCCCGACAGACATAAAAATCGGTATGGACATAATCCTTGATCTCTGAACACAAATTATCTCTAGTAAATTGTTTTGTTTCTTAATGTATCCCCAATTTGAAGGACATTTGTGTCCATTGCCTTTGCCGATTAAGTTCATATTTTAGAACTGCAGCTTAAAAATGTTACGGAGAGGGTGCTTTCATTAATACAAAATACAAAATGTGACTTGTACAGACATTCACACTGAACCTGATATCAAGCTCTGTCATTATGCAAGCCATATAACATACCTCTGATGATGATTATCATACTGGTTTTCAGAGTCAGAAACAATATAATAGACGATGCTGAAATAAAATTTAAGAAAATTCTTAACTATTTCTTTTATGTGCATTTGAAGGAATGGGGGCTGCCAAGAATGAAGATATGAAAGTAGCACAAGCAGAGTGGCGGGATGGGGGTAAACAAAATTATGAGGGTAATGTTATAATGATGCACAATGTGCATTTCATTTTCCGACTGATATCTGCATTTTATTTCAATCACTGAAAGCTTCACTGGCACACATCATGATACAGAGAAGGAGCTGAAAGCTGATATCCGGACCCTGGGTTTGGAGCCTCTTAAAACGCAGAGATTCAACAAACAATTTCTAAGACTTAAACATCAATTATAAGTTTTTCTTTTAATTTAATTATCTTAGGTCTTTTTTATTAACAATCTGCATTTTCTATGTCCTTCTTGTAGCCTATGAAGAACAAGAACCTCAAAATTATGTTGAGTTTGGTACAACAAACTAAACGTTGATTTGACAAATTTGTTGAGGTGGTATCATGCTTTGAAAGAGGTGATTTGCTTCAAAAGTTATGTAGAGTTTGGTACAACAAACTAAACGTCGATTTGACAAATTTGTTGAGGTGGTATTATGCTTCGAAAGAGGTGACTTACTGGGACAAAAACATATATCAGGAAAGGGTGACTTTACCTGCATGCCACTTTACCAGTATAGACCCCTGTCAACTCTTACTGAGACTAATGCAATACTTGTATGCCAAATGCTATTGAATCAGGAGCTGCATATAAACAGCATTAGCAAAGAAATAAAGCGAACACAGATATTACAGCGAATGCAAGCTGATCTTTGCCGACACTTAAAGGACAACTTGCTTCGAAAGAGGTGATTTGCTGGAACAAAAGCATGTATCAGGAAAGGGTGACTTTACCTGCATGCCACTTTACCAGTATAGACCCCTTTCAACACTTACAGATGCAAATGCTATGCTTGTTCAGATTTGTCTGAAGATTACGATTTTTCATGTTGACACTTTGGCGATATCATTTGTATCTCGACGTCGACATCCGTGTCGCCATAATTCGAGTTTTAGTTGAAAAGGCATAAATGGTTTTATGGTAAACTCACACAACATATTTTTAATTTTATATATTTTTAGGTGATTGTTGTTAGGCAAATGAGGTTGTTGCTATGTAGAACGCTTGGCTGCAAGTTTTATGGCAAACCAATGACACCAAAGGGCCTGATTCGTCATCTTCGAAAACAACACAACATAACAACTGTGCAAAATAGTAATTTGCCAGTATGCTCTATTGGAAACTTGAAGATGTAAATTTGAGAAAGAGGCAAAGAGATGGCTACATAAAAGACTACAGAGAACCAGCCATGTGTTGACATCCGTCATGTAATGGCGACGACTATATCCATATTCGTTTGGATCGACACATCAAGGGAGATCATGGATTGACACGTCCACAGTATGATCTTGTTGTCTGTATGCAAGTAAGATGTTGATAAAGAGAATTATAAGCTACTTACTTCAGCAAATTATGAAATTTTTGGTTTGGCCGATTCAGAAATTCAGATTCCATTTTTTTTATTACTTCTCACATTTTAAAGTTCAGGTATAACAGGATACAGTTGATTTGAATGACGATACCAATGTGGCACACTTCCCGGACGTCAGTGGCATATTTCCGGTACTAAACTTAGAAAATTGGTAAGGTTATGTCCGGCGGTCAAGACACAATTTCACACCTCTCCCATAGTATCCTGCCACTCTACCTAATAGATCACTTTCAACACTTAGTGAGGCAAATGCTATGCTTGTCGTCTGCGAAATGCTGGTGAACCAGGAGCTGCATATAATACAGTCATAAAAAAAGTAACTATACAGGTAATAAATGGACTTCTAACTCTAAAAAATATATATCCTACCTAAAAATATTAAATCATAAAGTTGTTGAGAATATTTTATCTTCTTTAATATGAGATATTGCACGCTAAGATCAGTTGAATATTGAAGTGACAATCAAAAATGTAAGGTAAGGTCACAATTTCATTTTCACATTTTACATTTCAACATGGGGGAGAGTATGGCAGGTAGCGTGTGTGTGGCGTATTGATCCATCGGAACAATACGGCCGACTGTCCAACATGCGCTTGCATCCCCCAATTGCACTACCGGTAATCGATAAGGTACACGTAGATGGGTCCGCGTGTAGAAAATAAATATTTGAAAATGAAAATCGGACTTAACATTACATTTGGGAGTGTCATTACATCAATAATCACCCGATTCTGGCGTACAATATCTAATATTAAAGGAGATGAATTTTTCAACAACTTTATCATTTAATATTTTTAGGTAGGACATATATTTTTAGAGATAGAAGCCCATTTATTACCTGTATAGTTACTTTTTTTGATGACTGTAAACAGCAATAGCGAGGAAATAAAGCGTGCACAGATAATATAGCGAGTGCAAGCTGATCTGTGCCGACATCTAAAGAAGGACAACTTGCTTCGAAAGAGGTGAATTGCTGGGGCAAAAGCATGTATCAGGAAAGGGGGACTTTGCCTGCATGTCACTCTACCTATATAGACCACTCATAATTAATTGTATATTTCAGGTTGTTGTCCCAGTCGATGTACATTTAGAACGATTCGGTGAAGTAATGTTCATTTTAGCGGAGTTTGTTAGTAAGAAAGGCAATTGCTATGCTTGTCTGCGAAATGCTGGTGAACAAGGAGCTACACATTAACAGCATTAGTAAAGAAATCAAACGAGCACAGATATTACAGCGAGTGAAAGCTGATATGTGCAGACTTCTGAAGAAGGACAACTGAGAGGAAATTTGTCAAATGTTTCCCAGACACTCAACAAGACAGGTGGTTCTATCTAATCAGTTTAGTAGTAAAGAATGAATGTGCCAATTATGAAGAATTTTGATTATTGAAAACACTATTTAATAGTATGGCCTCTTTTTTAAAAAGCTGTTTATTTGTTTGTTTTTTATTGTTCCAGGAACTGTGGCAAAACATCAAAAATGGAAACATTCACTCGCCCAGATACATATTCAGCCAATCTGCCATCACCCGATATGAAATGCAGAATCTCAGATCAGAGCACGTAGCCTTTATTTTGTGGATGAAGACAGATTGTTGCAGACCTTATCACTGTGGTAAACCAACCAATCCCTGGCACCAGCTACCAAACAACATCAAACCTGACAGGTGTGAAGAACGTCTATTCATATCCTATGTGCCGATGTTCGTGCTCAACGAAGAAACTACAAGGGACAGTCTGCCACACAAGGGCTTTTTTGTCCAGGAAGTATTCCGTACAAACCCAACTTTTTTCGATTCACGATGGTCTCCATCTTAGTTTTCAAGGAAAATCAGTTTTGGCTGCTTCATTAGCTTGGGTTTTGTCGCTGCTTACCACAGGGTTTTTTCTTCTTAATCACACAAGGGCTTTTTTGTCCAGGAAATATTCCGTACAAACCCAACTTTTTCAATTCACGATTCTCCATCTTAGTTTTGAAGGAAAATCTGTTTTGGCCGCTTCATTAGCTTGGGTTTTGTCGCTGCTTACCACAGGTTTTTTTCTTCTTAATCACACAAGGGCTTTTTTGTCCAGGAAATATTCCGTACAAACCCAACTTTTTTCAATTCACGATGGTCTCCATCTTAGTTTTGAAGGAAAATCTGTTTTGGCTGCTTCATTAGCTTAGGTTTTGTCGGAGTGTTTCTAGGGCATCAACATTTCAACATGAAAAATGACTTTGTGGGTTTTTAATCGCACCATGACGCGGCATTATTTCTTTTCCATGGCAATATATCGATATATATTTTGTAAGAAAAGTGTGATATAATTTGATTGGTATGGTGTTTTAAGCCAATCTCTGTTCTGTTTTCGATCAGGTTCCAAAGTCGCACGAACACAAAGGGAAGAAAGAGGTAAAAAAGACTATGTTGGTCACTGTGTTGGGCGGGGAGGGATTTGCAACTGTGGGCGGCTTATGCTTATTTATGCCCAATATTTATGTGATGTTGCACACGTTGGTGCTCTGCAAGGGCCACACTGTGCAGGCTGTGTGCTATTTGGCATACATTGTAGAGGGAGTGTGCACTGGCCTGGATAACCACTTTCCGCCACACAGGTTGGTTCTGGCCACTGGAATTAAGTTGAAGCAGTGTGTGTTGGCAGCAAGGAAAGCTTTCTGGTCATCAGCACAACAATGCAGTGTCACACATGGGCAACACAAGCGTGTATTAATAGCCCCGAAGAAGGGGACCTATTTGTTGGACCTATAGTGATAAAGCAAGGGATCCTGCAACATCAGGATTTTACAGAGGAGAGTTTGGAACACATAGTGCCAGGGACTCCTGACATCATACAAGAAGAATTCACAATGAAGGGACTAAATACGCACATCGGGCAGCACAAGCGGGTTCGGATAGCCCCTGAAGAAGGGACCCCTTAGTGAAAAGTACCGCATATGGATAACGGACAGGTCAGTATTATGGCACATATCGTCAAGTACCAGAATGTTTAAGTGCTTGATATGCATTCAAAACCCTTTTCGATAATCCTTTTATATCCAGATTATTTGCAGCTGAATGACTAAGAACGCTTTTGTAACTCATATACTTTAAATTGTACATATATTTAATAATTATATAATGCTATTGAATTATATCTTTCAGATCGCTTCATATTGCAGGACAATTGAGGTATCCCATGCATACCTCAAAATGCTACAGCTGCTTCATAAAGGAAGCCAGCAAAATGCTGGGGGCCTTGATGGAAAAGGTGTGGGGGAGAACGGTTTTAGGGAGGAGCAGTGTGAAGGGTTCGAAAAATGCTGCCAACAAAAAGGATAAGGATACCCTAAGCGACCCACTGCCAGAAGAGGTGTTCTGTGCCATGAAAGGTATGCCTTTATTGTTTATTGTTATATGGTGTGAAAATTAAGTTATAGTCTCCATTTTGTACAATTGACATGTATGTGTTCATTTTTAGGCATATTTGTCTCATTTTCAAATAAGCATTTTTGTAATGTCGGATTCGAATGTATTGCATTTTGAAAGATAAACAAGATGAGATTACTTCAGTTTTCTGTAAAATTTTACATCAAATTTTGTAAACTGTTTGATCTTCCTTCATTAATTCACAAGAACCTATGCGCTACAAGAGGTAATTTTCCTCCGCCAAATGACTTAATGCATCCTGAGTCAAAACAAATGTTCACCGTGACAGGACGTGGTCATAGTGGAAGGAAGAGGTTCCACTTCATCACTAAGCAAAAACTAGATAAGAAGATTTGGAATCGAATACGGGAGAATACCCATAAAGCAACTCAATGGGCTGTGAGGTGGACATAGGCCTGTTGGGCAAGTAGCCAAACCGAGGCTGTTTTTTGAGGATCAGTTAGGCTCAGCACTTGTACAGATGTCCAATCGACTCAATAATATCTCTGCAAATCAATTACAAGAAACAGAAGATATAGAGAAATATAAATTATGGGCTTTCATTTGGTATCCAAATTGGTACTATTTCCTGGGTTCAGCCTCTGCGGAGAGGCATACAAGTAGCTTCATTAAGTGAAATTACCACCTCCTTATTATAATTGCTGTTACAGTGCCAGTGACGAAGAGGATCTAGTCCCGTTGACTTTGGCAAACGTAGCGGGGCAACAGACTGCCGGTGAAGATTATGTTCTAGGCCATGACCTGGTAATAAATAAAGATGGAATACAGGTGCCATCGCGCTATGTATGGCCGATAGACAAGGAGGCACCAAACATAAGACGCCCTCTATCAGATGACGGGATACAGAATCTGTTTCTAAGTATGAAACAGAGACTGTCTGCTGATCATTTTTACAAGTGTCTTATGATTGCAGGTAAGATTCAACTAATTTATTTTGATTAGAATATTGTTGGTTTCTGAAATTAATCCAGTCGTGTATAGTAAAAACACTTGTTCCTGGAACCACGCGATCACATGGGCCCAGGACGTCGCGATCAAAAAACATAAACAAATACATTTCTTTGAAAAAAGGACAAACCCCTTGATCACCACCGAATTGTACACACATGCAGAGGACACAAAACCTACAAAATGCAAACACATTACATTGATTCGATCAAATTTGCCAAAATCGTTTTCAATTTCTTCAAGGTCTGCAACTGTATGCTTGTATGATTTCTACCGAATATAACCAACCCACGATTTGAATTCTTTATTTTAGAAAGAATGTTCTAATTTATCAAATATTTCTGAATATTTGTATTCATCAAGAACAATTGCTTCTAAAGATGTTTTACAACAGTCCTTAAAGTATTGGATTTTTGGAAAGCACAACATGGTGTCTTCAAGGTAGTCGTGTTTTCTGACACGGTTTCTATTTTTTTACGATTTTCAAAGTCGTCGTTTTTCCAAACGGCTTAGAATTTTAAAATAAAGTAAATGTTAATTTGTAGAAGACGTTCGTATGAAACTTTTGTTCACTCTTTTGTGTTCGGTAAGAAAGGAGCAACCTGTTCACTCGGGCGTAAAATGAAGATTTATATTGTTTTTCTTTAGAATGAGTGCACACTTTTAAAACTTAATTCACGCCCTATTGAACAACTGTACGCAGAAAATTTAGGAGCAGCATTTGCCTAGGAGTCGTAACATTTACAAAATTGTCACATCAACTGCACCTATTCCATTATCAAATGACTATCGGAAGGATGCGATTGAGTCACTACATAAACCCCACGTAGAGACATGTAATTTTGTGTTGCAAATCCTTAAGAGCTTGCTCCTAATTCTTTTTGACAGTGTGGTTGCATTTGTGATGGATTCTCATGGGAGGCACCTTGCTAATCATCTCACACTGTGAAAACAGAAGTACTCGTTTTGGTCATAAGTACTCGTTTTCAATCTATCACTAACAATGGACACTTGACTCCTATTGACAGACCAATACGAGTAGCTGAACCAGTGTTTTTTCGAGCTATTATACCACCTTATCTGGTGAGCCCAATGCATATGTCTAGACGAATGTCTGGCCATCATCAGCTTTATTACCCAACCGCAAACTATCCACTTGAGCCAGACAATAGAACCTCTTAAGTATAATTATCACTCTGGGAGGCACTGTCAAAACCAGTTATCAGTCAACCTGCCGGTCGATAATTGAATATAACTGTTCGATCAAAGGACAGGCTAATTATAGCTGCTTGAAAGAGAAAAAAATCACAAGTTTGAAACCCTCGTATTTTAGCTCCCTCTGATGACGTCGCTAACTTGTCCAAATATTATTATTATTATATTATATACCTCAAAAATGGAAAGTGTAATGTTTCCTCGAAAAGTAGGCCGATTAAAAGGATCTTTTAAAAATCCTGCAAAATTTAGTGGTCAAAACCAGGGCTGCTTGTTATAGTTTCGATCTATGAAGAATCGGCATAAATCATGAAAGTTCTCACATTTAGTGTCATAAGCCCGGGCCACAAGCCTTCCTTTTGTGCAAGCTGTTTGTCCATGGAAGTGAAGTAAAGTACGGAGGATGAATGAACCTGCGATCCGCTATTCTCCGACGTCCATCAGATCAGAACTCAGAGCGCGGGCCGGGCCGGGCCGGGCCCCGAGCGCTCTATTTTTATACATGTAGCGACCGAATTCCACTCCAGTTCTATAGGATATCGACCCGGGGTTATCGGATCAACCTACCTTTATTTCCACTGGATTCGTACTTCCATTTTGTCATAATTATGACGCATTGTTTATATTCCATAATTGATAATGACTATCACATTTTGTATTCGCAGGTTCAGGAGCTTGTCTATGACAACTCGCTATCGTGGGAAATCCCCTCATTCATAAAATAAATGTGTGGATGGAAAGTGACTGACGGCGGCAGCCCCGCCCATCGGCACATGAAAGTCAATGTTATGTTTCCCGTAACATGTTTTCCAAACTATAAATGAGGCAACTTTTTTCATAAGCCGTTGAACTGTTCATAGCCTAGTCCTTGGCCGCTACACACGGGTTATTCGGGGTTGGGTACTCAGGATTTTTTGTCAGGGATGTGCCGCCAGCAAAACAAAAATTGACCCAAACATTACCCATTTTCGGGGGAAATGGACCAATGTTTTTAACCGGAGAACCATGGCATAATTTTCCTATATTTTGACGATGTTGCTATAATTATCTTCGTACCAGACTCGTAGACAGGTCGGGTGAAACTTTGCACCAACAACGTGGTAAGAATAGTGCGCGGTCATCACCTGTTGCATTGTAACCAGCCGTAATAAATTATGCTAATTAGGCTGTGCATGCACGCTCGTATACAGCCGCATGGAGTGGTGTACGATTGTGTACGTGCGAACTGTGGCCTTTGGAGAATTTAAATAGGTCAATCTATTTTCGGCACACACTTACATTTTATATCGTCCAGCGAATGTGTGAAACCCGATTGACTATCTGTGGTGAAACCATAAATACTGGAGATGATGCAAATAATGTTTAATGTTAAATGACTTGACCAGATGTGGGGGTCACATCTTTATAATTTAATATAGGCCTAATAATGTAATATATTTTACGTTTATTTAGTTGAAAGCAACAACAGTCATATATTTGTAACTTTTATTAACTTTTTATTTTATTCATTCGTTACACATTGGCGGAGCCGGTGGGTGGGGGGAGGGGGGGGGGGGGAGGGGCAGGGGCACGTGACCTCCCCCCCCCACCCCGTGTCCTTGGTATCAAAAAGAAAGGAGAAGAAAATGAAAGAAAAAGGAAGAAAAAAGAGCGATAGTAGAGGGTATAGAGTTCTTTTTTGTTACATAGTATAAAGTGTCCATGCCCCCCCCCCCACCCCTTATTTTGTACGTTCCCGGCATATCAAGGCATAATGGCGTAGCCAGAGGGTTAAGTAGAGGTCGACCACTCCCCCGGGGGGGGGGGGGGGAGGGGCTCTTTCGATTAATTTTTCGGGGTCATCGGGATCAAATATGGGGTCAAATAGATGACAGTAAGGCCTATCTTGATGGGATTTGGTGATGGGAAGGGGGGTGGTGTGTTCTTTTTTTGATTAATTTTTCGGGGTCATTGGGGGTCAAATAGATCAGTAAGGCCTATCTTGATGGGATTTGGTGGAGGGAAGGGGGTGGTGTGATCTTTTTGTTGATTAATTTTTCGGGGTCATCGGGGGTCAAATATGGGGTCAAATAGATCAGTAAGGCCTATCTTGATGGGATTTGGTGGAGGGAAGGGGGGTGGTGTGTTCTTTTTGTTGATTAATTTTTGGGGGTCAAATATGGGGTCAAATAGATCAGTAAGGCCTATCTTGATGGGATTTGGTGGAGGGAAGGGGGTGGTGTGTTCTTTTTGTTGATTATTTTTTCGGGGTCATCGGGGTCAAATATGGGGTCAAATAGATCAGTAAGGCCTATCTTAATGGAATTTGGTGGACGGAAGAGGGATGGTGTGTTCTTTTTGTTGATTATTTTTTCGGGGTCATCGGGGGTCAAATATGGGGTCAAATAGATCAGTAAGGCCTATCTTAATGGGATTTGGTGGACGGAAGAGGGATGGTGTGTTCTTTTTGTTGATTAATTTTTCGGGGTCATCGGGGGTCAAATATGGGGTCAAATAGATCAGTAAGGCCTATCTTGATGGGATTTGGTGGAGGGAAGGGGGTGGTGTGTTCTTTTTGTTGATTAATTTTTCGGGGTCATTGGGGGTCAAATAGATCAGTAAGGCCTATCTTGATGGGATTTGGTGGAGGGAAGGGGGTGGTGTGATCTTTTTGTTGATTAATTTTTCGGGGTCATCGGGGGTCAAATATGGGGTCAAATAGATCAGTAAGGCCTATCTTGATGGGATTTGGTGGAGGGAAGGGGGGTGGTGTGTTCTTTTTGTTGATTAATTTTTGGGGGTCAAATATGGGGTCAAATAGATCAGTAAGGCCTGTCTTGATGGGATTTGGTGGAGGGAAGGGGGTGGTGTGTTCTTTTTGTTGATTAATTTTTCGGGGTCATCGGGGGTCAAATATGGGGTCAAATAGATCAGTAAGGCCTATCTTGATGGGATTTAGTGGACGGAAGAGGGATGGTGTGTTCTTTTTGTTTATTAATTTTTCGGGGTCATCGGGGGTCAAATAGATCAAGCTTTTAAACCATCTATATTTAAATCAAGAATACCAGTAGGCCTATATATATGCTCAACTTCTTTCGTGCATTGATAAAAAACAAAATATTTATTTGAAATATGAAGAGGTTGCTAAATCCAGATCTGGGTATCGATTTAACTCGGATTTGGAAGATAGTGATGATATGCCCTCCTGTTCTAGCTTTTAAACCATCTATACTTAAATCAAGAATACCAGTAGGCCTATATATGCTCAACTTCTTTCGTGCATTGATAAAAAAACCAAAATATTTATTTGAAATGAAGAGGTTGCTTTTCGATAAATCCAGATCCGGGTATCGATTTCACTCGGATTTGGAAGATAGTGATATGCCCTCCTGTTCGAGCTTTTAAACCATCTATACTTAAATCAAGAATACCAGTAGGCCTATATATGCTCAACTTCTTTCGTGCATTGATAAAAAAACCTTGAAAATTTGATAATCAAAAAGAACACACCACCCCCTTCCCTCCACCAAATCCCATCAAGATAGGCCTTACGGATCTTATTTGACCCCATATTTGACCCCGATGACCTTGAATGACCTCCGATGACCTTGAAAATTTGATAATCAAAAAGAACACACCACCCCCTTCCCTCCACCAAATCTCATCAATATAGGCCTTACTGATCTATTTGACCCCATATTTGACCCCGATGACCTTGAATGACCTCCGATGACCTTGAAAATTTGATAATCAAAAAGAACACACCACCCCCTTCCCTCCACCAAATCCCATCAAGATAGGCCTTACGGATCTTATTTGACCCCAGATGACCTTGAATGACCTCCGATGACCTTGAAAATTTATTCAGCAAAAAAAAACACCACTCCCCTTCCCTCCACCAAATCTCATCAATATAGGCCTTACTGATCTATTTGACCCCATATTTGACCCCGATGACCTCCGATGACCTTGAAAATTTGATAATCAAAAAGAACACACCACCCCCTTCCCTCCACCAAATCCCATCAAGATAGGCCTTACGGATCTTATTTGACCCCATATTTGACCCCGATGACCTTGAATGACCTCCGATGACCTTGAAAATTTGATAATCAAAAAGAACACACCACCCCCTTCCCTCCACCAAATCCCATCAAGATAGGCCTTACGAATCTTATTTGACCCCAGATGACCTTGAATGACCTCCGATGACCTTGAAAATTTATTCAGCAAAAAAAAAACACCACTCCCCTTCCCTCCACCAAATCTCATCAATATAGGCCTTACTGATCTATTTGACCCCATATTTGACCCCGATGACCTTGAATGACCTCCGATGACCTTGAAAATTTGATAATCAAAAAGAACACACCACCCCCTTCCCTCCACCAAGTCCCATCAAGATAGGGGGTACGGATCTCCAGATATCGCGTCACAAAGGTATTTCTTAGCACACTGCGGACGCCATACAGAAATAGTGATAACATAGTCTCTTCCTGATTACATCAGGCGAGACAAAAATGGTTCCCCCAAAAGCTATATTTACGACCCCTTCATAACCCCCTGGAAAACCCCAAACGACCCCAGATCGCTGCTTTAACCGGAAGAACAGAGCTCAAAACTACCAGGCTAAAAAGCCTGTTGTGATAATAATCATTTATAATTTATAATTTATTATCTTAGAGTGTATAAAGTTAATTGTATGCAAATGACTTTCGCTATATTCACTGAATAGTATACATATTCATGAATGTACATTGTGACCAAATAAGGTATCATTTATGAATCCATAACATGTTTACGTAACTTGTTGGCCAATCAGAGCGCGCCACGCCGCGCCCTGTGCGATTTATTTCCAAAACCCGGAGGTGCGCGTTTGGACTTCACTTGATCTTCCGGCGCCGCCGGGATGAGTCCATCGTGTAATCTTAGCAGCAGCGATATAAAATATTATTCAATATTAACCTATGATTATCGTTCGACTTGATGATTTAACCTGTATGTATTTTTAATAAATGAGGAGTAAAAGTCTACAATCGTGATGTTTCCAGTGAGCCTTATTCTAATTATGCTCCGCTCGTGTAATTACTTAGTGAACCACGTCTTAATATCGTAACACCTGTTTAGTTATTATTTTATTTTGAAAATTTGAGATGTGGAGGAGGGGGAGGGGCGGTAAGGACCAATTTGAGGAGGGTGTGTTTATATTTAAATTGTTGTTTAGTTTATTTTTCGGACATTTTTTATTTTGTTTGTCAAATTGTACTCTTACTATTTGATTTGTAACCGTTGACTCTTTCTGATATTGTTTTTTTTCTAGTTGAAATGAATATTGTGTGTAGTTGTGTAAAGAACAATTGTGCAGCGTTTTTCGAAGAACTGAGTCACTGTAAAAGTTTGAGAAAAGGAAAATCTGCCGCTCTTTTTAATAAAAACTCGAAAAAAATAATTTGTAGGGGAAAAAATGATTTTACGATTTCCTGCATTTCAGACGCGGTATTTTTGTCATTTCAAAACCAATGCGAGCGCAAGCTTTGTGACAAACATAACATATTTTTTGTTTGGCCAAAAAACACGAGACAGCATGGTATATGATACAAGTACTGTAAGTACATGTTGAGATCTCAACGATATTATTATGTTGCTGTTACCCTAACTAAATCGTCCCTCTGGTGTACATTTTATTCCCAGTTGAATATCAAAGTTCCACGTGGAGAAACAGACGGGAGTAATGACCATAAATACATGCGCGGTGCTAATTTGCATGCAACATATTACATCGATCGGTCCAATTGCTACTTGTAGAACACGTAGGCATAACAATGTCTTGCCAGGGACAGGTGAATGAGCCTGGGATCTGGGAATTTCCTATACACGTTCAGATGGAATTTTAACAAATATTGCGGTCTGAATTGCTTTGGGGGCTTTTTCAAGTTTCTTTGTTGTTGAAACATTGCATCATTTTTGTCATGACTGGGAGGAGCATGGAAATACCGAGAGGAATACTTTTGGATGAAAATAGGACATGATAGACTCGAGGAAGTCGGGGTATGAAATTCGAATGCATGTTGATCAATTATAATCCCTCCTGGTAAAGTTATGTATTCTGGCGAAATTGCTACCCCGGGGCGGGTCCGCCTGTGGGCGCATACAAAACATGGACTAATTTACCATTTCCAGTATTTATGATTTTACTCAGTGATCACCATTTTGCAGCTGGCCTTGAGATGATTTTAATTGTATTGGGATTTTATCTAGCCTCAGTTCATTTGCGCGTACAGTTTTTATTCATTTCAATCACTGAGTGACATGGGAATGAAATAATTCTGATTGCAAAAGTATTATATCAGGAAATTCCAACTCATTTTGTGAACATTACTACTGCAGCGGATCCAATTGCGGCGATTACAATTATAAATTAAGATTCAAACGAAGCCGACAAGGGGTGGGTACACCTATTTAATTATAAATTGAGCCATTATTGATTATAACGGTATAATATATTTATTTTGGCATCCCCACATAAACATGACTTTGAAGTCGCGCCGCTCGAACAGCTTATCGCTACCATTTCTAGCACCCACGATCGACTTGTCATGACACCTATTGTGTGAAATAGATAACAAAGCACTGTCTGGCAACACCGCCCAATTATCCCTTGTTAGTGCTCGTTGCCGCACACAAAGTTGGTATAGCTTGACTTTAATATCCAATATATAATGCACCCGTTGGGAGATAATAGCTCCTAATACTGCTCGTAAAACTGCTCGTTTTAAAGAGGATTCAAGGGTATTACATGACTAGTACAAAGAAGGAACAAAGGCTAATTCCCCATAGAACTGGGATCTTTAAAACGAGTACTTATGACCAAAACGAGTAGATTTTGTTTTCCAGTGTCATAAGGATTCAAGATACCAAAAAGATCATTTTCAAGCCACGAGCCAAGTCAGCCGATTTATGGAGTGTCATTTCCAATGCGAGTGCAGATATCGTGATCATTCACGTCGGAACCAATCATATTACCACAAAACAGGGCCTGCCCAATGAGAAATCGCAAGAAACCATTGCCGATATTTATCGTTTAGGGGAAGTCACCTTGTCCAGATGTTGTATTCTCATCCATCTTGCCGAGAGTAGAGCCAAGAGAGTACAATAACCATGTATGTTACATCAACACAACAAGCAATTGAAAGCACTGCTTACCACAGTTTTTTTTCCTTCTTGATCACACAAGGGCTTTTTTTTTGTCCGAGAAGTATTCCGTACAAACCAGACTTTTTTCGATTCATGATGGTCTCCATCTTAGTTTTCAAGGAAAATCTGTTTTGGCTGCTTCATTAGCTTAGGTTTTGTCGGAGTGCTTCTAGGGCATCAAAATTTGAACACGAAAAATTACCTTGTGGGTTTTTAATCGAACCTTAACGCGGCATTACGATCTTTTCGGAATACGATCGTATCAGATGTGATCTGTATTTTATTCCATGGCAGTAGAATGCAGCCAATTTTGGAGGGAGCCCAACCCCCCTATGGATTTGGGCTACATTTGGGTTCCCCCCTAGGGATTTGGGCTACATTTGGGTTCCCACCTAGGGATTTGGGGTTCATTGGGCTTCCTCCATAGGTTTTGGTGTATTACGTGTATCGACGGGTCAGTGTACTTAATAGTGTTTACGATAGTGGAGGTATCGATGCGAGTAGGGATTTCAGTAATGATCCTAAGAAAGTAAAAAGTCCTGAGAACTAAAAGAAACGACATCTTTAAATGTTATTGATGCCATATCAGCTGTTCGGTCTTTCTCCTTGTTGATCAAGTTCTTGCTCATGTTGTTGTTGCCGATTTGTTTTTCGTGGAAGTTTGTACTTTCTGCCTTCGTCTGATCGGACTGACATTGCCGGGTCTACCATAGCAGGGTGACGGGTTTCTGAGGTGGTCTCTGTTTAACCAGCATTTGTTGAATATGATACATATCATATTATCCTCTATGAACTGGGTCCTGAGAGCTAAAAGAAACGACATCTTTAAATGTCCTGAGAACTAAAAGAAACGACATCTTTAAATGTTATGGATGCCATATCAGCTGTTCGGTCTTTCTCCTTGTTGATCAAGTTCTTGCTCATGTTGTTGTTGCCGATTTGTTTTTCGTGGAAGTTTGTACTTTCTGCCTTCGTCTGATCGGACTGACATTGCCGGGTCTACCATAGCAGGGTGACGGGTTTCTGAGGTGGTCTCTGTTTAACCAGCATTTGTTGAATATGATACATATCATATTATCCTCTATGAACTGGGTCCTGAGAACTAAAAGAAACGACATCTTTAAATGTCCTGAGAACTAAAAGAAACGACATCTTTAAATGTTATTGATGCCATATCAGCTGTTCGGTCTTTCTCCTTGTTGATCAAGTTCTTGCTCATGTTGTTGTTGCCGATTTGTTTTTCGTGGAAGTTTGTACTTTCTGCCTTCGTCTGATCGGACTGACATTGCCGGGTCTACCATAGCAGGGTGACGGGTTTCTGAGGTGGTCTCTGTTTAACCAGCATTTGTTGAATATGATACATATCATATTATCCTCTATGAACTGGGTCCTGAGAACTAAAAGAAACGACATCTTTAAATGTCCTGAGAACTAAAAGAAACGACATCTTTAAATGTTATTGATGCCATATCAGCTGTTCGGTCTTTCTCCTTGTTGATCAAGTTCTTGCTCATGTTGTTGTTGCCGATTTGTTTTTCGTGGAAGTTTGTACTTTCTGCCTTCGTCTGATCGGACTGACATTGCCGGGTCTACCATAGCAGGGTGACGGGTTTCTGAGGTGGTCTCTGTTTAACCAGCATTTGTTGAATATGATACATATCATATTATCCTCTATGAACTGGGTCCTGAGAACTAAAAGAAACGACATCTTTAAATGTCCTGAGAACTAAAAGAAACGACATCTTTAAATGTTATTGATGCCATATCAGCTGTTCGGTCTTTCTCCTTGTTGATCAAGTTCTTGCTCATGTTGTTGTTGCCGATTTGTTTTTCGTGCAAGTTTGTACTTTCTGCCTTCGTCTGATCGGGCTCACATTGCCGGGTCTACCATAGCAGGGCGACGGGTCTCTGCTAAAGTAGCCTGATGTTGCAATCCTTGTTATCCAATTTATACCCTATTGTGAATCTTTACTCTGCCATTACCCATCCTTAACATAATTCTACCACTCCCTACTCCACCACTAGGTAGCCTCACTAGAGGAACACTCTTGCTTCAAGTTTTAAATGAGATGCACTGATAAAATACTGACTACTACTACTTCCGTGTTTAACAAGTTATACAATTAAATATAAATCAACTTTCTACCTCGCATTGAATTATATATATATAAAATCAACTATAGAAGTGAAGGCAACATATTTAAGCAATGGCCTGCAATAACGAATTTAGTCTAGCTGTGATGAAATTTCCAGAGTGGTTGACGGAATCCAGCATAGTATTTATGGAGGATGAAATTCTAAAGAGTATGGAACGAGAAATCCGTGAAGCGCAATCGAACCTACTGTAAGTAAATATTATTATATTACAATTTTTTCTCTTGTAAATATAAGCTAAACTACCATGCCCTATGTTTTGACTATATTGTATACGCGATTCAAATCCCAACTATGGTTCAAGAGAATCCATAAGGAATGGATGATGATTTGCCCCGAACTCTCAGATGAGACGATCACAGCGATGACTCGACGCGGGGTAAACACCCTTAGAAATTTGGATACGGAGGAGAAGTGAAGACGGAGAGAGGCACGAAAGGAACGAGAGGAGAAGAAGAGAAGATTAGAAAGACGGGATGAACAGCAGAAGAAATGGAAGGAGCAAAACCAGAAAGAAAAAGAAGAAAAAGAAGAAGCAGAAAAGGCACCAGTAGTACCAGCGATTCCTGAAGAATAGAAGCTGAATTGTCTTATACAAATTCCTTTACTTCTGTATATGTAATTGAGGATAACATGGGTTCGTTGGATTCTATTTTGGGGGTTAAATGGGACGTACAGTCAGCCAAAGATGGGTTATCGTTTGTTTTTGTTAGGCAATTGTTGTAAAAACTTATAAAACAATTTATAGAATGCAAAATTGTCACATCAACTGCACCTTTGTCATTATCAAATGACTATCGGAAGGATGCGATTGAGTCACTACATAAACCCCATGTAGAGACGTACACATCATTTTGTGTTGCAAATCCTTAAGATCCATACGGATCCACAGACAGGTCTGCATTCAGTGTGTTCAGCAAAATATTGCCGTCAGGCAACAGACTGCCAACAAACTGGGATCAGGCGTTCAAAATCATTGAACATGATCTTGTTCCTGTTGTTGAGTATGACGTATGTCCAGACGATCATGTGGTTTTCACAGGTAATTTCGCGGACTTCAACCGGTGTCCCAAACTGGATTGTCAAAATAGAAGCTGATTATGATGACGGGGTAGGTCAATCAGTACATGCTAGTACTAGCCGTACCTATGCCGCAGTTGGTAAGGAGGGTTGGCAGAGAAAAGTTACTGATTATGTTCAAAAGGGGTCAAATGTCAATGGGTAGAAAAGGAATGGCCCAACTCCAAAGCGAAGTTCGGATGAATGTACGGCAAAAAGCTTTCGGATGAATGTACGGCAAAAAGCTTTTAAAAACCTCACAAGGATAATGCAAGTTCCGAAGAGGCTAGTACTTCATCCGGTAGCAAAGAGGGGGAAGCCATGCCTTCTAAACAACCTTTGAATGGTGTCTCATCATCAAGAAAACATACTATCCAAGTTGAAGATGACGTTGCTGATGAGGCACCAGCATCACCATCTAAATTTCAGAAGATGGGTTATACATGTAGCATGGAGAAGGTACGAGAGTTGCGCATTAACAGATGCGCAAGAGTGCCATTACCAAGTACAATTTCCAAATCCCTCCTCAAATACTTATTCCACCATTCATGATACAATCATAGATTTGGAAATAGTATTTGAAGAAGCTATAGCCAATTGAATATTAATAGGATTCATGGGAGAGACTGGATTAGATTTATTTTAATATCCCCTGAATTAGTTGACCCTATTTGTATTCCATGGATTTTAGGTAAAGATTTAACAATTGAAGATATTTTAACCCAAATTGAAAAGGTGTTACAATCAAATGAAAACTTTACTCTTCATAATGGGGTTAAATTGATTATCAAACATGTGGCTGCACCCATCACCCCATGTCCCTATTCACCCCGTTTTACGGTAACCTAATCTTAACATTTTACTCTCTCTGCGGAGAGGCTGAAACCAGCATTGCTTCATTAAGTAAAATTACCACCTCCTTATTATAATTGATGTTACAGTGCCAGTGAAGAGGATCTAGTCCAGTTGACTTTAGCGAACGTAGCGGGGCAACAGACTGCGGGTGATGATTTTGTTCTAGGCCATGACCTGGTAATAAATAAAGATGGAGTACAGGTGTCATCGCGCTATGTATGGCCGATAGATAAGGAGGCACCAAACATAAGACGCCCTCTATCAGATGACGGGATTTTCACTTACTGTTAGGATCTCGACGAACGAACATCAATTCAGAGCACTATCGAGAATACATGAATTAAAGTTATCTACAGTCAAGTCCAGAGTCTTTTGTTGTCTATCATTGTTTTACAACGCATAAGGACTTCGTCACAGATCAGCCCTTTTATGGCAAAAGGATGTATCTTATATGTACTTTCCTAATGATATACTTCCTTTTAACATGGATTGTGTTAACTTGGTTCAATAATCCTCACTTAGGAAAAGGTTGCAACTTGTAAAGACAATAAAAGTAATATACTGACTTTTACCACTACAATGTACATGATTTATGGAGAAAAAAGCTAACTTTGATCATGTTAAAAGGAAGTATACTGTTAGAAAACTACATATAAGATTCTTTTGCCATAAAAGGGCTGAGATAGTAGGACATTTATATAATCATGTGCCTATAATGAAACAGTTCAATAGATTACACATTTGGCAACCAAGAGACAACATTTTTTGTCATTTATTGGAAGAAAAAGTGATTATCTTAATCTTCTTATTTTGCTGCACATGTTTAAGTCCGCTATAACATTTCACCATAAGCTATTTTCAAGCTATTAGCAGCCTGCTTGATCATTAACTGGTGGATATTTATATAACCTTATGCCTATATGAAACATATAATAACATTTGGCAACCAAGAGACAAAATGTCTTGCATGTTTTGGAGGTCAAAGTTATTTGTAAAACAATCGTTTGTTTTTGTTAAGGCAATTGTTGTGAAAACTTATAAACAATTCACAGAATGCAAAATTGTCACATCAACTGTACCTATTCCATTATCAAATGACTATCGGAAAGATGCGATTGAGTCACTACATAAACCCCACGTAGAGACATACATGTAATTTTGTGTTACAAATCCTTAAGAGCATGCTCCTAATTCTTTTTGATAGTGTGGTTGCATTTGCGATGGATTCTCATGGGAGGCACCTTGCTAGTCATCTTAAAAGGATTCAAGATACCAAAAAAGATCATTTTCAAGCCAGGAGCCAAGTCAGCCGATTTATGGAGTGTCACTTCCAATGCGAGTGCAGATATCTTAATCATTCATGTCGGAACCAATCATATTACCACAAAACAGGGTCTGCCCAATGAGAAACCGTGAGAAACCATTGCCGATATTTATCGGCTAGGCGAAGTCAACTTGTCCAGATGTTGTAATCTCCTCCATCTTGCCGAGAGTAGAGCCAAGAGAGTACAATGACCGTGTCCGTTACATCAACACAACAAACAATTGAAAGCATTTACCACAGGTTTTTTCTGCTTGATCACACAAGGGTTTTTTTGTCCGAGAAGTATTCCGTACAGCCCAACTTTTTTCGATTCATGATGGTCTCCATCTTAGTTTTCAAGGAAAAACTGTTTTGGCTGCTTCATTAGCTTAGGTTTGTCGGAGTGCTTCTAGGGCATCAAAATTTGAACATAAAAAATGACCTTGTGGGTTTTCAATCACACCATGACCCGGCATTATTTTCTTTCCGGAATTCGATCGTATCAGATGTGATCTGTATTTTACTCCATGGCAATATATCGATATATTTCGTAAGAAAAGTGGGATGATGATTTGATTATGGTGTAAAAAACAGGTGTATTAAGCCATTCTCTGTTCTGTTTTTGATTTTTAGGTTCCAAAGTCACTAGGACACAAAGGGAAGAAAGAGGTAAAAAGACTACGTTGGTCACTGTGTTAGACGGGGAGGGATTTGTAACTCTGGGCGGCTTATGCTTATTTATGCCCAATATTTATGTAATGTTGCACACGTTGGTGCTCTGCAAGGGCCACACTGTGCAGGCTGTGTGCTATTTGGCGAACATTGTAGAAGGAGTGGTCACATTTTTTAAGTTGGGGCCCAATTGGTGCACATTTAGCAATTTGGTGAAAATCACCTCTCTTGGCACCTTTTTAACTGTATCACAAGCATAGTTCATCTAAAGTATGTATAACCATACATTTTTGGAAAGCTGATATACTAAGGATTTTAATGGCACTAATTTTAACCTGATATTCAGGGTGGCCAACAAATCATATAGGGTGTAACAAAAGAAATTTACATTAAATACTTAACTTTTTAAAAGGACTCACATTTTTTCCCAGTATGTAGAAATTAAAATCTAACTTATTGATGAGAAAGCATATGATATTCCCTTTCCAAAAATGTATAATTTGTGGGGGTTTCTTAGTTACAGTAATACTATACAGGGTGTGCAAAAAGTAAAAATGATTATGCTCATTAATTATAGAAAATAGCTAGCTATATTCAAAGTAGCTCAAAATACATCAAAACATATCAATAACTTGTCAGAATCTGAAATTTGATGAAGGATTGTTATTTCCTACTTGAAAAAAAATATACCCCATCAAAATTAGGAGTTATTTTTTAAAGATTATACAGGGTGTTTCAAAATTTAAGATAAGTCACTGTCAATGTGTTATTGACTTGGTTGGTTAGACTGTATACAGAATGAAAAGGCTATAGAAGTAGGCCTGTATTTCAAGCATGTGTTAGACCTTTATTCCAGGGAATAAAAGGATTTATAAATAATATTTAGTTTGAACTGTTACACCGCAGGCTAGTATACAGGGTGGTACAAAATGTAATTGTCATGGGTTTAACATGCACTGATTCATTTCATTGTAACATTATATTAGATTGATTGATTGTACAGTGTAATGGACAATTTAACTGAGGTTGAAGATGACAACCCTTATCAACTTTATGAAATTCATAAATAATACATTTTGAAATGCAAAACCCCATTATAGGTCAATGTGCCTATCCAGGATTACCCTAATCACATACGTTTATAAGATTTAATTAGTTTTTAATTAATTAGTGTTTATTTCATTAAAAAGTGTCTTTTTACACTAAATACAGACATGATAGTGACTGTAAACTTCAACATCATGACTATTTTTACAGAAAATGTGGGTTCTCTATGCAATTTCTACTAAAAGCTCATTTGAATATAATTTGCAACCTTATCATCCCCGCCTCCACCATGCCGACTAATTATGATTAACGAGTTACATAAATTGATTAGGCTTCATTTAAATGTTTTATCTAAATTTGTATGATTAGAGCATTAAATTCTCTGTAAAATAAGACCAAACTTGCAATTCCATGTTGTACTAAACCAGAGATACAAGCATTTGAATCTTTTAGAATCGTTTACAAATGCTATCTCCATTGGAAATACACACACGCAACAACCACCCCTTCCACCCCTGACTAATTGTGTTTAATTAGCTATAGTAATTAATTGGTATGCATATTTGATATTATTTTTCTTGATACTGATAGAGGGATAATTGGGCTTCCATATAATCCCAAATTTGCATATCTGCTATGCTTATAACAGCACTTTAATTAGAAAACCAATGTCAAATGTTACCGAAAATGTGCATATTCCACCTTTTTTGGGTGCCCAACTTAAAAAACCTGACCGAGTGTGCTCTAAAATCGCAAGAACACAAATGGAAAAAAGAGGTAAAAAGGACTACTTTGGTCACCGTGTTAGACGGGGAGGGATTTGTAACTGTGGGCGGCTTATGCTATGCCCAATATTTATGTGATGTTACACACGTTGGTGCTCTGCAAGGGCCATATGAAATGACTTCAAGTTTAAATAATCTGTGCAGATGATTAAGGTATTTAGGTTTATACATTTGAAATTTGCATGCACCGGTTTTCAGACACCTCCCCCCTTTTTCTCCCCCCTTCTCAAATTTCTGATTCGGCAGCATATTTCCCAATTTTTTTTTTTTTTTTGGGGGGGGGGTGCAGGCTGTGTGCTATTTGGTAAACATTGTAGAGGGAGTACTGGCCTGATGGATGACCAGACCACTTGCCACTGCCCGCCACACAGGTTGGACAGAAAATGGGACACAGGTTTTTAAATTGCTTTGATCTTTTGAATAATTGTGGGTTTTTTGTTCGAGGCCAAGCGCAAGAATTACTGTGTCGAAAGGGTAATACTCATTCATTTGTTTGTGTACCGTATATGATTGTGCTCTTCGTGCTGTTGAATTGTCTTATACAAATTCCTTTACTTCTGTATATGTAATTGAGGATAACATGGGTTCGTTGGATTCTATTTTGGGGGTTAAATGGGACGTACAGTCAGCCAAAGATGGGTTATCGTTTGTTTTTGTTAGGCAATTGTTGTAAAAACTTATAAAACAATTTATAGAATGCAAAATTGTCACATCAACTGCACCTTTGTCATTATCAAATGACTATCGGAAGGATGCGATTGAGTCACTACATAAACCCCATGTAGAGATGTACACATCATTTTGTGTTGCAAATCCTGAAGATCCATACGGATCCACAGACAGGTCTGCATTCAGTGTGTTCAGCAAAATATTGCCGTCAGGCAACAGACTGCCAACAAACTGGGATCAGGCGTTCAAAATCATTGAACATGATCTTGTTCCTGTTGTTGAGTATGACGTATGTCCAGACGATCATGTGGTTTTCACAGGTAATTTCGCGGACTTCAACCGGTGTCCCAAACTGGATTGTCAAAAACAGCGTTACAAACAGAATAGAAAGGCGGCAAAAGAGTAAGTGTAATAAATATAAACGGCTCAAAAAGGTTCGGAAATGCACCTTTTCCATTATCAAATGACTATGCGATTGAGTCACTACATAAACCCCATGTAGAGACGTACACGTAATTTTGTGTTGCAAATCCATAAGATCCATACGGATCCACAGACAGGTCTGCATTCAACAAAATGCTTGATGGAAAGTGCAGCAAAAATCTTTGCGCTAACAAGAGATAATTTTACTCCGTCAAATGACTTAAAGCACCCTGACATCTTACAAGAGGAGTTTACTATGAAAGGACTCAATGCCCACATTGGGCAACACAAGCGTGTATAGCCCCCAAATAAGGGGACCTATATGTTGGACCCATAGTGATAAAGCAAGGGATCCTGCGACATCAGGTTGTTACAGAGGGGGAGTTTGAAACGTATAGTGCCAGGGACTCCTGACATTCACGATATATGAAGGGACTAAATGCGCACATCAGGCAGCACAAGTGGGTTCTGATAGCCCCCGAAGAAGGGGACCAATTCGTTCCAAAAACAAGATATTACTGAAGTTGGTGTATGATAACCTTAGTAGGTTGGTGAAAGAAGTGAATTTACAATGAAATCATAATTCAGCAAGAAATAAGCCCAGGAGGACAACTTTGTTTATACATACAGCATGCTCCAGTCCCTGCTGTTGTCACTGCTGCTCCTTCCAGAGAGGTAAGTAAACAGATTAGGGCAGTCGTCGACATAGTCACTTATCGGTAAAGGAATAGGAAATTTCTTACTGGGAAATTTACAATGAAATCATTATTATATATTTCATATTTATATTTTCAGATGTCTCAAGCGGCGCTCTCTGATGTCTTAAGTGTGTTCGGCGAAATATTGCCGTCAGGTAACAGACTGCCAACAAACTGGGATCAGGCGTTCAAAATCATTGAACATGATCTTGTTCCTGTTGTTGAGTACGACGTATGTCCAGACGATCATGTGGTTTTCACAGGTAATTTCGCGGACTTCAACCGGTGTCCCAAACTGGATTGTCAAAAACAGCGTTACAAACAGAATGGAAAGGCGACAAAAAAGTAAGTGTAATGAATATAAACGGCTCAAAAAGGTTCGGAAATGCACCTTTTCCATTATCAAATGACTATCGGAAGGATGCGATTGAGTCACTACATAAACCCCATGTAGAGACGTACACATCATTTTGTGTTGCAAATCCTTAAGATCCATACGGATCCACAGACAGGTCTGCATTCAACAAAATGCTTGATGGAAAGTGCAGCAAAAATCTTTGCGCTAACAAGAGATAATTTTACTCTGTCAAATAACTTAATGCACCCTGACATCTTACAAGAGGAGTTAACAATGAAAGGACTCAATACCCACATTGGGCAACACAAGCATGTATTAATAGCCCCCAAAGGGGACCTATTGCTAGACCCATAGTGATAAAGCAAGGGATCCTGCGACATCAGGTTGTTACAGAGGGGGAGTTTGAAACGCATAGTGCCAGGGACTCCTGACATCATACAAGACGAATTCATGATGAAGGGACTAAATGCGCACATCACGCAGCACAAGCGGGTTCTGATAGCCCCCGAAGAAGGGACCCTTAGTTAAAAGTACCGCATATGGATCGACGGACAGGTCAGCATTTATCAAGAAGTTGTGCTGGCCGTGTCTGTCAACTGGGGAAAAAAATCAATGTTCTCGATTAGGAGATTAATGAAAAGTAACACTCCAATTCTTCCTGTGACCTACATTTAATTGTGTAGTTTCAATCATTGCTTAATGTTTTGGGGTCGAGTAATGATGTAAACGAGCTTTGAAAAGCCACACCTTCATAAAATGGCACATATCGTCAACTACCAGTGCTTGATATGCATTCAAAACCCTTTTTATTAATCCTTTTATCCAGATTATGTACATTAATATTTGCAGCTGAATGACTAAGAACGCTTTTGTAACTCAAATATATTTAATAATTTTAATCATTATCTAATGCTATTGAATTATATCTTTCAGATCGCTTCATATTGCAATACAATTGGGGTATCCCAGGCGTACCTCAAAATGCTACAGCTTCTTCATAAGGAAGCAAGCAAAATGCTGGGATGGCAAAGGTGTGGGGGAGAACGGTTTTAGGAAGGAGCAGCGTGAAGGGGTCGAAAAACGCAGCAAACAAGAAGGACAAAACAACTTATTGTACTTTGTTTTCATTTATCAATGAAGAAATACCACCGCATGAAGACAGAAAATATATCATCTTTGAGACCAAATTGATGGAACTGTTCAAATGCTGTCCGGAAAGATACTGTGGCGTTCTATGCCGCATAAGTAGGTCAACGGCAAGATATCATGGCAGCATGCTTGTGATCACCCAACATTGCACATCATGTGACTTTGTGAGAAGGTGGACCAGCCATCCGATGATCGGCAACATTCCTGGGGGAAACCTTATCTTATCTGCAGGCATACTGTTTGGGGCAGCATGCCCTACCAAAGTTCTACAGGTTTTGAACCATGCAAATATACAAGGGTTCACCATGAACCCCTTTCTGAACCACCAGAAGTTTTACCTACAGCCATCATGTCGTTACTCTGTGTGGCGAAACTACCAGAAACAAATTCTGGACAGGCGAACCACTCATCTTGGGTAGAGATGCCTTTTACAGTACATCTTCATGGACATGAGAAGTGGTCAAGTTTTATGATGTACAGATAGTCCAGGTATGTTGAAATATGTTTGTAATCATCAAATGTACAATGTACATGTACTTCAAAAATGACCAATATACTACCTTGATTGGTACGTTCCTTCACCAACCTACTAAGGTTATCAAACACCAACTTCAGTAATATCTTGTTTTTATCAAAACAGTTGTAAATTACATTTAGTAAATGGTAAGTGGTAAGGGAGTACCATTTGACTTTGCATAAAGGGAGTTTTTAGTTAATTAGCGCCAGAAGAGTCATGTAGAATGTTAACACATTCCATTTTAAGATAAGCCAACATTAAAAAAAAGTCCAAATATCTGATAAATTTAGTCACAATTTTGGGATGTATAATTCAAGCAAAGTGATCGTGAATTTACAATGAAATCATAATTCAGCAAGAAATAAGCCCAGGAGGACAACTTTAGTCACTTATCGGTAAAGGAATAGGACATTTCCTACTGGGCAATGAAATCATTATTATTTATTTCATAATTATATTCTCAGAGGCGCTCCCTGATGTCTTAAAGGTATATTATGTGATCTTTCCAGGGAACGCCCTCAACATCGAAAAAAAAATTGAAAGAAGATTTTCTTGCAGATTTACATTTCTGATCATTAATCGTACATACATTCCAAGTTACAGGGCGATACGATTCTTAATTACTTCAAAATCATGATTTTAGAGTGAAAATAAACTGTCGGATAACTCCGACAGTTTATATTTTTACTCTAAATTCACTCTAAAACCATGATTTTGAGGTAATTAGGAATCGTATCGCTCTGTAACTTTAAATGTATGTATGATTTATGATCAGAAATGTAAATCTGCAAGAAAATCTACTTTCTAAAAAAAATAATGAATAGAGGGCGCTATCTGGAAAAGATCACATAATATGCCTTTAAGTGTGTTCGGCAAAATATTGCTGTCAGGCAACAGACTGCCAACAAACTGGGATCAGGCGTTCAAAATCCATTGAACATGATCTTGTTCCTGTTATTGAGTACGACGTATGTCCAGACGATCATGTGGTTTTCACAGGTAATTTCGCGGACTTCAACTGGTGTCCCAAACTGGATTGTCAAAAACAGCTTTACAAACAGAATGGAAAGGCGGCAAAAAAGTAGTGATCCTGATGCTGATCTGCTTCTCATGCCATCAACCACATCCCAGGAGAAGCAGAACAAGTATATGTTTATCAGGACACATGCCAAGATCTACATCCAGATTTGGGACACAGTACTAGCAAACTGCCGGATCAAATACAACTGCGAGAGAGAATTGGCTATCGATCAAGCGATGATCCCATAAAAAGGTTTCAAGGCCTAGGTCCAGAAATTGTTCATGCCCCAACCCATTCGAGCTGGTTTTAAAGAATATGCAGAGTGCCACCGGCTACCTGTGCAACTTTATCGTTCATCCACTGACGGACAAGACACAGAATGGTCGACATTGCTATTGTTACGGGTGCGCCAGGATTTATCTGTATAAATATATGGATGAAGGAATCATGAGACAGTGTCGAGTTTGCTTGACTGGTCAAAGGTCATGTGGGGTCGTAGACCTGTTTAATATGGATTTCAGTGAGACTTGGGAAACAAAGATCGGTAGCAACATTTCATGGGGACATATTTTCACACCATGGAAATCCGAGTTCACATTGTTCTGTTTTTATATCCATTTACCATTTGTATTTTTATTTTTGTTCCAGAATTTTCCAAGAATGATGACTGTGTATACGACTACACGTGGATACCTCCGATTCATCAGCCAGGCCTGAACTTGACCCAGAACTCCTTCAGCCATACAAGAAATATTTTAAGCTTATGTGGGCCTAATTTTCAACATTTTTGGTGCATACGTATAACACTATGAAAGTCGCATCATCACATCTGGATCGTATGTATACACCATGTACTGAGATAGCGCAGACAGAATTCAACCTGATCTTACAGTCGGGTGTTCCGGTTTTTAAGGATAAGCTATACACGTCCCTGGAATTTGCCAAACGTCTTCTTAACCGAGGCACCTACTTGACTGGAGCGATTAAAAACAAATTCTAAAAGCCTGCCTATAGAACAGGAACAGGAACAGGACCAACTTGCCTGCAGTCCAGAACATCAAGAAGACAGAAAGGGGAATGTTTTATTCACGACAGTCTGGTCAGATGACATACAGATAAGCTATACACGTCCCTGGAATTTGCCAAATGTCTTCTTAACCGAGGCACCTACTTGACTGGAGCGATTAAAAACGAATTCTAAAAGCCTGCCTATAGAACAAGAACAGGAATAGGACCAACTTGCCTGCAGTCCAGAACATCAAGAAGACAGAAAGGGGAATGTTTTATTCAAGACAGTCTGGACAGATGACATACAGCATGTGGAATGATTCATCCCTCATGACCATTTTATCATCAGCCCACTCAGGATTTAGAAAGGTTTTGTAACTAGACGATACAGCAGAGATGGTGTGCAAAACCGCACTGCCGCAGCTCCACTCGCCATTATTGACTACTGCAAGAACGTGGGGGAGTTGATCGTTCTGATCAACTTCGCAGTTACCATGCCTGCAACAGGAAGAGCCAATTCTGGTGGCGACAACTGCTATATTTGCTCGTTGACATCAGCAGAGTGAATGGATGGATTTGCTACAAGCACCACCGTGAAGAAGACCATGATGGCTCTGCCATGCTGACACATACATACTTTACAATGGATTTGGCAGAGCAACTGATTAATGGTTATGGTCTATGGTGCCTGCAACTACTGAAAAAAACACCAGCGCCACCAAGAGTGGTAGCGAGTGAGGACCCCATCTCATCTATGGCACCTGCAACTACGGAAAAACAAGCGCCATCAAGAGTGGTCTTTACAATGGATTTGGCAGAGCAACTGATTAATGGTTATGGTCTATGGCGCCTGCAACTACTGAAAAAAACACCAGCGCCACCAAGAGTGGGTAGCGAGTGAGGACCCCATCTCATCTATGGCACCTGCAACTACGGAAAAACAAGCGCCATCAAGAGTGGTAGCGAGTGAGGATCCCAACTCATCTATGGCACCTGCAACAACAAAGTTGACAAACACCAGGAATATAATGTGAGGCAAGGGAGAAACGAGGAGATGGGGAGGCAAGGGAGAAACGAGGAGATGGGGAGGCAAGGGAGAAATGAGGAGATGGGGAGGCAAGGGAGAAACGAGGAGATGGGGAGGCAAGGGAGAAACGAGGAGATGGGGAGGCAAGGGAGAAACGAGGAGATGGGGAGGCAAGGGAGAAACGAGGAGATGGGGAGGCAAGGGAGAAATGAGAAGTGATTCTTTAAACACACAGATCTGGGTGTGAAAAGGAATACAACGAGAACGAGCATTTATTGCAAGAAGTAAAAGATTTAATTGATGATGCGGGGCTCATTGAACAGCTTGGTAAGCAGGGGGTAAGAAAGATCCAGAAAACTTGCATACTTGTAGACCTTAACATAATTCTTAGTTTGTTTTGTGAGTTAGCATTAGCATGGCCAGAAGAATTCCATTAGACACAGCCCTGTGCATATATTTGATGAAGTCTGATGAAGGTATAGTAATTATTAAATGTGCATAATGTAGCCGTTGACTAATGAGGCAGAAAGAAATGCTGCCATGGACATCAGGAAATCGATTTCATTGAAAAGCAAATACTTGCATTGTACCGTGATATAAACACGCTTAAATTATCTTTCAGACATTTGTGTGAACTTGCATGATTCAGAATGGGCTTAGATGAAAATGGAGGACGCACCGGAATATTCCACAATGGCAAGTTCACTTGGAAATGTAATTTTGTGCTCGTCAGGAGAGTATTCACCCCTTATATGGAAACAGCTGCTGGAATAATCGCCCATGTTAAACATGCTTCGACAGGCAAAGAAAGGTAAATTGAGTCGGTAAATTACCGGTAAAATCTATATTTTGGCACTTTAGGAGACACCCTTTTTTGACCCAATTTTTAAAATTTAATATATATTTTTAGCGGTAAAATTAGCGGTGTTTGGTCAAGAATCTGTCAAATTTTGTTTTTCACAATTTAAAAAAAAAAGAGTGTTGGGAAGCAACAAAAAAAAAGCCAGACATTTGCTACCCAGGTCCGTCCGCCCGTAAAACTGGGTTTTTTCCCCGTCACCTTAATGGAACATTCTTTTAGTTTGAGCACATATATTATACAGCTCAAACCCAAACTGTAGCCAATGGACCAGACACTTACAGTAAACAGAAGAAGAAAAGAGATTTTTTTTGTTATTGTGGATTCAACAAATTATCGGATTAGGCCAAACAAAGAAGAAGGTCTGTCTCAGAAACATTGTGCAAATAAGCTAAGTGCTGTGCTTTTTTTTTTAGAAAATAGGCTATGAGGTATGCTTATCCAAGCTTACGGAGAACTTTTTTAAATAAAAAATAAAAATAACCCCCCAGCACATAGACCTACGCGCCGTAGCTCATTTCACATACCAATGCAGGCGGGCTTCTGAGACAGACCTTCTTCTTTGTTTGGCCTTAAGGGTTTGAACGTTGCAAAGGCGATATTATCGGGTGAAAAACGATGGCCCCGTACAAGAGGAGTTCACATCTGGTTGTTTGACAAAGAGATGCTCATGTGTTAAAAAAGGACTTCCATCATGTGATCCAGGTTGTAGGCCTACTTACAGTAATTATAAACATTTCAATTGCAGGGGTAGAATTTCGGCGCGAATCCATTCGCGTAAAAACACTTTTTTTTAAACTTTTTTTTTAATAAGTCCAAAACAGGACCTTAGATGACTGGTATTTGACCCTTAGTCAACAAACATGCCGAATTTGGAAGTTGTGCAAGCTTATAGCCTTATTCTTGATATTATTTCCATTCATTTCGCAATAATCCATGGATTCTCAAAATTTGTGATAATCCAGATTCTCGCAAAATCCTTCTGCGAGAATCCGTTTGGATTCTCGCGGCTCATAACGAAATTCTACCCCTGCAATTGTGATGATTTCAACAGTCCTTCATTGTTTCTATTTTAAATGAACATCTACATGTATTTAATTAATACCCATAGAAAAAAGGGGACAGAGATTTCAGAACATTACACCAGATGGCAACGGGCTGAGGAGACACTGTATGGCAAATACATAGATGTCATGACAGATTTTGAGAGAGGGAAAGTAAATGGGCAAAGAGCCAAGCTGTAAGATTCAAAAGGCTCAATAACCAATATATCTATATCCTCCATCAACATGATAAGATATGTGTATTGTTAGAAGAGTATAGATCAATCCATGCGCATACCTTCCATCCATAAGTCAGAGAATAAGCCCGATTAAAAAAATGCATAGTGCCAGGAACAGGAGATATCATACAGCTATGACGACTCCTGCCAGTGCTCACAACATCGTTGGCATAACCAAAATAACTCAAATCCTAGCATGCAGAAAAAAGGGGACGGAGATTTTAAAACATTACACCAGATGGCAACGGGCTGAGGAGACACTGTATGGCAAATACATAGATGTCATGACAGATTTTGAGAGAGGGAAAGTCAATGGGCAAAGAGCCAAGCTGTCCGATTCAAAAGGCGGGTTGAAGGGCATCAAGCTGTACTTCTTTCGAGGATTTGGGAAATTGACATCATCAGCAGCACATGCATTAGCATAAGACCCTTTACCTATGTTATGGGATCAACGATCAACCTGATTATGATCTCAGTTGATTGTCTCGAGGAAGACAGACTATAATAATTCGATACTTATATTTTCTTTATTTAGAGGTTAACAGACACAGACATGGCCAAAGATGATGAGGATGATTCTAGTCAAATAGAGGATACTGATACCGAGTAAATGGGCAAAGAGCCAAGCTGTCCGATTCAAAAGGCGGGTTGAAGGGCATGAAGCTGTACTTCTTTCGAGGATTTGGGAAATTGACATCATCAGCAGCACATGCTGTCCTGGACCTGGTGCTGTCAGGACAGTTGCCACTGAGTATGCTTGCCAAAAAAGCTAAAGAAATGGAGCAGCATGTGGAATGATTCATCCCTCACATTACACCAGATAGCACGGGCTGAGGAGACACTGTATGGCAAGGCAAATACATAGATGTCATGACAGATTTTGAGAGAGGGAAAGTAAATGGGCAAAGAGCCAAGCTGTCCGATTCAAAAGGCGGGTTGAAGGGCATGAAGCTGTACTTCTTTCGAGGATTTAGGAAATTGACATCATCAGCAGCACATGCTGTCCTTGACCTGGTGCTGTCAGGACAGTTGCCACTGAGTATGCTTGCCAAAAAAGCTAAAGAAATGGAGCAGCTGCAGTTGATCCAGGCAGTATCGATGGGAGAGATTGGGGAAGAGACATGGGAAAGCATGCAAAAACGATTCCCAGGACACACAAAGACTGACCAGCTATGCAACATGTTTGCAACAGTAAGTGCAATAATAAGAATTTCTTTGACTCACCTACAATTTTGAAGACATAGTTTCTGAAACTGAAGATTCATATACAGAATTTGAAGATTCATGTAATGAATCTGATATAGAGTTCGAAGACTGGTTGTTACAGAGGGGGAGTTTGGAACACAGCGTGCCAGGGACTCCTGACATCATACAAGAAGAATTCACAATGAAGGGACTAAATGCGCACATCGGGCAGCACAAGCGGGTTCTGATAGCCCCCGAAGAAGGGGACCAATTCGTTGGTCCCTTAGTGAAAAGTACAGATTATATTCCTATTATTGGTGTCATAATTGTACACTTCTACAGCCCGATTAAAAAAATGCATAGTGCCAGGAACTTCTGACCGTGTCACCTTCAATCTCCAATGTGTTCTTAGACAATCTTACCATCTCCATTATTACATCTTTGAATCGGCATTTAATTCAATGCACATAACACAACTATTACTGCTTTGTTTTTCCCATACATACAGACTTGCCATCTGGAATAACAACATTGACACGATCCAAGAAGATGAATCGTATGATTTTAAAGGCCTTTCGGTAAGGGTGTATTCAGATGAAGTGTACTTATCAACTACCAAGGCCACAACATACACAGTTATGGAGGTGCAAATAGAGCCACATGATGCAGTGCAACAATTGGAAGCAGACACAAAAGCTATGACGACTCCTGCCAGTGCTCACAACATCGTTGGCGTATCCAAAATAACTCAAATCCTAGCATGCAATATCTGCAACATAAAAACTGAACCAAAGTCAAATGCAAAACTGGCATACTGCCCTCAATACAATGCAACAAAACTGAAGGCTACATGTACCCAACAATTATGTTGCACTGTCCAATTGAACAAACTTGGGTACAATGTTACATTATTCATTAACCATGTACAGGCCCTACGCGATACGCTGATTGACACTGACACAGAGTACCCACTTGATGTCAATGCCATGGACATCGAAGACCTATAGAGGTCATGCTATTATACCGGAACGGAACCGTAATGAAAAAGAACAAAACATGTGGACCAGGTTTTCGATGCAATATCAATTGTGTAAATCAAGAAGGTACACCTACATTATATTGCATGATGCTCATGACATGGTGAATGATGCACTACATGAAAATGATAATATTGCAAATACAAGTTACCATGAAGAATCAGTTGCTGATATTGATTATGTGAATGATACCAGTGATGATGATTCCAGTAGCGAAATTGACAGTGATAACGAACTTGATTATGTCTCTAACATGATACAGTATGAAAAGAGAGGAGAAAGAGGAGGAAGCAGCAAATACGCCAGGTAAGATTTGATGTTGTTGTCATTGAAATATTTCGATTTAGTTTTAGTTTTTGACTTAATATTGAGGGTACACTTCAGTACATAAAATGGTCGATGGCCTGCACATCAGCAACCACAAGAGAGACATTTGCAAAACGGAGCTACATCCCAGAAGAGTTACGGAGGCGTATCTAGACATAGCGGTCAACAGCATGGCTGCGGAACAAACCTTTGCATGGATTGGGCGTTACAAGAAACAGATATGCTCTCTTCCCAAGCACCAGCAAATGTTCATGCTGCAATCGTCTCTGCAAACGAAGAAATAAATACACAGAGAAATGCCAGCAAATCGAACAGAGGGAGCCACTGCTTCCTGGTAGGAAAAATAAAATATCAACACAAAGATGGCAACTATTATTTATAAATGGCTTAACCCTAGTCTTACCCCCATTATTGCTTGATTTAATTTGTGAACGGCTTCGAAACGTCACAAGCACACTGCTCATCTTTGTACTGGCTCATGGGTGGTAAGGTGTGCTTGTCATTATTTGTTTTGTTTTAGTTTTGTTAATACAGGAACAGGGCTGATAAGTTCTTTACAAGAGGGTTTGACGTCGATGCGGAAATGCTCAAAATTGCCGAGACCAGGTTTAATGGTTTGAAGACTCAGATATCTGACAAGAGGGTCGAAATTGCATCGCATTTGACGTTGATGCGGAAATTCTCAAAATTGCCGAGACCAGGTTTAATGATTTGAAGACTCGGATATCTGACAAGAGGGTTGCAATTGCTTTGCATTTGACGTCGATGCGGAAATGCTCAAAATTGCTGAGACCAGGTTTAATGGTTTAAAGACTCAGATATCTGACAATGGGGAGGTGGAGATCTCTATTGATGGTGGCGATGATGACAATGAAAGAGGAGTTGAGAATGAGAAAAATAGCAGCAATCTCCCAGCTACTGCACAGTTAGATTAACAACTGTACGAGATGGTTATACTATAGTACTTTTATGAATCTCTAAGTGAAATTTCATGATTGTCTGTATTTTTATTTGATCGTCTAGGATGGAGGTATTTTTAGTTTTTTTGACTTAATATGGAGGGTACACACTTCAGTACGTATTTTGTAGCTCATCTTCTTACTGACTTATGGATGGTATGGTATGCGAATGGATTGATCTATGCCCTACTAACAATACACATGTATGTAAACCTTATCGCGTTGATGGAGGATTTCTTTTCCGAAGAACGATGGGCTGAACTCTCAGACTATGAGAAGAAGCGATTCAAAACTATGAGAGACAATCATGCCATGTTGGAGAATGTATTGGGTAGGTAGTTACCTTGTCAGAATATGGTACTTATTGCATTATAAATTGCACTACTGTACATTAGTTTTTCTGTTATGAATTTTTCTATGAAATATAGATAAATTGGTTATTGAACTATAATTTTAAAAGATGTCATGTATCGGGCTTTTTCAGGAACCATGACGGGAGAAGGAGAAGATGGAGAGAAAGAGGCAGCAAATGGTAAGATTTGATGTTGTAGTCATTGAAATACTTTGATTTAGTTTTATTTTTTTTAAACTTTAATATTGAGGGTACACACTTCAGTACGTATTTTGTAGCTCATCATCTTCGTACTGACTCATGGGTATTAAGGTATTCGCATGCATGGATTGATCTATGCCCTACTAACAATACACATGTATGTAAACCTTATCGCATTGATGGTGGATTTCTTTTCCGAAGAACAATGGGCTGAACTCTCAGACTATGAGAAGAAGCGATTCCAAACTATGAGAGACAACCATGCCATGTTGGAGAATGTATTGGGTAGGTAGTTACCTTGAAAATACTATCTTTTAAAATGGTCAGAATATGGTTACTTTTTGCATTATAAATTGCACTACTGTACATTAGTTATTCTGTTATGAATTTGTCTGGTTATTGAGCTATAATTTTAAAAGATGTCATGTATTGGGCTTTTTCAGGAACATCCATGATGGGAGAAGAAGATAGGCAAAGAGAGGAGAAAGAGGAGGAAGCAGCAAATATGCCAGGTAAGATTTGATGTTGTTGTCATTGAATTGTTTCAATTTAGTTTTTTAGTTTTTTTGTCCCTTAATATTGAGGGTACACGCTTCAGTATATTTTGTAGCTTTGCAGTCAGCCCAGACCAAACATGTTACACCAATGGATGTACCAACAAGCTATGCCCACCTCCTTTGGCGTTTTCGCAGGCCTGTGTGATTGACAGCAGCGTGTGGTTTTTGAATTGGATATATAATATGCCGAAGACCAGAGCTTCAACAAGGGGGGCGAGGGCGTCCAGCAAAGGGCTAAGGCGGTATCAGCGCAAACACCAGATGCAGAGATTTCAAAGGCTGGCCCTGCATGCAGACAAGGACAGGACGCCGTTCCCAGAGCAGCTTTGGAAGCTCTAGGAGTGGAATCTAGACGGTTACTGAATGGCAGGATACGGGTTATTGGGAGTAGTATCGTGCGGTGAGCGGCACAAGCATCTTTAATGCAACCAGGGGGCCCCCGACTTAGGGCTTTTTGATGTTGGAACGGTCAGGTGGTCCGGGGACGGTGGCATTCGTTGGTGCCACTTGTATGCAAAGGTAACGTCCCTACTCGCATCCGAGGCCCCTCCATCCATAATCGTAATTCACCTAGGGAGAATGACTTGGCAAGTTTACGGTTGGGGGCAATCAACAGGGCAATGTATCGCACCCTGCAACTGTTGAAAGCCATCCTCCCCCGGGCAGAGTACCGGGGGGCTTTGTGTAATAAAGCCATCGACAAATGCTGTCGTGCTTGCAACCGCTGGGCCCGAAAACTAGTCAATCAGGTCGGTGGTTTTTATATCCCGCATCCACAATTTTCTTACAAGTCCAAATACAAGAGTATTAGAGATAAGCATCTATCTGGGCATACAGTGAGTATGATACTCTCCAATGAACATTTTGGTAATGTTTGAGTGAGCAACTAGTGTGTGCGTAACGACAGTTAACACTATTGAATTACGCTAGTGTCTTATCAGGGGATAGGAATTGGAATAGTAATGTTCTTAACTGGTGTGGCCGAACCTCCGGGTTCAATTTTCATTGTCATCCGGTTAGCGAGCTTGGGTATCTGCCAAAATTGTTTGAATTTTGTGAATAAACGGCTATGCCCACTCATTGCCAAAATAGACCCTTTTTGTCATTGTCCTAATTTTTTTGTTGAGCTTATATATCGCCAACCTTTGTAGATTTAATCATGTATCCTCTGGCTATCCTGTACGGAAACAGAGGCAGTATGAATTGCAGATACATGACATAATACTGATGATCCCTCAAAAAGCTTCACATTCCAGCATCTATGCCATGAGTTTTTGTAAAACATGAAATGTTTCATTGTTTTGAATTACTAGCGAATTACCCGACACAACAATGACCCACCATTTAAGTTAACACATTGTTTCAATGTTTGTAGTTAAGACTATACCAAAAATGACTGCGCCAACCACAGCAAACAAGATCGTGGAAAACAACATCAGTGTCGCAGAAGACAACATCGCCTCAACCATGACAACAGATGCTGCATACCCAGAAAATATCCAAGGTTTTGCACTCATCATCATCATCATTTCTATTGTTTACGTTATTCATGTTACCAATCGGCCGTCACTGGGGAGAAAAGGGAATTGGGGTAGATCTCAATGAGTCCACGCCTAATGAGTCTCCCCAGATTTTTCACAACTTTCTGAGCAGGGTGTTTTTTGCGCTGGAAGAGTATTATCTACTAATCAGAGTTGCTGTAGCAAACTACAGAACATCATGAATAGTAATTAAATGAAATAGCAAAAACTTAGCAAAAACTCAAATCAAAATACCTATTGCACTAAAACTCAAATCAAAATACCTATTGCACTGCTGATTAACAGGGTCTATAGGTAAGATACTGTATCTTGTTGAGAGACTTCAGTAGAAAGGCCTGGATGACCAGTAAAAACAAAATGGAAAAGCTTGATAGTTGATCCATTTAAATCAAAATACCTATTGCACTGCTGATTAACAGCATCTATAGGTAACATACTGTATCTTGTTGAGAGACTTCAGGAGAAGGCCTGGATGACCAGTAAAAACAAAATGGAAAAGCTTGATAGTTGATCGATTTAGCATCTGGGCTGATAACAAATACATGCTTAATTAATATTGACTTTACCCACTACAGCATCTATAGGAAAGAGATGTTGTTGAGAGACTTCAGTAGAAGGCCTGGATGACCAGTAAAAACAAAATGGAAAAGCTTGATAGTTGATCCATTTAGCATCTGGGCTGATAACAAATACATGCTTAATTAATATTGACTTTACCCACTACAGCATCTATAGGAAAGAGATGTTGTTGAGAGACTTCAGGAGAAGGCCTGGATGACCAGTAAAAACAAAATGGAAAAGCTTGATAGTTGATCGATTTAGCATCTGGGCTGAAAACAAATAATGCTTACTCAATATTGACTGACCCACTTACAAAGTCCAATACCAACTAGACTTTAAGGAGGATATTTTGATGAAACTTAATGGAGATTGCTGGATAAACCCACAAATAAGTCACCGCAAATACGATGGTGCCACTTTTATGCAAAGGTAACGTCCCTACTCGCATCCGAGGCACCTCCATCCATAATCGTAATTCACCTCGGGGAATGACTTGGCAAGTTTACGGTTGGGGGCAATCAACAGGGCAATTTATCGCACCCTGCAACTGGTGAAAGCCCCGGGCAGAGTACCAGGGGGCTATGTGTAATAAAGCCATCGACAAATGCCGTCGTGCTTGCAACCGCCGGGCCCGAAAACTAGTCAATCAGGTTGGTGGTTTTTATATCCCGCATCCACAATTTTTACATTCATGATCGGCTGCACTTGAGTGAGGAGGGCAATGCCTGTTTCTACAGAACATCATGAATAGTAATTAAATGAAATAGCAAAAATGTAGCATAAACTCAAATCAAAATACCTATTGCACTGCTGATTAACAGCATATATAGGTAAGATACTGTATCTTGTTGAGAGACTTCAGTAGAAAGGCCTGGATGACCAGTAAAAACAAAATGGAAAAGCTTGATAGTTGATCCATTTAGCATCTGGGCTGATAACAAATACATGCTTAATTAATATTGACTTTACCCACTACAGCATCTATAGGAAAGAGATGTTGTTGAGAGACTTCAGGAGAAGGCCTGGATGACCAGTAAAAACAAAATGGAAAAGCTCGATAGTTGATCGATTTAGCATCTGGGCTGATAACAAATACATGCTTAATTAATATTGACTTTACCCACTACAGCTTCTATAGGAAAGAGATGTTGTTGAGAGACTTCAGTAGAAGGCCTGGATGACCAGTAAAAACAAAATGGAAAAGCTTGATAGTTGATCGATTTAGCATCTGGGCTGATAACAAATATATGCTTAATTAATATTGACTTTACCCACTACAGCATCTATAGGAAAGAGATGTTGTTGAGAGACTTCAGTAGAAGGCCTGGATGACCAGTAAAAACAAAATGGAAAAGCTTGATAGTTGATCCATTTAGCATCTGGGCTGAAAACAAATAATGCTTACTTACTATTGACTGACCCACTCACAAAGTCCAATACCAACTAGACTTTAAAGAGGATATTTTGATGAAACTTAATGGAGATTGCTGGATAAACCCACAAATAAGTCACCGCAAATACGATGGTGCCACTTTTATGCAAAGGTAACGTCCCTACTCGCATCCGAGGCACCTCCATCCATAATCGTAATTCACCTCGGGGAATGACTTGTCAAGTTTACGGTTGGGGGCAATCAACAGGGCAATTTATCGCACCCTGCAACTGGTGAAAGCCATTTGCCCGCACTCAACCGTGGCTTTGTCAGGTATCCTCCCCCGGGCAGAGTACCAGGGGGCTATGTGTAATAAAGCCATCGACAAATGCCGTCGTGCTTGCAACCGCCGGGCCCGAAAACTAGTCAATCAGGTTGGTGGTTTTTATATCCCGCATCCACAATTTTTACATTCATGATATAACAAATACATGCTTAATTAATATTGACTTTACCCACTACAGCATCTATAGGAAAGAGATGTTGTTGAGAGACTTCAGGAGAAGGCCTGGATGACCAGTAAAAACAAAATGGAAAAGCTTGATAGTTGATCGATTTAGCATCTGGGCTGAAAACAAATAATGCTTACTCAATATTGACTGACCCACTTACAAAGTCCAATACCAACTAGACTTTAAGGAGGATATTTTGATGAAACTTAATGGAGATTGCTGGATAAACCCACAAATAAGTCACCGCAAATACGATGGTGCCACTTTTATGCAAAGGTAACGTCCCTACTCGCATCCGAGGCACCTCCATCCATAATCGTAATTCACCTCGGGGAATGACTTGGCAAGTTTACGGTTGGGGGCAATCAACAGGGCAATTTATCGCACCCTGCAACTGGTGAAAGCCCCGGGCAGAGTACCAGGGGGCTATGTGTAATAAAGCCATCGACAAATGCCGTCGTGCTTGCAACCGCCGGGCCCGAAAACTAGTCAATCAGGTTGGTGGTTTTTATATCCCGCATCCACAATTTTTACATTCATGATCGGCTGCACTTGAGTGAGGAGGGCAATGCCTGTTTCTACAGAACATCATGAATAGTAATTAAATGAAATAGCAAAAATGTAGCATAAACTCAAATCAAAATACCTATTGCACTGCTGATTAACAGCATATATAGGTAAGATACTGTATCTTGTTGAGAGACTTCAGTAGAAAGGCCTGGATGACCAGTAAAAACAAAATGGAAAAGCTTGATAGTTGATCCATTTAGCATCTGGGCTGATAACAAATACATGCTTAATTAATATTGACTTTACCCACTACAGCATCTATAGGAAAGAGATGTTGTTGAGAGACTTCAGGAGAAGGCCTGGATGACCAGTAAAAACAAAATGGAAAAGCTCGATAGTTGATCGATTTAGCATCTGGGCTGATAACAAATACATGCTTAATTAATATTGACTTTACCCACTACAGCTTCTATAGGAAAGAGATGTTGTTGAGAGACTTCAGTAGAAGGCCTGGATGACCAGTAAAAACAAAATGGAAAAGCTTGATAGTTGATCGATTTAGCATCTGGGCTGATAACAAATATATGCTTAATTAATATTGACTTTACCCACTACAGCATCTATAGGAAAGAGATGTTGTTGAGAGACTTCAGTAGAAGGCCTGGATGACCAGTAAAAACAAAATGGAAAAGCTTGATAGTTGATCCATTTAGCATCTGGGCTGAAAACAAATAATGCTTACTTACTATTGACTGACCCACTCACAAAGTCCAATACCAACTAGACTTTAAAGAGGATATTTTGATGAAACTTAATGGAGATTGCTGGATAAACCCACAAATAAGTCACCGCAAATACGATGGTGCCACTTTTATGCAAAGGTAACGTCCCTACTCGCATCCGAGGCACCTCCATCCATAATCGTAATTCACCTCGGGGAATGACTTGTCAAGTTTACGGTTGGGGGCAATCAACAGGGCAATTTATCGCACCCTGCAACTGGTGAAAGCCATTTGCCCGCACTCAACCGTGGCTTTGTCAGGTATCCTCCCCCGGGCAGAGTACCAGGGGGCTATGTGTAATAAAGCCATCGACAAATGCCGTCGTGCTTGCAACCGCCGGGCCCGAAAACTAGTCAATCAGGTTGGTGGTTTTTATATCCCGCATCCACAATTTTTACATTCATGATCGGCTGCATTTGAGTGAGGAGGGCAATGCCTGTTTCTACAGAACATCATGAATAGGAATTAAATGAAATAGCAAAAATGTAGCATAAACTCAAATCAAAATACCTATTGCATTGCTGATTAACAGCATCTATAGGTAAGAGATCTTGTTGAGAGACTTCAGGAGAAAGGCCTGGATGACCAGTAAAAACAAAATGGAAAAGCTTGATAGTTGATCCATTTAGCATCTGGGCTGAAAACAAATAATGCTTACTTACTATTGACTGACCCACTCACAAAGTCCAATACCAACTAGACTTTAAAGAGGATATTTTGATGAAACTTAATGGAGATTGCTGGATAAACCCACAAATAAGTCACCGCAAATATAATTATACTGCGGCATATGGAGTGTACCATTTCACTCGTAATCAAATAATTTCATGAATATTGCTGGATATTGCTATACTGTTGGATATTAGGCTCTGATTTTAAACAACTTGAAAGAAGAAAAAATATTATCGGAATGCAGAATTTACACCCAAAATTACATAAGGCGAGGAAAAAACCCTACCTGTTTGTTTTTTAGATACATTTTTCTAAAATTATGTAAAATCAGCCTCTTATGGCCGAAAATCTGTGGAAAAAGAATGTTCACAATCTTTGTTTTAATTTCCTTTTTTTTTTCAGATTTTTTGCGACATTTTAGTAGGCAAAAACAAATGTTTTGCCAGACCGACCGACCCTACTTGACGGGTCTGTCTGATCGTAAAAACAGGGTGGTTGTTTTTTTCGTCGCCTAAGAAATCAACATTTTATGGATAAAGACACAAGTTACAAAAAGTATTAATATTAAAATGCTTTGTGCGTAGGAAAGTGATAAAGACCAAACTTTTTGTTTCTTCGTGTGGCCTGCTGCTAATATTAACGTGTGATATACAATCCTCAAAATACGTAATTTATCCAGGTAATAAATACACTCCAAAACATTATTAACTGTAAGAGTTCCTATTAAATTAAAAAGACTAACATTTCTTTTTAGGATAAGAAGAATAATACCTTAAGAATGAACTTAGGAAGGATATTCTTCTGACGTTGTTTTATGAAATAGAAGATAAGAATCTTCTTAACGTAAGAAGAGTTTTGGATTTTAGAAGAATTTTCAGGATTTTAAATCCAAGAACATCTTTAAGTTTTATGAAATAGAGCCCTGGTCAGTTACTTATTTTGAGGACTGTATGTTCACAATACTCTTTCATATAAATATAAAGTATAATTTTCATAGTTTCATACTGTATTTGGTACTGTACCCTAATAACTGGACCATAAATTGCACACAAAATTCACACACATATAATTATTGCAAAAATGGAAACCTCAGTGCCACAATTTGTCACGCTTTTGTGTATCATTACAACTGCTCAAATATGTGTTTCATGTAACAGGGGTGTGAGAGGCCACAAATAAAAAAAGAGGAAAACAGACAAAAATGAGGAAAAACATCGTAAAATTAGGGTAAAAATGACAAATATGGGCTGAAAATAAAATAAAGGGCTGACATTTTGGCAAAAGAAAATTTAAAAAAAGGAGAAAAAATCAGCTAAAAAGAGGAAATCTCACACCCCTGATGTAAGGTGAAATATATCAAATTGAATATTTTTAATCAAGTGACACTACCTAAATTGACCAAGAGTGAAAGATAGTGTGCACAAAAAGTAACCACTTTTACAGGATCGGAGGTAGTTCAAATCTAAACTTCCCGAGGGGTAAAAATCGCCCAGCGCCCGCTTATCTCGAGCCTTGTGTTCAGTAATGTAGTTATACAATAAAGTAGATCAGTTCCCAAGCAAGGGTTTTGAGCTTGATCGAGGCTTAGGATTTCTGCTTATTTTGAGCACTACTTTTACACATAAAAACATCCTTTTTCACACCAAGCCAACAATCAATCTATGGGAGTTCAATTCGAGGGTTTAGTGCAACAAAGGGCTGTCTGCATTTTTGGCCAAAATAAGATTTTGGTATCAAAAATGATCTGCACAAGACCAGGAACCTAATTATGAGAAAATAGTAAATTCACCTAATCAAAAAGATTTGAATAGCATTTATTTCAACTTGTCAATAGGTGACAATGATGGGTACAAATCTTGATTCCCTTTTTTCTCAAAATGACCGAAATGCACTAAACCCTCGAATTGTTTTAGAAGACTAATTCAGTCCTTCAAGACGGGAACTATTTTTTGATCATTTACCATTGCACTCACACACTACTTTAGGTGAATTTGTAGCGACGACAAATTAAAATTGGTTGCCCAGAGATTGATCACTTATTTGGTGTGAAAAGACTTAAAAATGTTGCCATGAAATCGTCATCAACTCTTGCCTCCCTGCACCGGATATGAATAGTATGTGTTATACTTAAGCTTCTTCGCCGTGTCAGCTAGATCGGTGACCTCTTCTGCAGCATGGCTGGCTTTCGAAATTTTATGAGGTTGGGCCTGCTTGTTCAGATTGCTTTGCTTCTTCAATTTGTTTTGCCTGTAATGAAATAAAATTGGTATAAACACTTAAAAACGCCTGGTACCATAACGATAAGTTCAGTGAAAGTAGAAGCAGTTAACATTTCCAAGTGTCAGTATTATCTTACAGAGTCACTTTTAAAGAGCACTGTGATAATTGAATATGGTATATGTTTTCACGTTTCTATTTTTTTATTTACCCTGATTCATACTTTCAAATCAAATCTAACTTCCTTCCTACCAGGTGCGTGTGCTGTGTGTGGAATTGTGCAGAAACGCCTGGCCACGATGATGGACAGCAAACCCGTTGAGTTTGCGAGAAGATGTAAGCTTGAAAGAGGGTGGGTTAAAACTTTTCAGTATACAGCGTGTTTTCAAAAAATTATGGGGTAAAACACCGTGGGCTATAATATTGCCACACATGTTATAAAGACAAAGGCATGGTAACTCATAACATTTTATTATTTTAACCTAAAAAGATGACACTTTACTTTCGAAAGAATGAGTCTTATTTTCAGATATTTCGTGACACTGTTGAACAACTCGGTCTTTCTTTGATTTCTTATTCTGTCCACCCGAGGCAAGCTCGCAAGTTCAAATCGTTTATTTGGTTCTTATTTTGCATGTATTTTCATGTTATATTTTACTTCTGGTAAAAATGGACTTGGTGCCCTTCAAATATTTGAAATGGCCTTGGTGCCCTTTTAAACTTACTGAAATGGCCTTAAGTGCCCTTCCAAACTGAAGGCCATCTGGTATTTGCCACCCAAAAATTGACATTGCCCCTCTTGGGCCTTAAAGGTATATTATGTGATCTTTTTCAGGGACGCCCTCAATCCTGTAGGGAAAAAAATTGGAAGCAAATTTTATTACAGATTTACATTTATATTCCAAGTTACAGAGCGATACGATTCCTGATTACCTCAAATCATGGTTTTAGTGTGAATTTAGAGTAAAAATAAGTTGTCAGTGCAGACTCCGACAGTTTATTTTTACTCTAAAACCATGATTTTGAAGTAATTAAGAATCGTATCGCCCTGTAACTTGGAATGTATTTACGATTTATGATCAGAAATGTAAATCTGCAAGAAAATCTGATTTCATTTTTTTTTTTTGAGGATTGAGGGCGTTCCCTGGAAAAGATTACATATTCAACAACTCCCCCATACCTTAGTACAGTAACAAAGCGTTGTTGATTTGAGATAAACCCACTGTTCATATGCAAATTACTAGGATAGCGAACCTTATTTGGAAACCGCAAAATTGTAAACAAACAAAAATGTTCGCACAAATTTGTTCATTTTTTCGGCGTATAAATGCATTTCGCCATGAAATCCTTAAAGTTAGCAAATAGCTTTATATACCGAAATGTAGCTATACCCCTGAGGAAAATATTCTTGGCGAGGGCCATATGTAAAGGTTCACTTCTAAAGCCACAATTTTAGCCGAACCGTCGCTACCTGAGCGCAAGAGAATCGCAATTTTTGCATCATCGCGGCGAAACGTGTTCGCTTTGATCTCCAGGACCGTACCCTATTGAAACGGAGGGGTGTGTTTTGATTTTATACAAATATTCTATAAACATGTATCAAAATGTGTTGTGTAAATTAAACGCATTCTTGATTTAATTTTTCTCCGAATGTTAAAGGTGGTGTGTGAATAAAATGCTATTTACAAAATATTTTTAATTTCACAATTACTTGCGAAATAATTTGTCTTCTCTCATGTTTACCTTTTGTAACCCAGCCCATTCTGAAGTTCGATCGCCCATTTACGGGGAACGGACGATGTCCAAATAAGGGCCTAATTATAATAAACGTAAACTTTTTTTCTCGATTTTTAAAGAGCAGCTATTTTTTTAATGTCAAATTAAGCCTATTAAAACAAGTTTTGTACTTGTTTTCATTAATTACCCAAAACGATATTAACATTTGAATGATGTAAATATGTTTGGTCGTTGTTGAACGGGGTTCAACAAGGTCTTCGTCGTTGTTTATCTTGAATCGACAACGGTAAGACGGGTTTATTTTGCTCGGGCAGCTAAAGCTGCCCTCGCAAAATAAACCCGTCTTACCGTTGTCGATTCAAGATAAACAACTCCGAAACCTTATTGAACCCCTAAATATACCTTTGATTGGAGGGCTAGTACCTACATGATTTTGTGTTCCAAATCCGTAAAGATCCTGGCTATCTTCTTATCCCTTTCATCAAGTCTTTTCCTTCTGAAACCACTGACTCCGCTGTTGAAGAAATTCATATTAAATGAGTTGGTTATGAAGGGATCATTGATACTTAAAGTGAAGTTTGATGGATTCAAACCAACATATAAAATAATAAATTAATATACCTTTTTCGAGTTATGTTCCCTCCGTTGTCACATGACTGCTTTTACGGCGATCACATGTCAGCAGGTCATATGGAGGGGGGAAGTAAACACTACTCTGAATAAAGCTACGGCATTTAAGAATGATGGCTTCAAATTAAGAATTAAAATATGCTCGAGCCCAGTATCAGTCTACATGCTGCTATCATATACGATACTTCATTTGTCTTCCTCTGGACAGTGACGTAACTTAACAGACGCAGCATTTACTCACATGTATGTATCTTTCATCTATCTACGCTCGTATAGGCCAGAGCCTCAATAGCAGGGCACGTTCATGTGTTACATTTAGTAAAATACGCAGTTACGTCAAAACTGCCCAAGTAAAATATTTAACTATTTTTCATCCCCTAAGCTAGACTATAGTTTAATAATCAGCTCCAAATTGGCGAGAAAAATGCAGTTTTGATCTCTCCATGCATATGAGTAATCCAAGCATATTTTGGCATACCTAGGCCGTGTGTCAAATTTACGATTCACAATGGGACATATTGAGCCATGCGAGCGTTTTTGTGCCCACACTCTTCTGAATTCATTTGCTTTAATAGAAAATCAGGTTCACCTATTTGGAACTGACTGAACTTATATGAAATGTTTATCACTTACAAGACAAAGATGAACTGCGCAGTTGCGCCAAACACCATGAAACCTAGAAGCCCGTATATCATGGCTGAATTACTGACTGTGAATCTTTTATTGGATGATTCTCCCTCGTTTTTGTATTGCCGTTCATCATGAACATATGCCCTGTACCTAAAGATGAAATCAAAGACAAAATAAAGGTTGAACAAAATCATCTTACACAAATAATAGCACAGCTTAGTCAATCAGGCGCAGTAGTAGTGCCTGCTCGGTCAGACGATGGTGGACACGATACATGAACGGTCATAAATTTTGAATCTACGTTAGTTTCAATGTAAAAATGGATTTCGATTATATGACCGTAGAAAATTCATCACACATTGGAACTTAATTATTTTATCCTAAACCGCTGGAGTTGGTGGAGTTGGGTAACCAACTCCAGTGTCAGTATCATTTTTACATTTTAATCCGTCGTTAATTGCTCATTCCTGAATGAGCCCATGCCCGGCATCGTCTGTGCTCAGTAGAGCATATAAATCCAAACTTCTCCTGCCTCACTTCAGAGTCACACCTGACAAAAACTTGACCCATCAATCATACAGTATACTCGTTTAAACCCTTCTACTTGTGAACAAGAACAAAATGCCAAGAGACATATATTGTCACGGTTCTGTCAAAACTTCGCATTATCCAGCCCTTCAGCATCAGTAAAACAGCCTGACAGTTATGCATTGGACGAGTTGCTTTATACATGCTCAGTAGCAAAAGCACTACATGTTCAGTAGCAAAAGCACTAACAAGATTCCATTGCATTGTACTTTCTTAGCATTCAGTGCTGTTAGGGTTAAGGGAGTGACTGGAGTCCCAATCAATTTAGGAAACAGAATACCTTTCAATAGAAATGGGAGTCTTACCAATCGAACTCCTCTTCCTCTCCGTATGGATCTGTAGCGGAGGCGTTTTTTCTCCTCACATTGACCCTGACGGGGGTCCTGTACCCTCCGGCTGCCGTGAACATTGTGCTGTCATAATCCCGTCTGGTTGCGGAATTACCCAGTACCTCGTAGGCCTTGCCTAGTTCTAAAAATGCTTCTGTTTTACCCGCTGTTTTATCTGGATGATGCTGGGGGAAAAGAGTATAGAGTTTCATATTTTCATTAAAGTTCTAATTGATTGTTCAATCGTTAAATATATTGAACATGTTGTGCTAGTCAGTTTTCCTGTAGGCCCAGTATATCATAAGGGGTAGGTATAAAATTCATGTTGCATGTCTGTATGACCAGTTCATCAAATTTGGTTGTTTGGATGTTATGCTACATATGCACTGAACTTTTTTAGTCATAAATTTAACCAAAATAAATGTTAGTTATTGTTCATCATCATCACACATTTACATGTTGCAACTAGCAAATACTTTTCAGAGGACAATCACATTTAAGATTGACAAGTATGTCTCAACTCATTACAATTGTACACAAAGGATGTACACTCATTTTCAAGGCTAACAAATTAATACAACCCTAGGATTCATCAATTCATTTCAATGTTGGTATTAATATTTATATGTAATTACATAATATTTACACTCGTTTGTTATCCTCAATTTACCACTTTTGATAACTCAAAATATGCTGCTTTTATATCTGCCCGGCTTGCTGATTTCTTCACATCTAGAACGTCGTAATAACTTTTCTGATATAGTCTGCAATGAAATAAAAAAACATCTTGATATAAATATTGTTACTAATGGTACTTCAGGCGACGAAAAAAAATCTCTGTTCTACCACTTTTCATTTGTTGTATCCTTGACTTTATTCAGATCATTATACTACACTTTCATATGAAAGTGCAGTTTTACAGTTTCGGGAAACTTTCGTCTGTATTTTGGCAAAATAGCTGTTATTGTAAGTTTGGTACCAAAATAATTTTGCAAGTCTTCTTTATCCAAAAATGTTTTTATTTTTATATGCGACATATTTAACCAGGAGGCAAAACGTTTCGAAAACTATTGGGACACCTTGTATTGTATGACCCGAGGACCTTTCCGCAGTGCGTAACGGCTTCAAGTCAATGTCTATAAAGGTAGATGACCCGATCACATTTTCGTAACACAGAATTATTTCAAACACACGGAGATTTTCATATCATATGAAAGCTCGTATTTTTCTCATCATCATACTGAAATTTGACGGCCTAAATCGGAATAATTACGGAGAAATCGATGAAATAACGTCGAATTACCGCGAACGGTGGTAACCACCGATATAGTTTGTGTACTACTCAATAGGTACAGTTCACAGCATCTTGTGCGTCTAAAATAAGAACCATTAGAGCTATGCCACTCAAACTTTGGAACACGACTTTTTTAAGGATGACCTTTCATGTAGAATAGAAAACTTCAGGTTGAAAATCGAAAATGTGATCGGGTCATCTACCTTTAAATACCTAAATGTATCTTAAATTTAACTTTATAGTTTTGATGTTTGTAAATGTTTGTCCTCTTTCCCCTGCCTGTATGTTGGTCGGCCTGTGCTGGTTATTCACGGGATAACATCGTGTCCTCAGGTTTTATGCCCAATTCTTTATTATTTTGTATTAATTTGTATCAAGTAACTTGTATAATTTGTTAATGATTGAATAAAGAATGAAACACAACACACAGCGTTAGAAATAAAAAAAATAAACTGGTTATCCTCCGATAACCCTGGGTTATCCACCACAATCTCTTGTTATCAGTTGTTATGTTTCAGTGGTTTTGGTGTCATGCAAAATCTTGGTTATCGGTAGGATAAGGCAAAAAAAAAAAAAGTTTGTCTCAGATGACCCGCGCGCATTCCCGAAACCACCTGCGTAAGCTTTTTTTTTAGTGGATTTTTTTTTCTTTTTCAATTTTTTTTTTTTTTCAATTTTTTTTCCCAATTTTTTTTCCAATTTTTTTTTCTTTTTCAATTTTCTCAAAAAAATCTTGCAAAATCAAATTTTTTGACCAAACAAATGACGATCAGGTCTAAATTGAAAAAAAAAATAAAAAAAATCCGCAGACCGCATTAGGTTTTCAGTCTCTCATGTCATCTGAGACAAACCTTCTTTTTTTTTTTGCCTAATCAGCAAGAAAATAATGGTTATCAGCCAGGAAATGTGGTCATTTCGGTTGCATGGATTACCGCTATTTTGAACGTTGGCACTGCAACAAATTACTTTCGATATGATCAACTTCATACCATGCTGAGTTTGTATTCATAATTTGTCTAACCTAAAATTTGAAGATTGAGTTTTTATGGTTCTTCTTAACCCATCGGCTAGGTAACGGTCGCCTAGGAAGCTGTCCCCAAGGTAACGCCTGCATTTCTGGCACACAATGAGCACCCTCTGGGAGGTAGAGCTTGTAATCATCATGGACAATTCTGAAATTAAAAAAAAGAGAAAACAGTTTTTAGTAACAATTTTGATTGAAAATAACTTGAACGATTATTTAATATAAATCATGTGTCGTTTTATTGCAGTATTGCTGTTGGCATTGATTTCAAACTTGATGCGGTTTCCACTTCAATACGGCGCAGGCATGTTCCTTTCCAGGGATGGAAATAAGACCCCCCCCCACCCGCCGATAGCGGGTAACTTTCGTGTCGGGCGGGTGAAGATGCAACATTCCTTTCTTTTCTATTGATTTTTAGCATGTTGATTGGACCATCTCATAATGCACGCTGGCGATTTAACGCTCATTATGTGGTAACAGCAACAGGACTCAAATAGGGAAAATACCGCAAGTTGACACATGCCAAACCCCTGGCCCGGTAGATTCGCAATAATCAGCGTCTGATAATCAATCTGGTGTGATATTACACATGATTTAATTGGTAGAAGCAAAAACAATGTACATGTACGGGAGAGAAGCCCAAATTGTGGTATATAAAAAGCGTGCAAGCATTTATTTGGATTTTAACTATAAAATGGTCCAGAAAAACATTCCTGAAGCCATCTCGTGTGACAAATTGAGCTTATTCAATTTTTAATTAATGAGAAATATTGATGAGCAAATTGAGCACTTGAGCAAAACATAGCCCCTGACCACCCCTTCCTGCTTCAACCATCTATGTTCTACTTTTACTCAATTTCCCACTGCTGCCACCAATTGTAAGCTTTGTTTTCAATTCACTATATTATTCTCAACTCATTCAGTCATTACAAGAGTTTAGGAGTGTTCAAAAATACTTAGGTGGGGCTGGAAAAGTTCAAGCCTTGGACATCATTTTTTTACTGTGTAGAACCAGGGTTGTAGCTAGGCCAACTTTTGTGCCAGGTGGCAAAATGGCGAACGGAGGGAGCGAAGCGACCGGACGGGCTCAATATTTTGATATTTGGTTACATAACTCTCGCGGCTCAGGGGCCGGGATGTTTTTTAGGCTTTTTTAATGCACTTTGAGGGTTCCTGACACATCATTTCTTGTTTTATGAGGCAGTTTAATGATTTTATCCACAACATTTTTTTAAGAGTGCCAGGCGGGTGTCAGGCGGCCTAGCCCCGTGCCAGGCGGGCCCGCCTGGCGTAGCTACAACCCTGTGTAGAACTGTAGTAGAATATCATTATACAATTCACGCCAGTTTGTCGAGTCTATATTTTATTATTATTTATTCAACTCTTACTCAATTTTGTAATCCTTTGCTCGATCCTTGTGTGGATTTAATTGAGTTTCGCTAGTATAGGTTCTGCTCGAATCATAATAGCTAATATTACTTAACATATAGGTGATCACGGACCTTCAATTTGCCGTTGACTACAAAGCATCAAAATCAAGTCTACGCTCTACTCGACCATACAGAAGAACGTTCCTATACTCTGTTTGGCCATCTCGAGACAGTGACGTAACCGCGTATTCTACTAATTGCATCACATAACGCGCGTGCATACTCGCGGCGCTGGCATACAAACACGAGCATTGAAAGGCGGAAGATACACACGCGTGCGTAAAAGCTGCGCCTGTTCAGTTACGTCACTGTCTCGAGATGGCCAAACAGAGTATAGTGACCATGTGAGGCTGTGTAAGCGACCGGTGTTTACATGAGCAATATTTCCGAAATTCGTAAAATGTTTCACTCGATTTTCAGACTTTGACTTGTAAAAAACATGTGAAAACTTGCATTATGTGTAAATATGATAACATGAGTATGTAGAGGAATCACTTTGTCAAATATTCTGTTCGATGGTAATATTTCACGGGAGTACAAAAAGGGTTAAATTTTGGCCGTTTTGGTGATGGTGCAATCTGAATTTGTTTGAATTCTCGTAGTTTGTGGTCAACGGCATGTGACGTCACTCCGTAATCACCTATACATGTATATCAGCCGCTTGAGACGCTCACAACAATGACTTTATCTTTTTGAAGTTGGTCGGATCGTGCTTAAACTCTGTGATCACAACGCTCAATGCGAGGACGAGCGTGGCAAAAATAAAACAGGTTAGCGTTTGTCGGGTCTTCCGGGGTCAAAGGTCGTCTAGGGGTCGAATTTTCAAAGTTTGTCCGATCGGGCTTAAAACTCGGTGACTGGAAGCCCGAATACGAGTGGAGCGTGGAAAAAATAAAACGCCTTTGCTTTTCTTGGGTTGTCCGGGGTCAAAGGTCATCTAGGGGTCGAATTTTTAAGTTCTGTCGATTGTAAGTGTGGTGGAACAGCAAAAGTGCAGTAATTAATCATCCACAATCCCCATATGTCCAGGGTGACCGCCTAGTATACAATAGTGCTCGTTCATCGTCACCCACGTTAACACAGCCTTTGTGGTCTAGCGGGTTTCTTTGCCCCGATGGTGAACAGGGTCTGCGGTTCGAGACTGTGTATTTTTAAGGTCATTATTAATTTAATTCACGCCAGTTTGTCCGAGACTACATTCTATTATTATTTATATTGGGCCAGATAAAATAAAAACTAGTTTTTTATTGAAAAAAGGAGGTTGAGAGCACTTTTTCTTTTCTTTTTAATAAACAATGCGAAATCACCATAACCAGCATGGTATTGCCTGATTGGTTGCATAACTTGACGAGGAAGAGGCCTTTAAAAAGGCTTTGTAAACTCTTTTCTTTTCATGCCATATCATGAATTAGTTTAAAAAATTAGTGCAATGAAATTTAGTATAATAGAAATAGTGAGTCCTACACATAGAACATTGCACAGGGCATAGAATCTGGATAAATTATGCTAATGAGTACACCAGCAGCCAGGCAGCGTGACCGCTGGGATTGTTTGGAGTACTGCGCAGCTCATTATTATGACGTCAGTCAGTGTTTTGGAGGCCAGCCAAACTTTTCACAGACTTGGTTTTGTGAATGAATTGAGAGGCTGCGTCTGTCAAAGTTTTCCTATGATGACGTCATCAGGCCTGGATCATTTTAGGTCAAATGAAACAAGACAAAATGGTGGAGTAGTGGAAAAAATGTGGGGAAAATTGATGCAGTTTTTTGAAAGTTATGCTACTTTTTGGGTAGGTTTTTCGATAAATAATTGCAGAATTACGTAGCGAATACTTTGAAAATATGCATAATGGTCAATGAGGTTAAAAATGACATATTACTTTAGAAATTTAATTAAGAACTAGGAATTTAGCTCGCCGATAGTAAATCTAGACTGTGTTGAATACGTTAATCATTGAATCAGCAAACCTTTTGCTTTTGAAACTTTCAGAAACTAGACTGACTAGTAGTTTTGAATATCACATTTGATTTTATTCTCAAGTCATTTTTACTCACACTAGTTAATATTAATTAGGAAAAATCTTAGTAATTAATGATCCGAGGCCAATTTGGTCTAAATGCGCATGGCATGTATTGTGGGAGTCAAAAAGAGGCAGTGAGTGGCCTCGCCGATGTAGTATTTGTAAAGAGGGAGTTCTACGACTATGTGTCCCAATGAATCCTCGAACTGACCATGGGTGACCATGCCATGGACTAGACCCAATGGTGGCTTAGCTACAAAAAAAAGCATTGACTTCCTACGTCGTATTTGTTTCATAACAAAAAATAAATTTACTGGTAGTTAAATTTAAGTTATCCTTACTTATAGAACTATACTTACGGATTATTTTGATACGGATTATTTTGATACCATCGATGTAATTCTACGCTCACGAATTCTGGCGATTTTAGAGGTTTTTTAACGACTAAATGATTACCGTTTTTCAATGCCGTCGAGTTTGCTTGGTCCCTGCATCAATGGGCTCCACACAACTCATCCAAAAGGGATTCTGGGTACCGGGAATCAGCCTAAGAAATAGGGGTCAATTCAGGGTCGATTAGACTAACTCTCCGTCGCTATCTTGCAGGCTATAAATCTTTTGTACGGTAATATCTGAGACGAATATACCTGAAGGGATAAGCAGCTCTATTCATTCCTGTTATGTGCAGCGGTGCAAGTCTAACACGGTTATTGTTATGCTTGATGCCAATCGATTATCATCATTCAGTTTAATTTGTAGCATGACCTCATTATGTGAGTTACCGCGCTATTTCAAATTTAGTGTTTTCCACACGTGTGTTACGATCTTCGTAACAACCTGAACACACTGTAGTATCGGACGGTCACCGACATACAGACTGTGATAGATTTTTAAAATGATTACACATTTATATTGCTAGAATTATGGCATTTCATAAGAAGTATGCCAATTAAAACCTACTAGAGCCATAGTTCAATACATAAACAATGTATTATGATATTCAAAGTGCATGGTTTGTGTTTAGATTTAATATAATTTGAAATACAAATATTCAGATGTGGCTGAGCTGATACACTTATCTGTTGATGTATAAAAATACCAAATGTGTTGTGTTTCAATTCACATTAAATCTAAATTCTAAACACAAATTATGAACTTTGAATATCATAATACATTGTTTATGGTTTGAAGTAGGGCACTAGTAGGTTTTAATTGGCATACTTTTTCTGAAATACCATATTTGTAGCAATATAATTGCGTAATCATTTTAGAAATCTATCCCAGTCTGTATGCGTAATCATCATGATCATGGTTTAAACCCAGAAGTGAGAGCAGGACAAATCGACGCATGCGTGTGCATGCGCACAACCTGTTTTGTAGGTTCTGCTTGGGTTGGTTTGAGAACAATACCGTGCACTGCCGTGTAAGACCTGGTTCGTAGAACTAAATAGCAATACACGGAGCTGCCTATCCCTTCAGGTATATTCGTCTCAGGTAATATTGAAGACTTGGGGATGTACCTAGGGTCGATACGGAGATTTCATATCAAATAGCTTTCTTCCGTTTGCACAGCGCATTAATTCCCCTTTCTTGTATTTACGTAATGAAAACGGCATACCCAGGACCCTAATTGTACATAATTTGTCGTATTGGATGGTTTTAAATGTCAAATATGTTAGAACATTGTATAGTTTGGTAATAGACCATTTAAAATTGAGATCAGAAATCTTCGGAAAACAGGTCACGTGCGTTCTTCGGAATCTCACTAAAAGCAGCCTGGTGCCAACAATTTGGAACCAGGCTGTTGTTAATAGTTGATCGCATTCGTAAATCGTAGTATTGGTTGTCCGCCTAGTGATTTACTATGTTTGCACACACGCGTACACCCATGAGGAGTAAAACGTGGAACGAGACTAATTGAAAATATTCGGAACCAATCGTAATCTACCGCGAATTGACTTCCATCTTTGCTGACGACTTCTCATTTCGCTGTGATTAGGGCCGATTTTATATCATTATCATTAATATTTCATTTTGAGTAGCATTTATGGAGCTGAAAATGTATCTAGGATGCAATAACAGTACATAGCACATGTATAACCCAGGTAAGTGTATTAAAATGTTCTAGAAATAGGCAAACTAGAAACGAAAATCGCCGGCGTACGAACATATGCTTTCATTTCATAGCTCTCATACTGAGTCGTATCACGACGTATGAGAGCTATGAAACAGAGCTATTAATGGTGGCTACTAGTCGTTCATGCTTCACTATACTATACTATATAGCCACAACACCCTCTATAATTTACACACGACGTCGCGAAAATCACATTTTTAAATCATGATTTTCACATCAAATATATTATTGAAATCAATCAAAATGCACTCGCATGTTTTTCCTAGAACTCTTTGTAATACATTGCATACATTGAGTTCATTAATTTTGATCAAGCATCCTCAATTTGGGGGAAATATTGAGGTGAAAATTCGGCAGTGCTGACACTCAATGTGAATTTCGCGACGTCGTGAGTCTATGGAGGGTAGTGGTACCGTGTATCAAAGATACACTTGCACTACGGGACTAGCCACACTTGCACTACGGGACTAGCCATGGACCATGGGGGGTATCAAATTTCAATAAACAGGTGCCACTCAGCACTCAAGTAACACACCACGTAGACAACTGTTGAACTGGTGAATGCGTGAGCAAATATTTTAAGCTATTATAACATTAAAATTCAAGCCTATTGATCGTTTGATTTGCTTGGATCTTGAACATTTCGATTCCACACAAATTTACTCACCATGCACACTTTGAATCCAGACCTAATTACGCCAGAAACTCGGTCAGAAACTGTCTATAAACTACAGTCAAAACTCTGCCAAACTTTGACGGAGTTGGTTGGGTTGGTCAGTGGTCACTGACTTTTTTCAAGTAAGCAGAACCATGATACGTAATGAATTTTTGGGCGAAAATGTAGACAAGTTTACGACATATAGGGGGCGTCTTCTATTTCGTCACACGGCCATGTGGCATAGGATATTATGCGGGTGTCGATTCTTGATTTGGGCAAACCAAAATTTGCTACTTGGCTCAGAGGAAATGACTGATGACCGTGACCCCACACACACATCTAAGGCCTATTTAGTTAGATTAGTAGGTTAGTAAGTTTAAACAAATAGTTTGACGAGCCTAATCCACTATGTTGAAACATAGGGAAAATGCGCGCAAAATGTTTAATTTTTTTTAAATAGAATTTAGTTTTGACCCTCCCCTAGTATTATAATAATATAATTAATAAGGGTATAAATTACCCTCTATGTGAGATATGCAGACATTGGTTATTTAGTGTATGTGACCTTAAAACTTTCAAGGGTCGGACGCGAGTTGACATTTAATGGCAGCTCAGACGGTTGCAATCACACCACGCCACTTTCATTGGCTTTTTTTTACTAGCCCAATTGTGTTTACTTGTTTTGTTGTTGTTTTTTCTGAGTTGCAGTGAACCAATTGATTGGCCCATCAGAGCTAGCTCTCTGTTGAGAGTTACCCGTTTGATTTATTATCACTCAGTTCATTAACTTTGTTAATGTCTGTTGTGCTATTGTTCACATTTGCTCTTTATTATGTAACCGTTCGTTCTTGTGGTATTATATGTTTGTCCAAACAAACCGTGGGGGCATTTACTCGTAGGCACGACAGTACACATGTTCGGGTTGGATGCTTTATTATTTATTTTTTGGAAGTGTCTATACAGCCGATCATCGGATGGTCAATGTGTACCAGACTATACAGCCGATCATCGATAGAGGGGGTAAAATCCCTGGTCCTGATCCGCAGTTTACTTCAACCGATCATCGGGTAGCCAATGCATCAGTGAATGCATGGTACCAGACAATACTTGTCCTCACTTAAAAGTCCAATTGGATCCTGTAAATATTTTGTTTTTTATCAATGAACAATCTTTAAAAGCCAGGGGGATGATTACATTGACCCCCCCCCCCCCCCCCCCCCCCCCCCGGTCAAAAAGTGTTGGGGGGGCTTTAATTTCAGAGGTAGGCCTACAGCCTTTAATTTCAGAGGAAAAATCCTTAGAGGGAGCACATACCTAAATAGGTATCGCGACACGCTATCGTCGCGATCAATCAAAGTTGAGTACGACAATAGTTCCTATTTGGCGGGAAAGGGAGTTATTTTTTGACGGTTTATGATATAATTTTTCACTAATATGTTGTGTTTGAAATGTGTAGTTAATGTTCTGACATTTAAACTAGGTGATTTGAGGTCAATTTTAATTTCACGGACCGATACACACGCGGTGATATCCGGACCGGAGACCGAATTTAGGTAGGCATATCACTACGTTGTTATGCGGCGGCTTGTAGCAAAAAAAGTGCACGAGAAAGTTGCCTTTCAAAAGGGGGGGAGGGTAACAAGGGTACCTGCTTTCGGACGACCAAACTAACTCTTTTAAAACCACCGATTGTAAAATGCTATAATAGAAGTTCAAACTAGAAAATCTAAAATAAGTAGCATTCCAAAACAGAAAACTTTGATGAAGATGATTTAAAAGAAAATCAACTGAAGGCAACGTGTCCGACAAAATCTTTGTCGTGGCAAAACTTATTAGATGATGTGTTGTTAAACAAACAACACTGAATTTCTAAACTTGAAATTCCTATTTTGTCTTATCTCACAAAATATATTTGATTCTATGTCACACGGTAAAAGCTTCCGAATGAAACACGATAAACGCTGGCTCTTTCTCCGACATTTAAAATGATAAATTTCCAAACTAGGAAAGTATATCTTATTAAAATCTGACAAATAAATGTCTTGCTGAATGTTGTGTAGGCCTAATGTGCTTTATTCCGTATTGGACTAAAAGACACGCGGCATGTATTGCTCATATTAAACTTATATGAGAAGGCAGTAGGTCTATTTATCTTCCGATAAATCAAAAAGCGAACTGGCTTAATGATAGTTATTTAAAACGATGACAGAAGGCATGACTTGCCGTTCTTTAAATGATGATCGATGGAGGCGGCTTGTTGTAATTCACCCGGTAATTCATGACTATGAACTTCAGGTTTATGAAACTGTTTGCTAAAAGAAAGCTAGCTTGCTTTCGTAACTAAGATGACTCTGGGAAAGAACAAAATTAATCCAATGGACTAATACGGAAAACCAAATGCCATTCTAGACTTAGAGTGACTTATATACAATGAGCTTTGTATATGTCTTCTTAACATTCCTAACCTAAAATGTCATCTCCCTTGAGTTTAAACTACTAGGGAGGAGACAAATAAGTTGAGAATGTCCTATAGAGTAAAGGCCCACAATGTTTAAGATAAAACAATGGTGACGGCATGCAGAGTAGCTAGACGCGTTTCGACTCTCCGTGAGTCTCATCAGTAGCACGGGCTGCTGGTAGGTCAACTGACCTGTGCCTACATACACAAGTTTTAAATCTAAGTAAGTACAGGGCAAAACTTGCCTATATTACTAACAGACGATAAAAATGTTATGCAACGAGCGAGATAACTTTCGCTGATCGGAACCATACTCAGACCCTAAAATTTCGCGGACAAACTGCCGCTATTAAGCCTATCATACAGTTTGGCAAAAGCCTGAAACTGTAATGAATGTTTTCCATGTTCAATTCCAAAAGTTAAACCATTTCTTGGTTAACTACAAAATGGCGACCATGCTCTCCGTCCTATGCTGGACAATGAGAGCAAGCGGCCGTCGACAATGCCGTGGGCGATCCAAGCAAACAAAGGATGCCAATTAGCGTAGTCATAAAAGATGAAAGGCCTGGTATCTTTACCAGTCATGTTGATCACATGTACAACTCGTGCACACTTGCGCCTCCATTTGTAATAATATAAAATAATAGAATACTATCTATTACTTTTTCTAAAATTAAATAGAAAACTATCTATTTATGTTGAAAAATCCTGGCTAGGATGTATATTCAAGACCTTGAATTTGACTAACTAGTCAATCGTGAAAAGATGCCAAACAAAAATGAACCTTTCTTGGTTCAAACAACAATCAGTAAAGTTATTACTAATGTCGGGAAATGCGTGTTCTACTTTAATCAGTAGAGAAAGAAGAGCTCGAAGAATCAAATGTCGAATAAGTTGATAGTTGCCTGTTCTGTGATGAAAACTCTTTCTTGAGTTTTTTCTATTACAATTATCTGCTGAAAATCGGTGGTGGAAATTAGTCTCTATTTCCAAAAACCTACTGAACTTAGTAAGTTTAAAAGTTAAAAAGAGTTGGAATTCAAGAGTTGAATTCTGATGGAAAGACCTACAACGAGGGATTGCCTGTCCACATACCATCAGATATGTGCGTCAATACTATCCCTAACCCCTCTCCAAAACCGCAAGTATGGCAGTCATGACCTCGGAAATGTAAACACATCCAAAAGAATCACCTGTGAAACACACCGGGTTACTATATCAAACATTTCAAAAGGGTGGGAGGGTAACAAGGGTACCTGCTTTCGGACGACCAAACTAACTCTTTTAAAACATTACAAAGGGTGGGAGGGTAACAAGGGTACCTGCTTTCGGACGACCAAACTAACTCTTTTAAAACCACCGATTTTAAAATGCTATAATAGAAGTTCAAACTAGAAAATCTAAAATATGTAGCATTCCAAAACAGAAAACTTTGATGAAGATGATTTAAAAGAAAATCAACTGAAGGCAACGTGTCCGACAAAATCTTTGTCGTGGCAAAACTTATTAGATGATGTGTTGTTAAAACAAACAACATTGAATTTCTAAACTTGAAATTCCTATTTTGTCTTATCTCACAAAATATATTTGATTCTATGTCACACGGTAAAGGCTTCCGAATGAAACAGACGATAAACGCTGGCTCATTCCGACATTTAAAATGATAAATTTCCAAACTAGGAAAGTATATCTTATTTAAATCTGACAATTAAATGTCTTGCTGAATGTTGTGTAGGCCTAATGTGCTTTATTCCGTATTGGACTAAAAGACACGCGGCATGTATTGCTCATATTAAACTTATATGAGAAGGCAGTAGGTCTTTTTATCTTACGATAAATCAAAAAGCGAACTGGCTTAATGATAGTTATTTAAAACGATGACAGAAGGCATGTCTTGCCGTTCTTTAAACGATGATCGATGGAGGCGACTTGTTGTAATTCACCCGGTAATTCATGACTATGAAACTTTAGGTTTATGAAACTGTTTGCTAAAAGAAAGCTAGCTTGCTTTCGTAACTAAGATGACTCTGGGAAAGAACAAAATTAATCCAATGGACTAATACGGAAAACCAAATGCCATTCTAGACTTAGAGTGACTTATATACAATGAGCTTTGTATATGTCTTCTTAACATTCCTAACTTAAAATGTCTTCTCCCTTGAGTTTAAACTACTAGGGAGGAGACAAATAAGTTGAGAATGTCCTATAGAGTAAAGGCCCACCATGTTTAAGATAAAACAATGGTGACGGCATGCAGAGTATAGCTAGACGCGTTTCGACTCTCCGTGAGTCTCATCAGTAGCACGGGCTGCTAGTAGGTCAACTGACCTGTGCCTACATACACAAGTTTTAAACTATAAGCAAGTACAGGGCAAAACTTGCCTATATTACTAACAGATATAAAAAATGTTATGCAACGAGCGAGATAACTTTCGCTGATCGGAACCATACTAGGGCCCTAAAATTTCGCGGACAAACTGCCGCTATTAAGCCTATCATACAGTTTGGCAAAAGCCTTAAACTGTAATGAATGTTTTCCATGTTCAAATCCCAATAGTTAAACCACTTCTTGGTTAACAAAATGGCGACCATGCTCTCCGTCCTACGCTGGACAGTGAGAGCAAGCGACCGTCGACAAAGCTGTGGGCGATCCAAGCAAACAAAGGATGCCACTTAGCGGAGTCATAAAAGATGAAAGGCCTGGTATCCTTACCAGTCACGTTGATCACATGTACAACTCGTGCACATTTGCGCCTCCATTTGTAATAATATAAAATAATAGAAAACTATCTATTACTTTTTCTCAAATTAAATAGAAAACTATCTATTTATGTTGACAAATCCTGGCTAGGATGTATATTCAAGACCTTGAATTTGACTAACTAGTCAATCGTGAAAAGATGCCAAACAAAAATGAACCTTTCTTGGTTCAAACAACCATCAGTAAAGTTATTACTAATGTCGGGAAATGCGTGTTCTACTTCAATAAGTAGAGAAAGAAGAGCTCGAAGAATCAAATGTCGAATAAGTTAATAGTTGCCTGTTCTGTGATGAAAACTCTTTCTTGAGTTTTTTTCTATTACAACTATCTGCTGAAAATCGGTGGTGGAAATTAGTCTCTATTTCCAAAAACCTACTGAACTTAGTAAGTTTAAAAGTTAAAAAGAGTTGAATTCAATAGTTGAATTCTGATGGAAAGACCTACAACGAGGGATTGCCTGTCCACATACCATCAGATATGTGCGTCAATACTATCCCTAACCCCTCTCCAAAACCGCAAGTATGGCAGTCATGACCTCGGAAATGTAAACACATCCAAAAGAATCACCTGTGGAACACACCGGGTTACTATATCAAACATTACAAAGGGTGGGAGGGTAACAAGGGTACCTGCTTTCGGACGACCAAACTAACTCTTTTAAAACCACCGATTTTAAAATGCTATAATAGAAGTTCAAACTAGAAAATCTAAAATATGTAGCATTCCAAAACAGAAAACTTTGATGAAGATGATTTAAAAGAAAATCAACTGAAGGCAACGTGTCCGACAAAATCTTTGTCGTGGCAAAACTTATTAGATGATGTGTTGTTAAAACAAACAACATTGAATTTCTAAACTTGAAATTCCTATTTTGTCTTATCTCACAAAATATATTTGATTCTATGTCACACGGTAAAGGCTTCCGAATGAAACAGACGATAAACGCTGGCTCATTCCGACATTTAAAATGATAAATTTCCAAACTAGGAAAGTATATCTTATTTAAATCTGACAATTAAATGTCTTGCTGAATGTTGTGTAGGCCTAATGTGCTTTATTCCGTATTGGACTAAAAGACACGCGGCATGTATTGCTCATATTAAACTTATATGAGAAGGCAGTAGGTCTTTTTATCTTACGATAAATCAAAAAGCGAACTGGCTTAATGATAGTTATTTAAAACGATGACAGAAGGCATGTCTTGCCGTTCTTTAAACGATGATCGATGGAGGCGACTTGTTGTAATTCACCCGGTAATTCATGACTATGAAACTTTAGGTTTATGAAACTGTTTGCTAAAAGAAAGCTAGCTTGCTTTCGTAACTAAGATGACTCTGGGAAAGAACAAAATTAATCCAATGGACTAATACGGAAAACCAAATGCCATTCTAGACTTAGAGTGACTTATATACAATGAGCTTTGTATATGTCTTCTTAACATTCCTAACTTAAAATGTCTTCTCCCTTGAGTTTAAACTACTAGGGAGGAGACAAATAAGTTGAGAATGTCCTATAGAGTAAAGGCCCACCATGTTTAAGATAAAACAATGGTGACGGCATGCAGAGTATAGCTAGACGCGTTTCGACTCTCCGTGAGTCTCATCAGTAGCACGGGCTGCTAGTAGGTCAACTGACCTGTGCCTACATACACAAGTTTTAAACTATAAGCAAGTACAGGGCAAAACTTGCCTATATTACTAACAGATATAAAAAATGTTATGCAACGAGCGAGATAACTTTCGCTGATCGGAACCATACTAGGGCCCTAAAATTTCGCGGACAAACTGCCGCTATTAAGCCTATCATACAGTTTGGCAAAAGCCTTAAACTGTAATGAATGTTTTCCATGTTCAAATCCCAATAGTTAAACCACTTCTTGGTTAACAAAATGGCGACCATGCTCTCCGTCCTACGCTGGACAGTGAGAGCAAGCGACCGTCGACAAAGCTGTGGGCGATCCAAGCAAACAAAGGATGCCACTTAGCGGAGTCATAAAAGATGAAAGGCCTGGTATCCTTACCAGTCACGTTGATCACATGTACAACTCGTGCACATTTGCGCCTCCATTTGTAATAATATAAAATAATAGAAAACTATCTATTACTTTTTCTCAAATTAAATAGAAAACTATCTATTTATGTTGACAAATCCTGGCTAGGATGTATATTCAAGACCTTGAATTTGACTAACTAGTCAATCGTGAAAAGATGCCAAACAAAAATGAACCTTTCTTGGTTCAAACAACCATCAGTAAAGTTATTACTAATGTCGGGAAATGCGTGTTCTACTTCAATAAGTAGAGAAAGAAGAGCTCGAAGAATCAAATGTCGAATAAGTTAATAGTTGCCTGTTCTGTGATGAAAACTCTTTCTTGAGTTTTTTTCTATTACAACTATCTGCTGAAAATCGGTGGTGGAAATTAGTCTCTATTTCCAAAAACCTACTGAACTTAGTAAGTTTAAAAGTTAAAAAGAGTTGAATTCAATAGTTGAATTCTGATGGAAAGACCTACAACGAGGGATTGCCTGTCCACATACCATCAGATATGTGCGTCAATACTATCCCTAACCCCTCTCCAAAACCGCAAGTATGGCAGTCATGACCTCGGAAATGTAAACACATCCAAAAGAATCACCTGTGGAACACACCGGGTTACTATATCAAACATTACAAAGGGTGGGAGGGTAACAAGGGTACCTGCTTTCGGACGACCAAACTAACTCTTTTAAAACCACCGATTTTAAAATGCTATAATAGAAGTTCAAACTAGAAAATCTAAAATATGTAGCATTCCAAAACAGAAAACTTTGATGAAGATGATTTAAAAGAAAATCAACTGAAGGCAACGTGTCCGACAAAATCTTTGTCGTGGCAAAACTTATTAGATGATGTGTTGTTAAAACAAACAACATTGAATTTCTAAACTTGAAATTCCTATTTTGTCTTATCTCACAAAATATATTTGATTCTATGTCACACGGTAAAGGCTTCCGAATGAAACAGACGATAAACGCTGGCTCATTCCGACATTTAAAATGATAAATTTCCAAACTAGGAAAGTATATCTTATTTAAATCTGACAATTAAATGTCTTGCTGAATGTTGTGTAGGCCTAATGTGCTTTATTCCGTATTGGACTAAAAGACACGCGGCATGTATTGCTCATATTAAACTTATATGAGAAGGCAGTAGGTCTTTTTATCTTACGATAAATCAAAAAGCGAACTGGCTTAATGATAGTTATTTAAAACGATGACAGAAGGCATGTCTTGCCGTTCTTTAAACGATGATCGATGGAGGCGACTTGTTGTAATTCACCCGGTAATTCATGACTATGAAACTTTAGGTTTATGAAACTGTTTGCTAAAAGAAAGCTAGCTTGCTTTCGTAACTAAGATGACTCTGGGAAAGAACAAAATTAATCCAATGGACTAATACGGAAAACCAAATGCCATTCTAGACTTAGAGTGACTTATATACAATGAGCTTTGTATATGTCTTCTTAACATTCCTAACTTAAAATGTCTTCTCCCTTGAGTTTAAACTACTAGGGAGGAGACAAATAAGTTGAGAATGTCCTATAGAGTAAAGGCCCACCATGTTTAAGATAAAACAATGGTGACGGCATGCAGAGTATAGCTAGACGCGTTTCGACTCTCCGTGAGTCTCATCAGTAGCACGGGCTGCTAGTAGGTCAACTGACCTGTGCCTACATACACAAGTTTTAAACTATAAGCAAGTACAGGGCAAAACTTGCCTATATTACTAACAGATATAAAAAATGTTATGCAACGAGCGAGATAACTTTCGCTGATCGGAACCATACTAGGGCCCTAAAATTTCGCGGACAAACTGCCGCTATTAAGCCTATCATACAGTTTGGCAAAAGCCTTAAACTGTAATGAATGTTTTCCATGTTCAAATCCCAATAGTTAAACCACTTCTTGGTTAACAAAATGGCGACCATGCTCTCCGTCCTACGCTGGACAGTGAGAGCAAGCGACCGTCGACAAAGCTGTGGGCGATCCAAGCAAACAAAGGATGCCACTTAGCGGAGTCATAAAAGATGAAAGGCCTGGTATCCTTACCAGTCACGTTGATCACATGTACAACTCGTGCACATTTGCGCCTCCATTTGTAATAATATAAAATAATAGAAAACTATCTATTACTTTTTCTCAAATTAAATAGAAAACTATCTATTTATGTTGACAAATCCTGGCTAGGATGTATATTCAAGACCTTGAATTTGACTAACTAGTCAATCGTGAAAAGATGCCAAACAAAAATGAACCTTTCTTGGTTCAAACAACCATCAGTAAAGTTATTACTAATGTCGGGAAATGCGTGTTCTACTTCAATAAGTAGAGAAAGAAGAGCTCGAAGAATCAAATGTCGAATAAGTTAATAGTTGCCTGTTCTGTGATGAAAACTCTTTCTTGAGTTTTTTTCTATTACAACTATCTGCTGAAAATCGGTGGTGGAAATTAGTCTCTATTTCCAAAAACCTACTGAACTTAGTAAGTTTAAAAGTTAAAAAGAGTTGAATTCAATAGTTGAATTCTGATGGAAAGACCTACAACGAGGGATTGCCTGTCCACATACCATCAGATATGTGCGTCAATACTATCCCTAACCCCTCTCCAAAACCGCAAGTATGGCAGTCATGACCTCGGAAATGTAAACACATCCAAAAGAATCACCTGTGGAACACACCGGGTTACTATATCAAACATTACAAAGGGTGGGAGGGTAACAAGGGTACCTGCTTTCGGACGACCAAACTAACTCTTTTAAAACCACCGATTTTAAAATGCTATAATAGAAGTTCAAACTAGAAAATCTAAAATATGTAGCATTCCAAAACAGAAAACTTTGATGAAGATGATTTAAAAGAAAATCAACTGAAGGCAACGTGTCCGACAAAATCTTTGTCGTGGCAAAACTTATTAGATGATGTGTTGTTAAAACAAACAACATTGAATTTCTAAACTTGAAATTCCTATTTTGTCTTATCTCACAAAATATATTTGATTCTATGTCACACGGTAAAGGCTTCCGAATGAAACAGACGATAAACGCTGGCTCATTCCGACATTTAAAATGATAAATTTCCAAACTAGGAAAGTATATCTTATTTAAATCTGACAATTAAATGTCTTGCTGAATGTTGTGTAGGCCTAATGTGCTTTATTCCGTATTGGACTAAAAGACACGCGGCATGTATTGCTCATATTAAACTTATATGAGAAGGCAGTAGGTCTTTTTATCTTACGATAAATCAAAAAGCGAACTGGCTTAATGATAGTTATTTAAAACGATGACAGAAGGCATGTCTTGCCGTTCTTTAAACGATGATCGATGGAGGCGACTTGTTGTAATTCACCCGGTAATTCATGACTATGAAACTTTAGGTTTATGAAACTGTTTGCTAAAAGAAAGCTAGCTTGCTTTCGTAACTAAGATGACTCTGGGAAAGAACAAAATTAATCCAATGGACTAATACGGAAAACCAAATGCCATTCTAGACTTAGAGTGACTTATATACAATGAGCTTTGTATATGTCTTCTTAACATTCCTAACTTAAAATGTCTTCTCCCTTGAGTTTAAACTACTAGGGAGGAGACAAATAAGTTGAGAATGTCCTATAGATTTCAAAAGGGTGGGAGGGTAACAAGGGTACCTGCTTTCGGACGACCAAACTAACTCTTTTAAAACCACCGATTGTAAAATGCTATAATAGAAGTTCAAACTAGAAAATCTAAAATAAGTAGCATTCCAAAACAGAAAACTTTGATGAAGATGATTTAAAAGAAAATCAACTGAAGGCAACGTGTCCGACAAAATCTTTGTCGTGGCAAAACTTATTAGATGATGTGTTGTTAAAACAAACAACACTGAATTTCTAAACTTGAAATTCCTATTTTGTCTTATCTCACAAAATATATTTGATTCTATGTCACACGGTAAAAGCTTCCGAATGAAACACGATAAACGCTGGCTCTTTCTCCGACATTAAAAATGATAAATTTCCAAACTAGGAAAGTATATCTTATTAAAATCTGACAAATAAATGTCTTGCTGAATGTTGTGTAGGCCTAATGTGCTTTATTCCGTATTGGACTAAAAGACACGCGGCATGTATTGCTCATATTAAACTTATATGAGAAGGCAGTAGGTCTATTTATCTTCCGATAAATCAAAAAGCGAACTGGCTTAATGATAGTTATTTAAAACGATGACAGAAGGCATGACTTGCCGTTCTTTAAACGATGATCGATGGAGGCGACTTGTTGTAATTCACCCGGTAATTCATGACTATGAACTTCAGGTTTATGAAACTGTTTGCTAAAAGAAAGCTAGCTTGCTTTCGTAACTAAGATGACTCTGGGAAAGAACAAAATTAATCCAATGGACTAATACGGAAAACCAAATGCCATTCTAGACTTAGAGTGACTTATATACAATGAGCTTTGTATATGTCTTCTTAACATTCCTAACTTAAAATGTCATCTCCCTTGAGTTTAAACTACTAGGGAGGAGACAAATAAGTTGAGAATGTCCTATAGAGTAAAGGCCCACCATGTTTAAGATAAAACAATGGTGACGGCATGCAGAGTAGCTAGACGCGTTTCGACTCTCCGTGAGTCTCATCAGTAGCACGGGCTGCTGGTAGGTCAACTGACCTGTGCCTACATACACAAGTTTTAAATCTAAGTAAGTACAGGGCAAAACTTGCCTATATTACTAACAGACGATAAAAATGTTATGCAACGAGCGAGATAACTTTCGCTGATCGGAACCATACTCGGACCCTAAAATTTCGCGGACAAACTGCCGCTATTAAGCCTATCATACAGTTTGGCAAAAGCCTGAAACTGTAATGAATGTTTTCCATGTTCAATTCCCAAAAGTTAAACCATTTCTTGGTTAACTACAAAATGGCGACCATGCTCTCCGTCCTATGCTGGACAATGAGAGCAAGCGGCCGTCGACAATGCCGTGGGCGATCCAAGCAAACAAAGGATGCCAATTAGCGTAGTCATAAAAGATGAAAGGCCTGGTATCTTTACCAGTCATGTTGATCACATGTACAACTCGTGCACACTTGCGCCTCCATTTGTAATAATATAAAATAACAGAATACTATCTATTACTTTTTCTAAAATTAAATAGAAAACTATCTATTTATGTTGAAAAATCCTGGCTAGGATGTATATTCAAGACCTTGAATTTGACTAACTAGTCAATCGTGAAAAGATGCCAAACAAAAATGAACCTTTCTTGGTTCAAACAACAATCAGTAAAGTTATTACTAATGTCGGGAAATGCGTGTTCTACTTTAATCAGTAGAGAAAGAAGAGCTCGAAGAATCAAATGTCGAATAAGTTGATAGTTGCCTGTTCTGTGATGAAAACTCTTTCTTGAGTTTTTTTCTATTACAATTATCTGCTGAAAATCGGTGGTGGAAATTAGTCTCTATTTCCAAAAACCTACTGAACTTAGTAAGTTTAAAAGTTAAAAAGAGTTGGAATTCAAGAGTTGAATTCTGATGGAAAGACCTACAACGAGGGATTGCCTGTCCACATACCATCAGATATGTGCGTCAATACTATCCCTAACCCCTCTCCAAAACCGCAAGTATGGCAGTCATGACCTCGGAAATGTAAACACATCCAAAAGAATCACCTGTGAAACACACCGGGTTACTATATCAAACATTTCAAAAGGGTGGGAGGGTAACAAGGGTACCTGCTTTCGGACGACCAAACTAACTCTTTTAAAACCACCGATTGTAAAATGCTATAATAGAAGTTCAAACTAGAAAATCTAAAATAAGTAGCATTCCAAAACAGAAAACTTTGATGAAGATGATTTAAAAGAAAATCAACTGAAGGCAACGTGTCCGACAAAATCTTTGTCGTGGCAAAACTTATTAGATGATGTGTTGTTAAAACAAACAACACTGAATTTCTAAACTTGAAATTCCTATTTTGTCTTATCTCACAAAATATATTTGATTCTATGTCACACGGTAAAAGCTTCCGAATGAAACACGATAAACGCTGGCTCTTTCTCCGACATTAAAAATGATAAATTTCCAAACTAGGAAAGTATATCTTATTAAAATCTGACAAATAAATGTCTTGCTGAATGTTGTGTAGGCCTAATGTGCTTTATTCCGTATTGGACTAAAAGACACGCGGCATGTATTGCTCATATTAAACTTATATGAGAAGGCAGTAGGTCTATTTATCTTCCGATAAATCAAAAAGCGAACTGGCTTAATGATAGTTATTTAAAACGATGACAGAAGGCATGACTTGCCGTTCTTTAAACGATGATCGATGGAGGCGACTTGTTGTAATTCACCCGGTAATTCATGACTATGAACTTCAGGTTTATGAAACTGTTTGCTAAAAGAAAGCTAGCTTGCTTTCGTAACTAAGATGACTCTGGGAAAGAACAAAATTAATCCAATGGACTAATACGGAAAACCAAATGCCATTCTAGACTTAGAGTGACTTATATACAATGAGCTTTGTATATGTCTTCTTAACATTCCTAACTTAAAATGTCATCTCCCTTGAGTTTAAACTACTAGGGAGGAGACAAATAAGTTGAGAATGTCCTATAGAGTAAAGGCCCACCATGTTTAAGATAAAACAATGGTGACGGCATGCAGAGTAGCTAGACGCGTTTCGACTCTCCGTGAGTCTCATCAGTAGCACGGGCTGCTGGTAGGTCAACTGACCTGTGCCTACATACACAAGTTTTAAATCTAAGTAAGTACAGGGCAAAACTTGCCTATATTACTAACAGACGATAAAAATGTTATGCAACGAGCGAGATAACTTTCGCTGATCGGAACCATACTCGGACCCTAAAATTTCGCGGACAAACTGCCGCTATTAAGCCTATCATACAGTTTGGCAAAAGCCTGAAACTGTAATGAATGTTTTCCATGTTCAATTCCCAAAAGTTAAACCATTTCTTGGTTAACTACAAAATGGCGACCATGCTCTCCGTCCTATGCTGGACAATGAGAGCAAGCGGCCGTCGACAATGCCGTGGGCGATCCAAGCAAACAAAGGATGCCAATTAGCGTAGTCATAAAAGATGAAAGGCCTGGTATCTTTACCAGTCATGTTGATCACATGTACAACTCGTGCACACTTGCGCCTCCATTTGTAATAATATAAAATAATAGAATACTATCTATTACTTTTTCTAAAATTAAATAGAAAACTATCTATTTATGTTGAAAAATCCTGGCTAGGATGTATATTCAAGACCTTGAATTTGACTAACTAGTCAATCGTGAAAAGATGCCAAACAAAAATGAACCTTTCTTGGTTCAAACAACAATCAGTAAAGTTATTACTAATGTCGGGAAATGCGTGTTCTACTTTAATCAGTAGAGAAAGAAGAGCTCGAAGAATCAAATGTCGAATAAGTTGATAGTTGCCTGTTCTGTGATGAAAACTCTTTCTTGAGTTTTTTTCTATTACAATTATCTGCTGAAAATCGGTGGTGGAAATTAGTCTCTATTTCCAAAAACCTACTGAACTTAGTAAGTTTAAAAGTTAAAAAGAGTTGGAATTCAAGAGTTGAATTCTGATGGAAAGACCTACAACGAGGGATTGCCTGTCCACATACCATCAGATATGTGCGTCAATACTATCCCTAACCCCTCTCCAAAACCGCAAGTATGGCAGTCATGACCTCGGAAATGTAAACACATCCAAAAGAATCACCTGTGAAACACACCGGGTTACTATATCAAACATTTCAAAAGGGTGGGAGGGTAACAAGGGTACCTGCTTTCGGACGACCAAACTAACTCTTTTAAAACCACCGATTGTAAAATGCTATAATAGAAGTTCAAACTAGAAAATCTAAAATAAGTAGCATTCCAAAACAGAAAACTTTGATGAAGATGATTTAAAAGAAAATCAACTGAAGGCAACGTGTCCGACAAAATCTTTGTCGTGGCAAAACTTATTAGATGATGTGTTGTTAAAACAAACAACACTGAATTTCTAAACTTGAAATTCCTATTTTGTCTTATCTCACAAAATATATTTGATTCTATGTCACACGGTAAAAGCTTCCGAATGAAACACGATAAACGCTGGCTCTTTCTCCGACATTAAAAATGATAAATTTCCAAACTAGGAAAGTATATCTTATTAAAATCTGACAAATAAATGTCTTGCTGAATGTTGTGTAGGCCTAATGTGCTTTATTCCGTATTGGACTAAAAGACACGCGGCATGTATTGCTCATATTAAACTTATATGAGAAGGCAGTAGGTCTATTTATCTTCCGATAAATCAAAAAGCGAACTGGCTTAATGATAGTTATTTAAAACGATGACAGAAGGCATGACTTGCCGTTCTTTAAACGATGATCGATGGAGGCGACTTGTTGTAATTCACCCGGTAATTCATGACTATGAACTTCAGGTTTATGAAACTGTTTGCTAAAAGAAAGCTAGCTTGCTTTCGTAACTAAGATGACTCTGGGAAAGAACAAAATTAATCCAATGGACTAATACGGAAAACCAAATGCCATTCTAGACTTAGAGTGACTTATATACAATGAGCTTTGTATATGTCTTCTTAACATTCCTAACTTAAAATGTCATCTCCCTTGAGTTTAAACTACTAGGGAGGAGACAAATAAGTTGAGAATGTCCTATAGAGTAAAGGCCCACCATGTTTAAGATAAAACAATGGTGACGGCATGCAGAGTAGCTAGACGCGTTTCGACTCTCCGTGAGTCTCATCAGTAGCACGGGCTGTTGGTAGGTCAACTGACCTGTGCCTACATACACAAGTTTTAAATCTAAGTAAGTACAGGGCAAAACTTGCCTATATTACTAACAGACGATAAAAATGTTATGCAACGAGCGAGATAACTTTCGCTGATCGGAACCATACTCGGACCCTAAAATTTCGCGGACAAACTGCCGCTATTAAGCCTATCATACAGTTTGGCAAAAGCCTGAAACTGTAATGAATGTTTTCCATGTTCAATTCCCAAAAGTTAAACCATTTCATTTCAAAAGGGTGGGAGGGTAACAAGGGTACCTGCTTTCGGACGACCAAACTAACTCTTTTAAAACCACCGATTGTAAAATGCTATAATAGAAGTTCAAACTAGAAAATCTAAAATAAGTAGCATTCCAAAACAGAAAACTTTGATGAAGATGATTTAAAAGAAAATCAACTGAAGGCAACGTGTCCGACAAAATCTTTGTCGTGGCAAAACTTATTAGATGATGTGTTGTTAAAACAAACAACACTGAATTTCTAAACTTGAAATTCCTATTTTGTCTTATCTCACAAAATATATTTGATTCTATGTCACACGGTAAAAGCTTCCGAATGAAACACGATAAACGCTGGCTCTTTCTCCGACATTAAAAATGATAAATTTCCAAACTAGGAAAGTATATCTTATTAAAATCTGACAAATAAATGTCTTGCTGAATGTTGTGTAGGCCTAATGTGCTTTATTCCGTATTGGACTAAAAGACACGCGGCATGTATTGCTCATATTAAACTTATATGAGAAGGCAGTAGGTCTATTTATCTTCCGATAAATCAAAAAGCGAACTGGCTTAATGATAGTTATTTAAAACGATGACAGAAGGCATGACTTGCCGTTCTTTAAACGATGATCGATGGAGGCGACTTGTTGTAATTCACCCGGTAATTCATGACTATGAACTTCAGGTTTATGAAACTGTTTGCTAAAAGAAAGCTAGCTTGCTTTCGTAACTAAGATGACTCTGGGAAAGAACAAAATTAATCCAATGGACTAATACGGAAAACCAAATGCCATTCTAGACTTAGAGTGACTTATATACAATGAGCTTTGTATATGTCTTCTTAACATTCCTAACTTAAAATGTCATCTCCCTTGAGTTTAAACTACTAGGGAGGAGACAAATAAGTTGAGAATGTCCTATAGAGTAAAGGCCCACCATGTTTAAGATAAAACAATGGTGACGGCATGCAGAGTAGCTAGACGCGTTTCGACTCTCCGTGAGTCTCATCAGTAGCACGGGCTGCTGGTAGGTCAACTGACCTGTGCCTACATACACAAGTTTTAAATCTAAGTAAGTACAGGGCAAAACTTGCCTATATTACTAACAGACGATAAAAATGTTATGCAACGAGCGAGATAACTTTCGCTGATCGGAACCATACTCGGACCCTAAAATTTCGCGGACAAACTGCCGCTATTAAGCCTATCATACAGTTTGGCAAAAGCCTGAAACTGTAATGAATGTTTTCCATGTTCAATTCCCAAAAGTTAAACCATTTCATTTCAAAAGGGTGGGAGGGTAACAAGGGTACCTGCTTTCGGACGACCAAACTAACTCTTTTAAAACCACCGATTGTAAAATGCTATAATAGAAGTTCAAACTAGAAAATCTAAAATAAGCAGCATTCCAAAACAGAAAACTTTGATGAAGATGATTTAAAAGAAAATCAACTGAAGGCAACGTGTCCGACAAAATCTTTGTCGTGGCAAAACTTATTAGATGATGTGTTGTTAAAACAAACAACACTGAATTTCTAAACTTGAAATTCCTATTTTGTCTTATCTCACAAAATATATTTGATTCTATGTCACACGGTAAAAGCTTCCGAATGAAACACGATAAACGCTGGCTCTTTCTCCGACATTTAAAATGATAAATTTCCAAACTAGGAAAGTATATCTTATTAAAATCTGACAAATAAATGTCTTGCTGAATGTTGTGTAGGCCTAATGTGCTTTATTCCGTATTGGACTAAAAGACACGCGGCATGTAATGCTCATATTAAACTTATATGAGAAGGCAGTAGGTCTATTTATCTTCCGATAAATCAAAAAGCGAACTGGCTTAATGATAGTTATTTAAAACGATGACAGAAGGCATGACTTGCCGTTCTTTAAACGATGATCGATGGAGGCGACTTGTTGTAATTCACCCGGTAATTCATGACTATGAACTTCAGGTTTATGAAACTGTTTGCTAAAAGAAAGCTAGCTTGCTTTCGTAACTAAGATGACTCTGGGAAAGAACAAAATTAATCCAATGGACTAATACGGAAAACCAAATGCCATTCTAGACTTAGAGTGACTTATATACAATGAGCTTTGTATATGTCTTCTTAACATTCCTAACTTAAAATGTCATCTCCCTTGAGTTTAAACTACTAGGGAGGAGACAAATAAGTTGAGAATGTCCTATAGAGTAAAGGCCCACCATGTTTAAGATAAAACAATGGTGACGGCATGCAGAGTAGCTAGACGCGTTTCGACTCTCCGTGAGTCTCATCAGTAGCACGGGCTGCTGGTAGGTCAACTGACCTGTGCCTACATACACAAGTTTTAAATCTAAGTAAGTACAGGGCAAAACTTGCCTATATTACTAACAGACGATAAAAATGTTATGCAACGAGCGAGATAACTTTCGCTGATCGGAACCATACTCGGACCCTAAAATTTCGCGGACAAACTGCCGCTATTAAGCCTATCATACAGTTTGGCAAAAGCCTGAAACTGTAATGAATGTTTCCATGTTCAATTCCCAAAAGTTAAACCATTTCTTGGTTAACTACAAAATGGCGACCATGCTCTCCGTCCTATGCTGGACAATGAGAGCAAGCGGCCGTCGACAATGTCGTGGGCGATCCAAGCAAACAAAGGATGCCAATTAGCGTAGTCATAAAAGATGAAAGGCCTGGTATCTTTACCAGTCATGTTGATCACATGTACAACTCGTGCACACTTGCGCCTCCATTTGTAATAATATAAAATAATAGAATACTATCTATTACTTTTTCTAAAATTAAATAGAAAACTATCTATTTATGTTGAAAAATCCTGGCTAGGATGTATATTCAAGACCTTGAATTTGACTAACTAGTCAATCGTGAAAAGATGCCAAACAAAAATGAACCTTTCTTGGTTCAAACAACAATCAGTAAAGTTATTACTAATGTCGGGAAATGCGTGTTCTACTTTAATCAGTAGAGAAAGAAGAGCTCGAAGAATCAAATGTCGAATAAGTTGATAGTTGCCTGTTCTGTGATGAAAACTCTTTCTTGAGTTTTTTCTATTACAATTATCTGCTGAAAATCGGTGGTGGAAATTAGTCTCTATTTCCAAAAACCTACTGAACTTAGTAAGTTTAAAAGTTAAAAAGAGTTGGAATTCAAGAGTTGAATTCTGATGGAAAGACCTACAACGAGGGATTGCCTGTCCACATACCATCAGATATGTGCGTCAATACTATCCCTAACCCCTCTCCAAAACCGCAAGTATGGCAGTCATGACCTCGGAAATGTAAACACATCCAAAAGAATCACCTGCGAAACACACCGGGTTACTATATCAAACATTTCAAAAGGGTGGGAGGGTAACAAGGGTACCTGCTTTCGGACGACCAAACTAACTCTTTTAAAACCACCGATTGTAAAATGCTATAATAGAAGTTCAAACTAGAAAATCTAAAATAAGCAGCATTCCAAAACAGAAAACTTTGATGAAGATGATTTAAAAGAAAATCAACTGAAGGCAACGTGTCCGACAAAATCTTTGTCGTGGCAAAACTTATTAGATGATGTGTTGTTAAAACAAACAACACTGAATTTCTAAACTTGAAATTCCTATTTTGTCTTATCTCACAAAATATATTTGATTCTATGTCACACGGTAAAAGCTTCCGAATGAAACACGATAAACGCTGGCTCTTTCTCCGACATTTAAAATGATAAATTTCCAAACTAGGAAAGTATATCTTATTAAAATCTGACAAATAAATGTCTTGCTGAATGTTGTGTAGGCCTAATGTGCTTTATTCCGTATTGGACTAAAAGACACGCGGCATGTAATGCTCATATTAAACTTCTATTATAGCATTTTAAAATCGGTGGTTTTAAAAGAGTTAGTTTGGTCGTCCGAAAGCAGGTACCCTTGTTACCCTCCCACCCTTTGTAATGTTTGATATAGTAACCCGGTGTGTTCCACAGGTGATTCTTTTGGATGTGTTTACATTTCCGAGGTCATGACTGCCATACTTGCGGTTTTGGAGAGGGGTTAGGGATAGTATTGACGCACATATCTGATGGTATGTGGACAGGCAATCCCTCGTTGTAGGTCTTTCCATCAGAATTCAACTATTGAATTCAACTCTTTTTAACTTTTAAACTTACTAAGTTCAGTAGGTTTTTGGAAATAGAGACTAATTTCCACCACCGATTTTCAGCAGATAGTTGTAATAGAAAAAAACTCAAGAAAGAGTTTTCATCACAGAACAGGCAACTATTAACTTATTCGACATTTGATTCTTCGAGCTCTTCTTTCTCTACTTATTGAAGTAGAACACGCATTTCCCGACATTAGTAATAACTTTACTGATGGTTGTTTGAACCAAGAAAGGTTCATTTTTGTTTGGCATCTTTTCACGATTGACTAGTTAGTCAAATTCAAGGTCTTGAATATACATCCTAGCCAGGATTTGTCAACATAAATAGATAGTTTTCTATTTAATTTGAGAAAAAGTAATAGATAGTTTTCTATTATTTTATATTATTACAAATGGAGGCGCAAATGTGCACGAGTTGTACATGTGATCAACGTGACTGGTAAGGATACCAGGCCTTTCATCTTTTATGACTCCGCTAAGTGGCATCCTTTGTTTGCTTGGATCGCCCACAGCTTTGTCGACGGTCGCTTGCTCTCACTGTCCAGCGTAGGACGGAGAGCATGGTCGCCATTTTGTTAACCAAGAAGTGGTTTAACTATTGGGATTTGAACATGGAAAACATTCATTACAGTTTAAGGCTTTTGCCAAACTGTATGATAGGCTTAATAGCGGCAGTTTGTCCGCGAAATTTTAGGGCCCTAGTATGGTTCCGATCAGCGAAAGTTATCTCGCTCGTTGCATAACATTTTTTATATCTGTTAGTAATATAGGCAAGTTTTGCCCTGTACTTGCTTATAGTTTAAAACTTGTGTATGTAGGCACAGGTCAGTTGACCTACTAGCAGCCCGTGCTACTGATGAGACTCACGGAGAGTCGAAACGCGTCTAGCTATACTCTGCATGCCGTCACCATTGTTTTATCTTAAACATGGTGGGCCTTTACTCTATAGGACATTCTCAACTTATTTGTCTCCTCCCTAGTAGTTTAAACTCAAGGGAGAAGACATTTTAAGTTAGGAATGTTAAGAAGACATATACAAAGCTCATTGTATATAAGTCACTCTAAGTCTAGAATGGCATTTGGTTTTCCGTATTAGTCCATTGGATTAATTTTGTTCTTTCCCAGAGTCATCTTAGTTACGAAAGCAAGCTAGCTTTCTTTTAGCAAACAGTTTCATAAACCTAAAGTTTCATAGTCATGAATTACCGGGTGAATTACAACAAGTCGCCTCCATCGATCATCGTTTAAAGAACGGCAAGACATGCCTTCTGTCATCGTTTTAAATAACTATCATTAAGCCAGTTCGCTTTTTGATTTATCGTAAGATAAAAAGACCTACTGCCTTCTCATATAAGTTTAATATGAGCAATACATGCCGCGTGTCTTTTAGTCCAATACGGAATAAAGCACATTAGGCCTACACAACATTCAGCAAGACATTTAATTGTCAGATTTAAATAAGATATACTTTCCTAGTTTGGAAATTTATCATTTTAAATGTCGGAATGAGCCAGCGTTTATCGTCTGTTTCATTCGGAAGCCTTTACCGTGTGACATAGAATCAAATATATTTTGTGAGATAAGACAAAATAGGAATTTCAAGTTTAGAAATTCAATGTTGTTTGTTTTAACAACACATCATCTAATAAGTTTTGCCACGACAAAGATTTTGTCGGACACGTTGCCTTCAGTTGATTTTCTTTTAAATCATCTTCATCAAAGTTTTCTGTTTTGGAATGCTACATATTTTAGATTTTCTAGTTTGAACTTCTATTATAGCATTTTAAAATCGGTGGTTTTAAAAGAGTTAGTTTGGTCGTCCGAAAGCAGGTACCCTTGTTACCCTCCCACCCTTTGTAATGTTTGATATAGTAACCCGGTGTGTTCCACAGGTGATTCTTTTGGATGTGTTTACATTTCCGAGGTCATGACTGCCATACTTGCGGTTTTGGAGAGGGGTTAGGGATAGTATTGACGCACATATCTGATGGTATGTGGACAGGCAATCCCTCGTTGTAGGTCTTTCCATCAGAATTCAACTATTGAATTCAACTCTTTTTAACTTTTAAACTTACTAAGTTCAGTAGGTTTTTGGAAATAGAGACTAATTTCCACCACCGATTTTCAGCAGATAGTTGTAATAGAAAAAAACTCAAGAAAGAGTTTTCATCACAGAACAGGCAACTATTAACTTATTCGACATTTGATTCTTCGAGCTCTTCTTTCTCTACTTATTGAAGTAGAACACGCATTTCCCGACATTAGTAATAACTTTACTGATGGTTGTTTGAACCAAGAAAGGTTCATTTTTGTTTGGCATCTTTTCACGATTGACTAGTTAGTCAAATTCAAGGTCTTGAATATACATCCTAGCCAGGATTTGTCAACATAAATAGATAATTTTCTATTTAATTTGAGAAAAAGTAATAGATAGTTTTCTATTATTTTATATTATTACAAATGGAGGCGCAAATGTGCACGAGTTGTACATGTGATCAACGTGACTGGTAAGGATACCAGGCCTTTCATCTTTTATGACTCCGCTAAGTGGCATCCTTTGTTTGCTTGGATCGCCCACAGCTTTGTCGACGGTCGCTTGCTCTCACTGTCCAGCGTAGGACGGAGAGCATGGTCGCCATTTTGTTAACCAAGAAGTGGTTTAACTATTGGGATTTGAACATGGAAAACATTCATTACAGTTTAAGGCTTTTGCCAAACTGTATGATAGGCTTAATAGCGGCAGTTTGTCCGCGAAATTTTAGGGCCCTAGTATGGTTCCGATCAGCGAAAGTTATCTCGCTCGTTGCATAACATTTTTTATATCTGTTAGTAATATAGGCAAGTTTTGCCCTGTACTTGCTTATAGTTTAAAACTTGTGTATGTAGGCACAGGTCAGTTGACCTACTAGCAGCCCGTGCTACTGATGAGACTCACGGAGAGTCGAAACGCGTCTAGCTATACTCTGCATGCCGTCACCATTGTTTTATCTTAAACATGGTGGGCCTTTACTCTATAGGACATTCTCAACTTATTTGTCTCCTCCCTAGTAGTTTAAACTCAAGGGAGAAGACATTTTAAGTTAGGAATGTTAAGAAGACATATACAAAGCTCATTGTATATAAGTCACTCTAAGTCTAGAATGGCATTTGGTTTTCCGTATTAGTCCATTGGATTAATTTTGTTCTTTCCCAGAGTCATCTTAGTTACGAAAGCAAGCTAGCTTTCTTTTAGCAAACAGTTTCATAAACCTAAAGTTTCATAGTCATGAATTACCGGGTGAATTACAACAAGTCGCCTCCATCGATCATCGTTTAAAGAACGGCAAGACATGCCTTCTGTCATCGTTTTAAATAACTATCATTAAGCCAGTTCGCTTTTTGATTTATCGTAAGATAAAAAGACCTACTGCCTTCTCATATAAGTTTAATATGAGCAATACATGCCGCGTGTCTTTTAGTCCAATACGGAATAAAGCACATTAGGCCTACACAACATTCAGCAAGACATTTAATTGTCAGATTTAAATAAGATATACTTTCCTAGTTTGGAAATTTATCATTTTAAATGTCGGAATGAGCCAGCGTTTATCGTCTGTTTCATTCGGAAGCCTTTACCGTGTGACATAGAATCAAATATATTTTGTGAGATAAGACAAAATAGGAATTTCAAGTTTAGAAATTCAATGTTGTTTGTTTTAACAACACATCATCTAATAAGTTTTGCCACGACAAAGATTTTGTCGGACACGTTGCCTTCAGTTGATTTTCTTTTAAATCATCTTCATCAAAGTTTTCTGTTTTGGAATGCTACATATTTTAGATTTTCTAGTTTGAACTTCTATTATAGCATTTTAAAATCGGTGGTTTTAAAAGAGTTAGTTTGGTCGTCCGAAAGCAGGTACCCTTGTTACCCTCCCACCCTTTGTAATGTTTGATATAGTAACCCGGTGTGTTCCACAGGTGATTCTTTTGGATGTGTTTACATTTCCGAGGTCATGACTGCCATACTTGCGGTTTTGGAGAGGGGTTAGGGATAGTATTGACGCACATATCTGATGGTATGTGGACAGGCAATCCCTCGTTGTAGGTCTTTCCATCAGAATTCAACTATTGAATTCAACTCTTTTTAACTTTTAAACTTACTAAGTTCAGTAGGTTTTTGGAAATAGAGACTAATTTCCACCACCGATTTTCAGCAGATAGTTGTAATAGAAAAAAACTCAAGAAAGAGTTTTCATCACAGAACAGGCAACTATTAACTTATTCGACATTTGATTCTTCGAGCTCTTCTTTCTCTACTTATTGAAGTAGAACACGCATTTCCCGACATTAGTAATAACTTTACTGATGGTTGTTTGAACCAAGAAAGGTTCATTTTTGTTTGGCATCTTTTCACGATTGACTAGTTAGTCAAATTCAAGGTCTTGAATATACATCCTAGCCAGGATTTGTCAACATAAATAGATAGTTTTCTATTTAATTTGAGAAAAAGTAATAGATAGTTTTCTATTATTTTATATTATTACAAATGGAGGCGCAAATGTGCACGAGTTGTACATGTGATCAACGTGACTGGTAAGGATACCAGGCCTTTCATCTTTTATGACTCCGCTAAGTGGCATCCTTTGTTTGCTTGGATCGCCCACAGCTTTGTCGACGGTCGCTTGCTCTCACTGTCCAGCGTAGGACGGAGAGCATGGTCGCCATTTTGTTAACCAAGAAGTGGTTTAACTATTGGGATTTGAACATGGAAAACATTCATTACAGTTTAAGGCTTTTGCCAAACTGTATGATAGGCTTAATAGCGGCAGTTTGTCCGCGAAATTTTAGGGCCCTAGTATGGTTCCGATCAGCGAAAGTTATCTCGCTCGTTGCATAACATTTTTTATATCTGTTAGTAATATAGGCAAGTTTTGCCCTGTACTTGCTTATAGTTTAAAACTTGTGTATGTAGGCACAGGTCAGTTGACCTACTAGCAGCCCGTGCTACTGATGAGACTCACGGAGAGTCGAAACGCGTCTAGCTATACTCTGCATGCCGTCACCATTGTTTTATCTTAAACATGGTGGGCCTTTACTCTATAGGACATTCTCAACTTATTTGTCTCCTCCCTAGTAGTTTAAACTCAAGGGAGAAGACATTTTAAGTTAGGAATGTTAAGAAGACATATACAAAGCTCATTGTATATAAGTCACTCTAAGTCTAGAATGGCATTTGGTTTTCCGTATTAGTCCATTGGATTAATTTTGTTCTTTCCCAGAGTCATCTTAGTTACGAAAGCAAGCTAGCTTTCTTTTAGCAAACAGTTTCATAAACCTAAAGTTTCATAGTCATGAATTACCGGGTGAATTACAACAAGTCGCCTCCATCGATCATCGTTTAAAGAACGGCAAGACATGCCTTCTGTCATCGTTTTAAATAACTATCATTAAGCCAGTTCGCTTTTTGATTTATCGTAAGATAAAAAGACCTACTGCCTTCTCATATAAGTTTAATATGAGCAATACATGCCGCGTGTCTTTTAGTCCAATACGGAATAAAGCACATTAGGCCTACACAACATTCAGCAAGACATTTAATTGTCAGATTTAAATAAGATATACTTTCCTAGTTTGGAAATTTATCATTTTAAATGTCGGAATGAGCCAGCGTTTATCGTCTGTTTCAATCGGAAGCCTTTACCGTGTGACATAGAATCAAATATATTTTGTGAGATAAGACAAAATAGGAATTTCAAGTTTAGAAATTCAATGTTGTTTGTTTTAACAACACATCATCTAATAAGTTTTGCCACGACAAAGATTTTGTCGGACACGTTGCCTTCAGTTGATTTTCTTTTAAATCATCTTCATCAAAGTTTTCTGTTTTGGAATGCTACATATTTTAGATTTTCTAGTTTGAACTTCTATTATAGCATTTTAAAATCGGTGGTTTTAAAAGAGTTAGTTTGGTCGTCCGAAAGCAGGTACCCTTGTTACCCTCCCACCCTTTGTAATTTTTGGAAGTGTCTATACAGCCGATCATCGGATGGTCAATGTGTACCAGACTATACAGCCGATCATCGATAGAGGGGGTAAAATCCCTGGTCCTGATCCGCAGTTTACTTCAACCGATCATCGGGTAGCCAATGCATCAGTGAATGCATGGTACCAGACAATACTTGTCCTCACTTAAAAGTCCAATTGGATCCTGTAAATATTTTGTTTTTTATCAATGAACAATCTTTAAAAGCCAGGGGGATGATTACATTGACCCCCCCCCCCCCCCCCCCCCCCCGGTCAAAAAGTGTTGGGGGGGCTTTAATTTCAGAGGTAGGCCTACAGCCTTTAATTTCAGAGGAAAAATCCTTAGAGGGAGCACATACCTAAATAGGTATCGCGACACGCTATCGTCGCGATCAATCAAAGTTGAGTACGACAATAGTTCCTATTTGGCGGGAAAGGGAGTTATTTTTTGACGGTTTATGATATAATTTTTCACTAATATGTTGTGTTTGAAATGTGTAGTTGATGTTCTGACATTTAAACTAGGTGATTTGAGGTCAATTTTAATTTCACGGACCGATACACACGCGGTGATATCCGGACCGGAGACCGAATTTAGGTAGGCATATCACTACGTTGTTATGCGGCGGCTTGTAGCAAAAAAAGTGCACGAGAAAGTTGCCTTCATATTCAGATATGTTGTAGAGTACCCTTGTGAGTAAAACATATCAAAATTTCATTGAACCAAACGCACTAATATAGAAACTAGAGCCATTTAAGTAAGCCTTTTTAAACAGTAAAGTCTATGGAGAGCGTCTTGGTGCTGTGCTCCCTAGACATGGGTCCTGTTTTCGCGATTTTCGCGAAAATTTGCCAAAATTAGGTCATTTTTCGCGAAAATTTGCCAAAATTAGGTCTATTTTCGCGAAAAATCACCCTTAGAAATGGGTATGGGTTTTGAATCTCCAGCGGCACACCCCCGACCAAACCAAATCCGAGTAGGCATACCTCCCCCCCCCCGGGCTTTATACTAGCTTCCGCCGGTACATTTGCGATTTTGACCATGCAATTTTCGTACGATTTTTTTTTTGGAGTCTGTATACTGTATCTCTCCCTCCCAGCAAATCCCAAAAGTTGACAGCCCTGTGATATCCTTTGCTATATATTCATTGCACAATAACGATCATCGGCTGTATAGCCTCTGCCGAAATAGCTAACCGATCATCGGCTGTATAGCCTCTGCCGAAATAGCTAACCGATCATCGGCTGTATAGCCTCTGCCTTATTTTTTATGTTGGTCTCCACTGCACATGTTGGAGAAAAGGTGGAGAACGTCCAAATTAGTCCAGGGTTCAATATTGAGTGAAAATGAATTGAAATCTAAGTATTACCTGCATGCGTATCATGAAAATAAAACCATAAAAGTAATTCTAATTCAAAAAGAGAAACTATAATTTGGAAACGGAGTGGGCACGATTTGAAATAAGCCTAATCATTATGAAGTCTTGATGTAAACAAAAGTTATGCCCACTGACATGGAAATTAATTAAGTACATCCAAATCTTGTCAGAATTCAGTATACTATTAATGCAACAAATTTGGAATTAAGCATATCCAAAAGATATCCAAACTTATATAAACACCGCCGACATAACTCATGCAATTAATACTTTTACAAATGAAGAGCTTTGTTGCAAAAGGGCTATGGTGCATTTTTTTCAAAAGTGAGTTTGATATAACAATGTATAGGGAAAAATCATACGTTTCAAGGAAACAACGTCATTTTTTTCAAAAAGACCTACATCTCATTGAAAACAGCCATTGAAATTGTTGTTTTGTTGCAAAGGGGCCTGTATACAGAATTAAATCGGGATACAGGCCCTTTTGCAACAAAACAACAACTTCAATGGCTGTTTACAATGAGATGTGGGTCTTTTTGAAAAAAATGACTTATTTCCTTGAAACATATGATTGTGACCTATACATTTCTATATCAAACCTTTTTTTTTAAATGATTAAAATAACTGATTTTGTGTGTGTGTTATTTTTTCTTTATGTACAATCAGGTGGAGTTCTGTTGCAAAAGGGCCTACATCCAAATTTTCAAAAAATGTAAACATGATTTTTTAAAAATTAAAAACTAGCACATTTGAAATTTATTTCAATATCAATTAGTATGTAGTGTACCTCTTTCCCAATCCATTTAGTTTTTCAATTGCTCATCTTGAATATTTAGAAACAGTTTTTTGACTTTTTCTCAATAAGAGCCAAAGTGGATGTAGGCCCTTTTGCAAAAAACCTCTTCAAATACTAAACATAATGCAAAATAATGGATCTAAATATTATATAAAACAATAAAAGTTATAAAACCCTCACCATTGACATTACCAAATTAAAGATCACTCAAAAAGTTTACTATTGGCAAAGTATATGATCAAAGTGTTCAAGTCCAATTTTGCTTAATGCATGGACAATTTACATTGGTTGCTCACTGCAAACACCAACTAGTCAAAGTCACAAACTCTGACACAAGTATTAAAACTTCACTCTCAAAATTGGGTAAGGGTATGGTGTATAAGTCCCAAGTATGCAAATGAGGATAATGAGATTTATTCCGTTGTTGAGTACTGGGTAGATGTGTGGTAGAGCATGACATTGTATTCAGTGAGCTCATTTGCATACTTGGGACTTCTACACCATACCGCTACCCAAAATTGCATAAAATCAATCTAGCACTGTTTCTGGCTAGTGTATCCAAATTGTTTAAGAGACTAACAAAGATCGAACTCCCAATCAATCGATAATAATTGAACTAAATCCTCTGAAGTGCAAGAACTAAGCACTTGACCAATTTGACATAATAAAAGAAGTGGCAAATAATCAACAATCAATCACGTGCAACATTAATTTATTTTTTATTTATTTATTTATTTATTCGGAAAACGCTTTCAAAACAGCGGCACCCACCAACATAATATGACAAGAATTGAAAAGGTCACTGACCCTTGATAACTTAAGTCATCTTTCCAAACGCTTGAACAAAGGCAAACCAAGGTGGAGCTCGGTTCATTTGGATAAGTAGCTTGCCTAGGCAATAAAACAGGCTGAAGTGAAAGTCACTGCCTATAGGCTATGTGTAAATTAACACAGGTGGGGTCTGCGATCTACAATGGCTACATGTACGTAGGCCTAACATATTAAAATATATATAATGCATCTTTCTTAAAATTAAAGATGAAAGGATATACTTTCTCACAAATGACTTGCAAGTAAAAATCATGATAAAAACACCAGTGCATGCCTAAAATATATACTATGATAGGAGATCATAATTCAAGATAAATACCATGAATGTTCAAATCCAAAATTGATAACAAATAGTGAATTCAAAATATCCAAAATGATCAATTCTAACCATTGTAATTAAGTCACAAAATAGAAATAAATGGTTTGGAGATAGACAAATCATATGCCAAAATAATGAACCAAAGTTTTGGAAGTATTCATATTAAGCATTCTAAAGTAATTTTGTGCAAATACCAGAAATAGGTCGGATAACCTAAGCAACTTGAATCTCCAAAATAGATTAACCAAAAACTTTGCTGATTGTCAAGTTAAAACTAAACTCAATATCAATTCCTTAAATATACTATATTAGTAAAACTTACTCTACAATATATATCACTTTCATTCACAGATGGAATGTGCTATCTAAAGCCTTTGTTACGTGCTTTAAATTTGCCCTGAACGACACCGAACAATCTCTACCAATTCCATCTATAAAAGTGATATAAACATAAAATCTGACTTGTATGTATATACATGTATGTGCCTAATCCTAAGTAATTGATAACTTAGTAATCAATTGTTCCAAACATTCTAAATATTAAAGATGGTAATAATTTTAGAATCAGTCACAGTAATGAATTTGGAATCAATCAAATCCAAACAAGTCTAAACTGAACTGTACTCAACACTGGGATGTCTCAAACCAGCTAAAAAGACTATCTCAAACAAATTCAGAATCAATCAAGTTTGATTACTCTAACCCCGACTCTAACCATAACTGTACATGCAACTCATAAGATGTTAGTATACATTTCAAGTATCAATCTACACATTTCAAATAATATCAAATTGATTGTGGTAATAAATTTGGTTATCATTTCTGTGTGTGTACTGTGACCTGTGTGTGGTCAATATGATATCAGACTTTCTAAATCACCAAAAAGTCATCAGTATCTAAAAAGGTCTCTGAATTATATCTAAAAGCCAAAATAGGTTTTCCACACAATTATGAATAAAAAAGATCTGCATTTAGGAAAAACAGAAATTGTCACCAATATAAAGAAATTATTTGGCATACCTGCACATGTTGGAGAAAAGGTGGAGAACGTCCACATTATTCCAGGGTTCAATATTGAGTGAAGTGAACCCAACCCAAGCATAATGTGGACAATAGAAGATGAATGGTTAGTGGGTGGAGATATGTAAATTAGTAAGATTGGGCCAATGAGAATGGTGATTAGGCGTTAATCCATCTCAACTCCAGTGTTGCCGGATAATAGGTTGCAGGTTGCAGGTAGCAGGTTGCCATGGTTGGAAGACTGGTGACTAACACATATACAAAAAAATAAAACGTTAGGTTTTCGGACTGTGATTCGACTCCGAGCGAGGCACGGTTAATGGGCTCTTTCACCTAATAGTAATAACAAGTGTGTCACCCAGCGATGGTGTTTAGCCCAATTTGCATTGTGTTGTCCGTCCTGGTCATTTTTGACATTGGTGTAAATAATACAGTCATCGGCAACAAGTCTTATGCTGCATAGACCATCAATAATGTCGTTTATGTAAATAAGGAAAAATAGTGGTCCCATCACAGTACATTGGGGTACCCCCGAAATAACTGAGTACCGCTGATGATTGACTAGTGGCGGCGAGGCGCACGAGAATCTTGACTTTGTTATAAAAATTGCCTGCAATAGCTGCAGCCTGCATATGTTCTGAATTCGACATTTCTCTACTACGCTGAGTGTTCTATCATGGGGCAGTGATTGCAAAGGCCATCCCCCAGTCAAATATTGGGGGTAGGCCTCCCCACCTCGGGATTTATGCATATGCAAAACACCTGTATGACTAAAGCCCGGAAAACAGTCAGTATGGGTATGTTAGTGTATTGCGACATTTATCTAATTACTAGCTAATGGGATACATACGCTTTATAGTTTGATAAATAAGCAACGGTGAAAGTTCAAATACTTTTATGAGTAATATATAACCATTTACCGTCTTTGAAAGCTTCAAATAAAAAATAAAAATAAAATACTCACTCGCTCGCGTCGTCTATATCCGTGTTAGTCGGGCGGCGGCTCCCATAGACACTGTACTTAAGCGTGGCACCCCCTCTTGCTCACGATGTAAACGTAACCAAAACAAGTTCAATGAATTTTATAATTATTATCAGGAATCGCTAGGGGTGTGAGATTTGTTGTAGTGTCATATTTTCCAAGAAATGATCATTCTAAGCAGGTTATTTTTAAAAATAAATTCGCTGAATATAGCACATTGCTATAATATGACATCGATCCATTAACTACGGAAAAATCAATGTATTTTCACAGTGGCGTTGCCATCCACAATTAACGTCACTAACTTTAGCTGTACACAAAATTCCTTTTTAGTTTGCGTCTAATGTATTTTGTATAGGCCAATGTTAAAATGTTTCAATAAACAACATTAAAAGTCCACAATCTAGCTGAAATAATTATCGTGCATAATATACATATATACAATTTATTTGAGACTATTCATATATTTTTAAGACCTTTAGATAAAAAGATATGTGGAGAGGTTCTTCCTCGTATTTTCATTTAATCACACTCCCTCCTAATCTGCCGATTAGTTATTCGTGAAAGAGAAAAGCTACAGAAAATAAGATTACTACTACTGTATCAGAATACTACCTGTACCAGCTGTTATTAAATGGGTACATTGATATCACAATAAATATCACAATGAATATCACAATGATACAATGATCATAATGGTACAGGGTGATCATGAGACTAACGTGCACATCTCTTAAAAGGACACGACGCAGACCGTCTTCTATGGTACTACTGGCGCCGGTGTATGCCTATTAATATACTCAACGGTTGATCAAGACGAACTAAAGAGGTAAATCGAATACATATCATATCTATCTAGGATTGAGGCTAGTATAATGCAAGCAATTATTAGTAATATTGCATTGTAAGTTAAATCATACGGACTAGCAAGTCATTTTTGTTTTTTATAAAAATCACACAAATAAATCGTTTATGAGAAGAACGAGGGCATAAATAACAAGAATTTGTTTATATTTTAGGGATTATATTAAGTATGCAATAATACTAATGTTTAAAAATTAGTATAGGAAAAATGCATATAAATGGATAGAGAAGTATAGTATTTTAAGGCCTACATCTTCAAATTTATATGCATTTGAGAAACTACTTTATTTTATTATTAATTTGCCTTATACACACTTTCCACGCGGCAGGCGTCTGCAGACGACATTCCAAAATGTCTCAATCTATTCAAAAATGTCAACATTGTTAAATTTCATAACTATATTTGGAATCATTATGTATAATTACTCATGAAACCAAATATTCCTGATATTTTTTCTTGATTCATGATGTCAATTAATTAAATATATTTATCACCGACCTAAAATACGGTAGTTAAATATTGAAGCTGTGTCGTATATAGTAATATTAAGCCAGGTATCACAGGGGACCTTTATAGCCTATGTAACATGTGTAAAATGAATGAAGTGAATACTCAACTGCGTAATGCAGATCAAGACAAACCATTTATAAAATGTTAGAAAAAAAGAGGAAAAAGCAAACAATTGTATCGCGAAATACCGCCCTTAAATAGCTTCAATGTAAAATAATGATCACGACTGAATTAGTAGGGGTATTTATTTCATTCAAATCGAGGTTGATCGTTTGTACAATAATTATAGAATATTTACTGAATTTTGAAGAAGTCTCTCAAAATACGGTATAAGTTTGAAATATGATTTTTGAATTATTGATATTTATAATCAATCATTGTGTAGTATGTGTATGTAACTAATGCAATATTACCAAAAACAATTTCACTTGAAGCTTTACAGTATAATGAAATAATGATTGAGGTGACTCACACACTCTCATTTATCTGTGCAATATAATTTATAATTATATAATTTACCCTTTTGAACATTGTTATGTCATGAATTAATTTGACTGCCTTGTATTATTATTATATCGAGTATTCATTTGAATCATTAGGATTGATATTAGTTAAATAAATAAACGATGTTTTTATATCAAGACGAACATGTCGTTTTTATTTATCGTGATGATTCAATTTTGAGATTAGGAAGGAGTGTGATTAAAATATGAAAATACTATGACGAACCCCTACACATATCTTTCTATCAAAAGGTCTTAAAAATATATGTATGGTCTCAAATAAATTGTATATATGTATATTATATACGATAATTATTTCAGCTAGATTGAAGACTTTTAATGTTGTTTATTGCAACATTTTAACATTGGCCTATACAAAATACATTAAACGCAAACTAAAAAGGAATTTTGTGTACAGCTAAGGTTAGTGACGTTAATGGTGGATGGCAACGCCACTGTGAAAATACATTGATTTTTCCGTAGTCAGTGGATCGATGTCATATTATAGCAATGTGCTATATTCAGCGAATTTATTTTTAAAAATAACCTGCTTAGAATGATCATTTCTTGGAAAATATGACACTACAACAAATCTCACACCCCTAGCGATTCCTGATAATAATTATAAAATTCATTGAACTTGTTTTGGTTACGTTTACATCGTGAGCAAGAGGGGGTGCCACGCTTAAGTACAGTGTCTATGGGAGCCGCCGCCCGACTATGTCTTGAAGGGGGCACAGCACTAAATATACCGCCCATTGGATTACATGTAAATTAGGGCTAAAAGAGTCGCTATTTTGGGCCCTTAGTAACCATTTTTGGAACGTCTCGAATGCTTTATTCTAATAAACAAACATTCAAATTTCATAAAATCGTCAAGAAGTGTAACACCTTCCAATTCGATTTTACGATACGATCATTTAAACAGCGCCACCCATATTTTCAGCCCGGACGCTGGCCTTCTAACCGCCTCCGATCACGTATGTTCATACACGTGATAAATTTTCAATACAATCGAAAATCAATATTTTGCAATATCCTGATCAAAGTACAAGAGATTATCTTTCATTTTAATTATGAAACGCTATCCTCACGCCAAACTGATTCCCAAAGGACCCCATTAATCACAAAATCGTTTTTTGTTTTTGCCGGAACTTACTACCATTACACAAAACGAGGAGTGATTTAGTGCTGTGCGCCCTTTAACACACAATAAAAAAAATAAAAACTTTTTTTTGGGCATTTTTGTAAACACCAAGTAATATCAAGATAAACTGTCAAAATAGTTAAATTATATACCACCTCTAACTAAAGTTATGTTACTTAACGCATCGATACTCAATTTCTAATGTTCGAATTTTGGGCACTTTAAGGCCATTTTGCAGAATTTCTATGTTTTTATAATCTCTTTCATTCATCATGAGATGTTAATGAGACTATTTATGTTTCATATTATCTTAAAAGTATATATATGCAATGTTTTAATAACCCGATGAACCATGAAACTGATTACGCAATGGCGTGCACACCCTATATCAAACCTTAGATACAAATGTAAAAAGTGTAGGTCCAAAATTGCCGAATTTTAGGGGTATGGGTAAAAAACGTTTCAATTTTGAATTAATAATAGGCCTAAATTGTCTTTTTATCTGTCACGTATAATGTATCGTGTGTCAGGTAAACTCCCAATGTAATTTGTGTTGGGTTATATCCTCTAGGGAATTGCCCAGAGTACTGTTATTGACATTTTGATACATTAAAAGCCTTATTTTTGTCTTAATTTAGGCCCAAATTAAACCTGGTCACCCCCCCCCCCCCCCCCCCCCCCCCCCCGACATGATTTGATATCAATGACAAATGGGTTTAAAAACATTTATTTCAACTTTATTTGTTAGGCCCCTGATTGATAAAACGAGCATAGATATGTAGGTTTATAATCGGATAACCATGACGAGGGGGTCCATTATTGTGAGTAAAATATAAAAAAAGGAAATGTTAGTAAAATGATGCTCTTCAACCGTTTTTGCTCCAAATTTGTAAGAAAATTTGGTCGTGTTCATGATATTTATGTATGACATGGACAGAAATATGATTTTCTTTGAAATTAAGATAAAATTACCTCGTTTATAGACTCAAAATCAATGCAAATCGATATAAATCGAGTGTCACCACTGCGTGTTACAAGGGGGCACAGCACTAAATATACCGCCCATTGGATTACATGTAAATTAGGGCTAAAAGAGTCGCTATTTTGGGCCCTTAGTAACCATTTTTGGAACGTCTCGAATGCTTTATTCTAATAAACAAACATTCAAATTTCATAAAATCGTCAAGAAGTGTAACACCTTCCAATTCGATTTTACGATACGATCATTTAAACAGCGCCACCCATATTTTCAGCCCGGACGCTGGCCTTCTAACCGCCTCCGATCACGTATGTTCATACACGTGATAAATTTTCAATACAATCGAAAATCAATATTTTGCAATATCCTGATCAAAGTACAAGAGATTATCTTTCATTTTAATTATGAAACGCTATCCTCACGCCAAACTGATTCCCAAAGGACCCCATTAATCACAAAATCGTTTTTTGTTTTTGCCGGAACTTACTACCATTACACAAAACGAGGAGTGATTTAGTGCTGTGCGCCCTTCAAGGGCGCACAGCACTAAATCACTCCTCGTTTTGTGTAATGGTAGTAAGTTCCGGCAAAAACAAAAAACGATTTTGTGATTAATGGGGTCCTTTGGGAATCAGTTTGGCGTGAGGATAGCGTTTCATAATTAAAATGAAAGATAATCTCTTGTACTTTGATCAGGATATTGCAAAATATTGATTTTCGATTGTATTGAAAATTTATCACGTGTATGAACATACGTGATCGGAGGCGGTTAGAAGGCCAGCGTCCGGGCTGAAAATAGGGGTGGCGCTGTTTAAATGATCGTATCGTAAAATCGAATTGGAAGGTGTAACACTTCTTGACGATTTTATGAAATTTGAATGTTTGTTTATTAGAATAAAGCATTCGAGACGTTCCAAAAATGGTTACTAAGGGCCCAAAATAGCGACTCTTTTAGCCCTAATTTACATGTAATCCAATGGGCGGTATATTTAGTGCTGTGCCCCCTTGAACTAATGGTTCAAGGAGTGTACATAGCGCCCAAAAGAGACAAACCGGAAGCTGCTTTGGTTCGGATAATTTCAGATTGATACAATTGCTAGTGATGGGCGAATCGATCATTATTAATTGGCTTGTGTGATAATAACAAGAAGATTCTTTAAAAAGATAATCGTCGCTCAGCTTTCATTGAATTTGGATAAATGGAAATGTATCGTAATTATATTACAATTCAAAACACACGTAGTCTCTTATTATTATTATTGTGTTTATCTATTTATCTATGTAATAATCAATTTATAATAAACTACTTAATTCATTACTCAAATACTTCATTAATTAATATTATTCAAAAATCAAGTAAATAAATAGATAACTTAATTATTGAATTCAGTCACTACATCAATCAATCATTAATTAATGTATTCACTAATTAAAGGTATATTATGTGATCTTTTACAGGGAACGCCCTCAATCTTCGAGAAAAAAGAAGATTTTCTTGGAGATTTACATTTCTGATCATAAATCGTGCATACAAGTTACAGGGCAATACGATTCCTAATTACTTCAAAATCATGGCTTTAGAGTGAAAATAAACCGTCGGAGTCTGCGCCGACAACTTATTGTTTACTCTAAATTCACTCTTAAACCATGATTTTTGAGGTAATTAGGAATCATATCGCTCTGTAACTTGGAATATATTCATGATTTATGATCCAAAATGTAAATCTGCAAGAAAATCTACTTTCTAAAAAAAAATCATGAATAGAGGGCGCTCCCCGGAAAAGATCACATAATATGCCTTTAATTAATACAATTGTTAATTAATTACTTGTTACATAATGAAAACTGTTGCCAGATTTCAAGCAAAAGCTCTAGTTACAGGTCTCTCTGCAGAAGTCAGGGAGGGATGCATGAACGATGAACGCACACTGAGCACATACCATTTATACTTGATTTTGCATTGTAACACAATTTTACCCATAGCATTCGATACGTCAGAAAAAAAGGAAATTCGCACGAATTTTACTCCCGGGGAGGGGGGGGGGGGGTGTGGGGTGGGGGGGGGGGGGGGGTGTGGGGTGTGGGGGGGGGGGGGGGTACTCACCCAAGACGGTATACGGGGGGGGGGGTGCCGCTCTAATGGGTAGCTTTTTGGGCACAAAATCCCTCAGAACATATGATTTTGTGCAGGAAATCCCTAATAATGGGGTCACTTAGGCCAATCATGCCGAATCTTATATCATCAAAAGATAATATTGTCAGCTATTTATATCATTTCGCCCACAAAAGTCATCGACCTATCGGGCGCTCGATTTATGCCAAGCTAAAATGAGAATGTAGGCCTATGGCTAAAAAATGGTAAATTTTGACATTCTGCACAGACAAAATTTGAAGGTTTCCGGGCAGCCTTTCTTCAGTGCTTCGTTGTGCATGCTAGCATCAATCGTAGTAACAATACTATTAGTCGATAGTAAAGCTTGTGGTATCTAGATTCATAATCGATTCGCCCCAAGACAAATCAATATTGCGTTTGTGAAGTTATAGGAGGTGAAACAGGGGTAACATTTTCGTGCGGTTTCAATGATGTTGGGGTGCACAGTTTTGTTGGAGCAGATGCCACGAAGTTTTCATTATGATAAGTTTTACTGAACAGTTTCTTCATTATATTACATTTAGCCTATCGTGCATAATAATGTTTTATTGCCTAAAGGACACAAAAAAGGTTGGTTGGATGTCCTTCTCACACGAGCTGGGAGATGCAGGCGGGCGGGGGGGGGGGGGGTGGGGGGGGGGGGGGGGGGGGGGGGGGGGGCTAATTTTTAAAAACAAATCAAGGGAAAAGCCAAGCATGAAGTCAATGAAACACACATGTCCCAGTTCTCAGTGTGTTGTACAGGGCTTTGAATGCACTGGTAGTTTTGTACCCGGAAGGTAACTGCACTCTGGTATTTATTTTTTATTCATTTAAACAAAACAAAAATCAGAGTATTTCAGACATCAAGATAGAGGTTACATGGACATGGTGTTGGTAAGTCGCGGTAATTCAGGTGACTAAGTTGTAATTACAAATATTGAATTTATGCTTTAACTTTATGACAATAGAACAATTAAAAATATATCTATATATATTATTTGGATATTCAAGTCAGAAAAATTACTATTTGAGTTCGCATGCATGTGATATGGTAAGGAAAAATGGTAAACCTATGCGGCATTAAAGATTTTGAGATGCATTCAAAACCTAGTGTGTTATTATATCCATCATGCACACATGAACCATCTTTTATGACCAAGTATAAACATGCATAATAACTGAAGCAGTAATTTTATTAACTTGAATTTCAAAATAAATTAAAATATATATATATATATATATATTATGCAAATATTTATAAATAGTTCTGATATTATATCACAGGAACTATTACCATAAAAGTATTTAGATTGATTTGAGATGTTGTAAATTGACTTTTTTTTATACGGCGGGATCAAAATTGCCGATATGCCCATCCCTAAATGTTTCGCTGACGGCGGACGCTGAGCGTAACGAAAACTGGAACATTGAAAGCGAAGCAATATCTCTAAAATCTGTTATATAATCGCAAGTTCGTCATGTTGATTTGATTTTTTAATTACTAAGTTGATTTAAAAGATATTTTAAAATGAATAACCTATTGAGAAGTCAGTACCTTCTCCGATTGCTGCAAAATGAGTAAGTTTTCAAGTCTGCAGTTACATGTTATTGGACTGTCGAATTCGTAGGGCAATACATGGTAAGGGTGTTGAATTCGCAGGCGAAGTGTTAGGGGCGCACACAACTAATTCAGTCTAGAAATCCACTTCCGGCAAAAAATTGAGTACAGCAATAGTTCCGGCAATATCCTCAAATACGTCTTACACACGGAATAAAAGCACAAGGCAGCAATTGTTTTGCAGTTGATTTACATTGTAAAATTGATAGCTGCCTTGTTCTTTATTCCGTGTGTAAGACCTATTTGAGGATATTGCCATAGTTCCTATCAATCACAAAAGTGTGCGAAATCGATACATTAGCTGGTGCTGTCCTCTCGAATGTTGCATGTATGTGTTGTGTGGAATATGTAGGCCTATGTGAAGTTTGTAAAAGAAACGGGATGATTTGAGCTTTATTATAATTTTATCCGCCGATTTACCGGCCACTGTGCATCCCAGCCTGAGGACTGAAAATTAGGTGATGAAATTAATACCTCCAAATTCAGCGGCATTTACTGACAAATGTGACGGATAACTTTTCTTTATATTCTAATATGTTATAAATAAGCATTGATGGCATAAGATTGCAAATTTTCACAAACATTGACTGTGGAATTTTTGAAATAGAGAGGTTTTAATAGGCCGACTTTTCTGTGTAAAGCCTATGGGGAGCTAATTAGTTGCGTGCTCCCTTAGACTCGATCCTATACCTATGTCTAATATCTTCCCTACAGACGGTGCTCAAATATGACGACTGCAAAAAACCATCATGGCCATCACCATGTTATGTTCAATACGGTTTATTTCCGTTGAACCGACTCCCGGCCGCTGACAAACAACGCTAGACTTGCCTTACCGTGGCGTAGGCGTAACGCCGTAGGCGTAACTACTGTAGTGTAGTGTAGGGGCTATGGCGCATCGCATGATTTGTAAAAAGATTTTTTCTATTTTTATTTGTTATTTTGTTCTTTTTTCTATTTTACCCATAATCCCTAGTTCACATTTTGCGACATCCGACGGGTTTTCTCAGATCGCATCACATATGTTGGGGCATCGCCGATTTTCGTTTCTAGTTTGCCGATTTCTAGAACATTTGTATACACTTACCTTGGTTATAATATGCATATTTGTGCTATATACTGTTATTGCATCCTATATGAATTTTCAGCTACTTAAATTTAAAACGAAATATTGATGATCAATATAAAATCAGCCCTAATCATAGCGAAAACATAAAACTCGTCAGCTGAAGGAGGTTACGATATGACATCAATTCGCGGTAATTTACGATCGGTTTCCGAATAGTTTCAATTAGTCTCGTTCCACGTTTTACTCCTCATGGGTGTACGCGTGTGTGTAAACATAGTAAATCACTAGGTGGACGACATGCTATGAATGTGATCAACTGTTAACAGCAGCCTGGTACTCTGTCGGCAATTTAAGTTTACCAACATTCCTCGTTTATCATATAACATTTCATGATTTTCTTAGTTTCGATATGATTATATCGAAACTAGGTGCTGAATTTGGAAGTTATGCTATCGTTTTACATGCAGCCTTTCGCGGCAAATCTCAACCCGGAAGTGCCGTTATTTGCTTATTTGGTATAAAGGCGATGTCGGAATTGTATGACATTTTGGATTTGGGCTATGTTGATGAATCTTATCTTTACGTTATTTGCTCATATAGTACATCGATACATCTCTCAATGCCCCTTTTAAATAAAATGGCTAGCCTTGATTTGATTCTTGTACAGAATTCATAATTGCACCATTGGAAGGACCGTCCATACATCAGTTTGTTTGAGAGACACAAAATCAAAAGAACACGATGGCAATTCTAAACCAGATGTGGAGAAGACAACCAGTTCTGATGCGTCATCGTCGTCGTCGGCATCAGCCGGTACCGCCGAGCCAAATTCACTGTTTAGTGCCCTCGCTGGGATGAGAGCGGTCAATGATCGCAAGTTATCGGGGGAGAAAAAGGTCGGACAGATTCAAGTGATGAGGAAAAAGAAAGTCGACGTAAATCAGAGGTAAGTGAAAAGATGGCAGGGAGACTGTTGCATTCAACATGCATTCATGGAAATGACGCTAGACTTTAACCCTAACAGACCCAGACCCCATCAGGTCCCATTTTAGTCCTACTTGGCGTTTGGTGGTGTACAGACATCAACAGTACTGGTCAATGCTAACTGTACTAAATAGGGTGACTCCATTTAAAACTCCCTGGGGAAAGATGGTAATAGTGTTTATTATAATGCCTGATAGGAGTTAAGCCATGCAGGACAAGGTTACTGCAAACTCCTGAACCTTATGAAATGCCATGGGATCATATATGGGATATCATGATGTCCAGACATGTACTGACATTTTACAAATGGGGTTTCATGCTGTTTGGGTCTTAGACTATCTGATACAAAAAACTAATAGAGTTAATCAAGTCCATGATGGAATAATGCGTAACAACACTATTCAAAGGTAGGTATTCCGATTGCTGGTCCAATTTTCAACTCAATGTTTTCTATTCTGTTAAAGGTCATCCTTAAAATAGTCGCATTCCATTCCAAAGTTTGAGTTGCATACCTCCAATGGTTCTTATTTTAGAAGCCCAAGGTTGACATGAAATTTGCATATTGAATAGTACACAAACTGGCCGGGTAGTTAACCACGTTTGGCAGTAATCCACTGCATTTTGGCCTTTAACAACTAAATGGAACATATCTCACACCAAAACTTTTACAGAAATAATGAGCAAAATATGGGGTTTCTTCTGATATCAAAATATGTTGATGTGCAAAAAAAGCTAAAGTGATCGGAACATCCACCTTAAGCAAGATTTGTATCTAGTCTAGGATGTATGTTGCATACACAGTTGCGCAAAGATACCTTTAGCAAAAAATAAAATTTTATGTGTCTATTTCTTCACACATTCCCCCTACAGTGAAGTGAAGGAGTTCAAAACGGCCGAGGCACTGAAGACAGCCATGGAACAAGCCACCAAGAAGGTGTCAGAATCTTTCCCGGACACGGAGAAGACAGAATCAGATCTTGTCAAGCAGTTGAGACGATATGATGAAGCCAAGGCGGCTGGAGAACGTGGCGATTCGTCCGCCATAAGGTAAGACAATTTTGTTGTTGTTATGGTGTCATCAACCGCCCGCTTGTCAGATTTAGGGCCGCTCCGATTTTTTATTTTTTATATCAGATTTTTTTAATTTAAAAAAATCAGATTTTTGTTTTCTTTTTTTTCCAGATTTTTTTAAAACAGTTTAAATGGCATTGAATATTACATTAAGTGTTTATAACATATGTGCAACTCTTAGAGTGGTTTCAACTTCTTGTTGGCTGAACTTTGAGCTTCCGCTGGTAAAATTAAATTATTTAAAAAAAAATCCGTCTGCCCGCCCCTCTCTGAAAGCTGTGGAGGACAATATCACAGGTTTTTTGTTGTTGGCCTAAGTGTAGGCTTTAAACGTTTGTGAATGATGGTATCATTATCAAGTAATGAATGACAAGGTGTCTCGAGTATTTCTTTGTCGCCATATATCCCTAGAAATAATTATCATGATAACGATCACAGTTAATATTCCAAGAATAATGTTAAGAATCAAAGAAGATTGTATGGTCTTCCCACAATGCATTTGATTTAGAAATAAGAAAAAGGAACACTGATTTATTCATCGTCGATGAAATCGATGTAAACTAGAATCTAACAGTGCATATACAGGGTGTCTCAAAAAAAATTACAACGTACCATTAGGCGATCATAACTTCCTAATTAAGTATCTGAATTTTACAATTCAAACGGTAAAATGAGGCCAAATTAGTTTTCTACAATTGGAAGAAAACAGGGTCTAATTTTGTTAAGTAATTATGGAGATATCTGTGATTACGTAAGAGTAGTCACGGAACACTTCCATCCAAGTTTGCATATTTTGACAGATTTTCACTTGCGCGGCTGGTTACTTTCTCATTAATGCACTAAAGCACTGTTTAATACTATGATAAAAAAGTTCAATTTGTGATCTAAGAATACTGAATAATCGATCATATGACTCATAACACCCAGAAAACCAAAAACAATAACAATACAACTCATTGTAAGGAGAGAGATATGACCATACTCTTTTAATGTCAATACAACATTTATTTGGTTTTCAATTGCGATACTAATAATTTGACCATCATGCGCAAAATTGGCGATAATTTATACATGATATACATGATTTCAGCCTTCAAGTTGCAAATGTGAAGACTAGAAGCTTGATAAGTTGTATGCGCGATGTTATTAGATTTTGAACTTGGTTTAATAACGACAATGTTCATATTCTAAAATTACTATAATTTTGTTTCCAATTGTTATTAAAAGATTGAACTTATCCTACACATTTTAAATGTTACTGTTCGTAAGTATAAAATGTGATGAAAATAATCTAGACAACTTTTATCTTATATTTTGTGTTACATTTTGGTCTCATCTGGCATATTATTTGGTGTAAAATAAAATCTAGAACCATAAAAACACGTTAATCCATGTCATTGTGTAGAGAAGTATTGATTTCATATGTGCTGTCTGAATCACTCAATATGAGCAAACTTGGATGGAAGTGTTCCCAGACTAATGTTACGTAATTGCTCATTTCTCTGGAATTACTGAACCGAATCACATCCGGTTTTCTTTAAAGTATAGCAAACTAGTTTGCCTTTATTTTGTCGTTTTAATTTGGTCTATTCTGACACTTATTCAGAAAGTTACAATCCTCTAAAAGTGTGTTGTAATTTTTTCTGAGACACCCTGTATGTCGATGGGAACCGAGACAAATTGGAGACCAGAGAATTAGGGCATTTTGCAAAAATTGAGTGATACTGACCAGCAGTTCTTCTATCTGCAGCTCATTACTGACAGGAATGAAAGTGGAGGACAAAGAAGGCAGCAAAAAAGAAACCGACTGGGGTCAACAAACAAAACCTGAGTGGCGGTCGACGAGATCCGAGGCTTTTCAAAGGACTCAACCAGAAGAAGGCAGAGGGATGTGGGGACAAGAATCAATACAGGACAGAAGGCAACAGAAATCACAGTAAGGCGATGACAAAAATAACCCCTGTTTTACGGGAAGGTTTTTTAAATTTGTTTAACCTGAAAAAATGTCACCAAAATCTGCAAAAATCAGGTTTGTTTTTTGAAAAATTGTAAAAAAAAATGTTTCGACAGATTTTCGGCAAAAAACAGCTGATTTTACATGATTTGAGAAGAAACCAAATCTTTTTTAAAAAAATGCAAAAAGTGGGTCGATCAGGCCCATAAAACAGTGTTTTTTTCCTCGCCTAAGTGGAACTAAACGAGCAATGTAAACTTATTGGGCACCATCAATTGAGAATAGTAGACGCCATCTTGATTCTCAACTATCGGGCATATAAATGCAATTGTCAAAGGATACACTATTTTAAGGCCTCTTTTGGCAGTGAGTAATGACACCGAGCTATTAGCTGCAAAGAATTCTTTGAAAATTGAAACATTTTTGAGGTAAGGAGGCAAAGTCTTAAGAAAATTGAAAGCCATGGCCTCTGTGCGGACCAGGGATAGCACTGGATCAAAATGTGAGAGGTCCCATGAAATTTTTCAGGACCCCCCTAGGACTTCAAAAAACAAATTTAAGGGGTCCCCCAAGAATTTGAGGGGTCCTAAAGTTTGGGTATTTGACATTTTTACTTTTTACGGACAATTTTTAATTTATATTGTGAGCAAAGGATGGATATGTAATTTACAGAATTTCTTAAGGTTTCCATTTCCATACATCATCAAATTTAAGGGGTCCCTTCAATTTGATCGGGACCCACAAGTCTTTCCAATTTGAAATCTGACGCGTCACTACAAGAAAGTGAGAGGTCTAGGACACGCAGACGCGTCAGAATGCGACCCCTGGTGCGGACTATGTATTGCAAATGATGTCGCCTAATGATCCGATCTTCTACATCAGTTTTGGTCAAGAAAAAAAAAAGTTAAATAATTAGAGAATAAAGGTATTGTTTTTAGACCGTACCCGGGTTATATTGTCTGACATAAATGCGGACGATAGTATTATTTTAAGTAGAACAACGACGCCGCAGGCGGAGTTATTCTACGCAAAAAATAATACTACCGAACGTATTTATGTCAGACAATATAACACGGGTACGGTCTAAAAACAATACCTTTATTCTATA